>CM071954.1:23660000-24145000 GCA_036784905.1 Acrossocheilus fasciatus | reverse complement strand
CGGTCTCTACCCAAGTGGTCGACACAAAGTCAGAACTCACCCACTTCACAGTCTTTCCTCCAAGAAGTACACACACCCTAGGGAGAGCATTGCTTTAGCACAGGAATGCTTTTTTCATACTGCAATCTGTTTAATATGCATAAACATGTGCCTAATTGTTTGGGATAACTGTCCCACATATTCTTAATCGCTCAACCTGTTAGCATGTTCTGTTTGTGTGTAGGAGGCATGTGTTTTGAATTCCCTGAAGAGTGTAAACACTGTGCCTCTGTGGTGATTTCAATGTTGTTCTCTTTGATTAGACCAAGAATGTATATAACATCTAAAATATGTGGATAAGGATGTCTGTTAGAATGCTCATGTATAACAATTAGCAATAATGGATTTCCTTGCATTTAAAACCTGATAGACTTTTCCTTTTGCTACATGAGGAAAACTGCCAATACAGTGCATGTTGAGTGCATAAAGTGTCCAACATTCCTCAATTTATTTTCTGGGTTAAATAAGTGCATCTCCTGGGTATTTGAAGTCTAATTTCCAATTAAAATACACTAGTCAAACTATTTATACTATAAAATGGAATAGAATAGTGCATAAGTACACAAATTGAAATGCACCATAGGTCTGAACTATGACAAAATAAGTGAATATGTTTGGAAAACCTGTGTGGTCACAATCATTGTTTTTTTAGCAATTGTGATTGTTGCCTTCAGTGGTGCGTAAATGACACAATGAGGCTTTAAAGCTTGGATCAATGCATTTTTATCTACTGTATTTGCTGCTGTCAAGAGCTTTTCTGCTCCATGTTTGAGGAGTGTATGTGGGTTCGGGTGAGCCCTGGAGCATTTCCAAACCTGCACTTTCCCTGCAGCAATATATGTAAGACTAGCTTAACTGGACATGTTTCCAGGAAAACTTCTACAGCTGTGTTATGAAATGTTATAAATAAATACTGATTCAAACTGAGGAATTCAATAAGCAAATCAATGATAAGATCGAAAAACTATTTAGGGGCCCCAATTTTGTCTCCTGGGCTCTTCTACTGACTTAACCTCAGCTATAAAAACCTCACAATCCAATATGAGTGTTATTAGAGCTGTGTCTCCAGCCGACAGCTTTACCAGATTACCAGATTATTTGAAAGAAATTAATACTTTTATATAACAAAGAACAGTAAAGACTAGTCTGTTATAACTTTCTATTCATCACATAATCCTGAAGAAGAAGAAGAAAAAATAATGTTTCTTGAGCACAACATTTTCATATTATGATGTTTTTTTTTTTTTTTGAAGGATCATGTAAGGATTATTATTATTATTTTTGTTTTCCCTCCAGCTTTAAATAACTTTTACCACTGAAATCCACTAGCAACACATGCACTTGCAAACTAGTTGCCCACATACTGGTGGGAGTGGAAACTCATAACTCCTCATAACAGGATTGAACAAATTTCATGTCAGCCAATTCTCAATCAAAATGCCGTTTAATCAAAACCAGCCCAAATGGGTGGGAAAATGTCCCATCTGGCACCAGTGCTGACAGATGAATTCAGCATGCTTGTCATTCTGTATTTGACTTATGTATCTGTTATGAGAGAGTCACTGTGCTACGATATCATTAACCAAGACATTGGCTGTTCTATGAGGCACAGGTCTGGCACAGATGACAATGGTTTATTAAATGCCAGTTAACTAACATGGTCTAGCATCCACGTAATGATGCAAAGTCACAAACTGCTTTACCCAGCTGGTAATTCTCAGTTTTAGTTGATCATAATTTGTTTAACAGTACTACATTACATTCAAATGTTTACTTCTGATATTGAGCTTGATAATTAAGCTGATTACAGATGTTTTCAAAGGTAGTGTTTGGGTGGGCGCAGATGGTGTTGAATGGCTTCTGCCAAATCATGCATTGATGTTTCTGCTCTGGGAAATTTAAAAAGCTCTCTATTGAAATGTGGCTGCCATTACAACTACTTC
Source organism: Acrossocheilus fasciatus (assembly GCA_036784905.1). Lineage (NCBI taxonomy): Eukaryota > Metazoa > Chordata > Actinopteri > Cypriniformes > Cyprinidae > Acrossocheilus > Acrossocheilus fasciatus. Next base: position 24,143,018 of record CM071954.1, on the reverse strand, counting down.
ATATATTTTGTCAGATGTGTTAACGTCAATGCATTACGATGTCAATTATGAGCACACAGATTAAGCAGTAAAGTCAGAACAGAGAGAATTACATCAATTCATATAAATGTGACTGAAAGAGTGTGAAAACAAACCTTTGAAAAACAGCAGGAGTGACACATGGAACCACATTACTGGAGTATGCTTTTAATTTGCTAAACTGATAGAAATCACATTACTTGCTGCTTTCTTCACAAGTACTGCAGTCTGAGCTGTGTTCGGTTAAAGTGGAGTGTTTTTCTGCCTGTTTTCTTGCCAAGCGTAATTAACTAATGAAGATATGTGCTTAGAGCTAAGAGTCGGTTTCCTTATTTACATGTGCCATGTGGTGACATCTCCACCTCATTTTATTAGTTCTGCCACTGTATAGTACATTGCTATTAGAAAAATGTGACATTTTGCCCTTAAAAAAGCTTGTAATGCATCACTGGCCTTGGAAAATGGTTATATTCTGTTTAAGTGATCTGACTCAAGCCCTGTTACACTTGAAATTAACATTAATATCCATAACTTATCGGGTCATCTGATAATACAGTATGTGGTCAGCAAAGAACCTACCATTAGCATGCATTTCTAGCAGCCACCACACACGATATGGCCATATGCATTCTAAGTTGTAAGGTACATCTATAAAATCTCATTACTCTCCAGTCCAGTAAGTGATCATGCTGTAGGCGTTATTAACAGTCGCTGATGGAGGCAGCAATTTTTGGGGTGCCATGCCACTGTACCTGCCTGTAATAAAACACCCACAACATTCCTCTCGCTCAACCATTATACCCATCCCTCTCATTGAAAATGAACTGTGACCTAGCGGCTAACTCTAAGCAGCTCCCAGTTCTATACTTGGCTGCCCCCCTCACTTCAGCTGATATCAGTATGTGCCACAGAAACAGGATAAGCGGCCAATACCTCTTTATCTGCTAGAAGCCAGTAAAGGTCAACTTAGTCAAATCACAAAATAAAATTGGCCCCATCTGCTTAAATGCATCCACTGATAGTAAAGTTGTGATTTTAATTGGATTATTAAAGTTTTGTAAAGTTTTATGCAGTTTTACAAATGTGTTGCCTTGAGAACTCATCATACACTCTAAAATCTTAAAATGATTGCAATAATTATTTAAACAGCTTTACAGTTGAAAACAAGATCAAATAAAATCGCTTTTTAGAAATCATACATTTTACAGTGTGCTTTTACAGTAAATTCTCCAAAAACTTAACCTAACCTCACTTGATATATGTACTTCAGTGCTGTGGTGTAGTATATACACACATACAGGGGCGCCTGCAGGATTTCTTCGGAGAGTACGCACAGAGTTTTTTTTTTTTTTTTCAGGGAGGACCAAATGATCAGTGAGAACAAAACGAATGTGTCACACGTTTTAAACTCAACAAAAATGTAAAATACATCTATCAATAGCATGCTCACAGATGAAAACCACAGAGAACAAAACAGAGTTGGATGAAGTGGAATTAGAGCCCTGCACGGGCCTCAAATATAGGCCCTAGCCCGGCCCGGCCCGGTCCAACAGCTTATAAGAATTACTGGCCCGAGCCCATATTTTTTTCCCATTCTCCCAAAACAGCTTATACTCCGAACTTTCATCTATAAAAAAAAAGTTTAGTTTGGAATTAGTAATGGAATTATAAAGTTAATTTTAAAAAAAATGTTTGGAGTATTTTTTGTTCGTTAAATGTAAGTTTTTTTGTTTGTTTGTTTGTTTTTTTAAGTAACGACCAAGCGGCCAGCGGAAGACACACTGAAAAAAAATGATACTAAATTTATAAGGTAAGTGGTTGCAAACAATTTATTTAAGCTACATTTAGCCTAAATTTAAAAAAAAAAAAAAAAAAAACTGAAAGTTAGTCATCACAATTTGTTTATTTAAATGTAGCTAAAATACATTGATTGCAACCACTTACCTCATTTCTTCTTTTTTCTTTTTTTTTTAGTAAATTCAATTAATTATTATTTTTTTCACTGCAGTGAGTTGATCATAGCCTATATTTGATCAATTTAGCCTTCTCAAATCACGACTTGCCTAAAATGAAATCTATAGATATAAAAACAGTTCAAGCATATCACAATGTTAGTTTAAATGTTTAACCTATATAAATGTGCGCTGTTAGATGCATATCCAGTCATTTGTGTGGAGAGACGCTGAAGCACTCTCTACAGGACATGGAGGCACCAGTGCTATCACTTGCATTTTTTTCTAACAGTGGAAACAACTTAAAGTACTCTGTATTTTTTGCTCATAAAGGTAAGAGTAATACATCATTCGGAACTGTAAAGGGTCTACTTTTATTTGAGTGCACCCACAACATCAACAAAACGTTGTGCTTGTATAAAATAAATAGGAAAACAGAGGATGCACTTTCTGCCGTCTCTTGAACAGGAGTGCTTCACAATGATGAACTGAAACTCAGCGAATTGCCTCACAGATATGATACAAATATATAGAAAGCTTTAAATAACTACTTTAAAATGAAATAATTCAAATTGAAAATAGAAACTCTTTCAGTAATCCTTAAAGATGCATTTCTCTCTAAAGACACGTCCAGTGAGGAGATGGCAAGTCATTTTATTTTCATCACCATAATTGACGGATGTCTAAAATATAAAAAAAGGAAAATATTAAAACAGGCCCAATTATAATTTGTGTTTTGTTTTATAATTCTATATAATTTAAAAATAAAATACACATTATAATGGCATAGGCTATATGTAAAATTTATCCTATAATTGTATAGCTGCTTATATTTTCTGATTTTTATTTTACTCTGTTCTGAACACCATAAAATTTAAAGATTTCCTGCAAATGTAATTTTGTGTAATATGTGAATTGTTTAGCCTATTTTATTATTATTATTATTTTTTAATCCATGCAGCAAACACTTTAAAAACAGCTTTAAAAATCGCATTTCAGATGCTTTTAAAGGACTTTTCACTATAAATTTTACGGGTAACCTAGCTTGAATGTAAAACATTGTCATGAATTCGTTGTATTCCCATTTGTAAAATAGCCTAATTAGCCTAATTGCTGTAGGCTAACCTGATCTCATGATAAAGGTGTGTATAGCATGATTTTCTGCTTCTATTTGGCGTAGGCTAATATTTATATGCAGAAAGTGACTTTGGCGTGCACAAGACTGGTAAATTCATAATTGATGGCATGGCTGGTTCAGTCTGAGCGCTCATGGTATGCACAGTGTGTACAGTCGTACACCTGCAGGCGCCACTGCACAGATACACACTACGGTTGTCACGATACCATGCAGTATTGTGTTAATTGCACAAAATGCACAGATGCACAAAATAAACTGAATTTTCATAGATACATAGATGTAAATGACAACAGACCAGGATTTTCATAAAACTGACATTAGGTGGCAGCAAGTCTTAATGACTGAGTCACTGAATCATTTATTCAACTGATTCATTCATAAATGAATCAAGTGACTGTTTTTATGAATGGTTCAGTGAATCATTGATTCTCCTCATTTATTCAGAAATGAAGCAAACAGCACCCATTTCTTTCATTTGGGAAATACATAAATACACATAATTCATTTAAAATGATAAAATCACATTATGAGTATGAATATGATCGATGAGAACATTGATGAATTATTGCAAAGATGATTCTATAATCTAACCATTACACCTGAGCTAGAAGTGGTCAAACGAGCAAAGGATGAACTGAGAGAATACATTTTATATAAAGGTGTTTGAAACTCATAACATTTGTTTACAAAATACAGTAACATCACCTGTATTTTGAATCTTTAGTATCACGATATCACCATGCAAACCTAACACCCATTTTTATTTGTGGTAATCATCAGAATTTTACCACAAATGCTATTGCTTTAGCAATACAGCAATAAACAGAGTCCAAAGATGCCCAGTGACTCATTTTTTAACCACATTCTGAGGTAAAAATGAAACCAATGACCATTGTTTCCTTGAGCATCCCAGAATATGCCATTTTTAAGGTTCCTAATATTGCTTTGGAAGTTTCCTACAATAGGTTTACATGCATGCAAGGTCTTTAGTTTTCTCAAAATATGCATTTAACATCACCTCATTTTCCAGTGATTCTCAAACTATTAGTTCAAAGCAGTTCTAAGATTCAGTCTCTCTAAACCCCTCCTTTCCGTGAGTCTACTCTGCTCTGATTGGTCAGATGGCCCAGTCTGTTATGATTGGTCTACCGAGTACAGCGCATGTCAGAAAAGATACGCCCATTGCAGCAGTTCCATATTCTGAACGCTTGATAGAAAATATAAACATCAATTATTAATCATACTTATGGTTTGTGATTCAGTGGAGCCAGCTGGTCCAAATAAACTGGGTAATGAGCCATCTTTGAAGAGCAAGCGTTCTGTGTTACACTCCTCGAGATTAGGGAAGCAATCGTTGCAGTCAAGTTGTTCACAACTGGCCAACGTATTAGGGGCACTTTAAAAGAGTAGCGAACAGAACAGAGTATTCAAATTATTAAAACGGTTAAAAAGCAGTGTGCAGGTGTAAATGGCAATCTGTCTCGGCTAACCACTTTTGATCAGACAACCCAAAGTGGATGTTAATATCAGGTGTGAAGAAGGCTTAAGGGCTTCCTTTATGTCTTATATGATGGCCTGTTTAGATCGGTAGCAGGAAAAAAAGAATGCTATTTCTGAGAGCACCATGCTGTCAAAGGAGTGGAAATCACAGTGTTTGGGGGGGGTGTAGGGTGCTTCTCAGAGGTAGGTCTCAATCGCCGCCTCCAAACACTGATTAAAGATAGAGATCACAGCAGGATGGGGAAGTAGAAAGAGCTACATCAAACAACCTTAGTGGTGTGAAACAGGTATGTACCACTTTCTCTCACTTCTTGTCTCACAAACACACTCTCTTAAGCTTTTATCAGCAAGATGAACACAGATGTGGGCTTTGGGCAAGCCATTTTAATTCCTTATTCCTGGTTTAATGAGTTGAAAGGAATTATGCTTGGAAATCGTCCCCGTTTCTATAATATGAACTGGGGCTAAGCAACCCCTCCGTCTTCCCCTCCCTGCATTTCCTGCAACTGGATCCACATAAGCCCCATGGCTTGATCAAAGCGAAACTCTACAAAAAGAGGGTTATGGATCAGAAAGGATACGTTTAATAGAGCTCAACATTTGCGGACTGTCAAAGCAGTAGTTGGTGCTCTGACAGGTGCCTGATGCTATGACATCAAACCTCCAAAAGAGCCCAGAAAAGAAGCGATTTAAAAGAAGGCTATTTTAAGTATTCATGTATATTTAAAGTACTTCAAACATGCTTATGTAAATGTGTGGGGCTGTGGCCTGATGTACTGCCTGATTCTTGACCCTTGCCTACAGTACACCAATGACCAATAAGAAATAATAGCAACTAAAGAGTCCATAGAACGAAAACAAATGTTTTGTAGAAACTTTATAAACAGTTCTGTTCAGTCTGTTCACCAATTGTATCTCTTTCTAAAACAATAAAAACGTTTTCAAACATACACTACTGTTCAAAAGCTTGGGGTCAATAAGAGGTTTATTTATTTATTTATTTATTTATTTATTTATTTATTTATTTATTTATTCAGTAACCATTATATTGAAAAAAAGTTACAGTGTAACAAAAGATTGAAATGCTGTTAATTTAAACTTTCTATTCAAGTCAATCAATCAATCAATCAATCATTCAATCCTGAAAGGAATATATTATTGTTTCAACAGAAAATAGAAATAAATAAACACACACACACACACACACACACACACACACACACACACACACACACACACAATTATTGTTTTTATATTTTACTTTTCTGGCATAAAACCTTTATTGTTATTAAGTATATTCTATTCTATTCTATTCTATTCTATTCTATTCTATTCTATTCTATTCTATTCTATTCTATTTGTTCCTTTGTTCATTTAATTTCTGTTGAAAAAATTATATATTTCTTTCAGGACTGATTGATTGATTGATTGATTGATTGATTGATTGATTGATTGATTGATTGATTGATTGATTGATTGATTGATTGATTGATTGATTGATTGATTGATTGATTGATGAACAGAACGTTTAAATGAACAGCAATTTTTTTTTGTTGTCTTTTATTTTGTATCTAATGCATATGGGCAGATCTCGGGCTCTGCTGTAAATAGTTATAAATCTAAAATGTTTAATGCATAAACAATCAAATAATAAGAATAAGAATATGAATAATTACATTAAAAAAAAATATCACAAATATCATGAGCCAACTTGTTGACATTGACACAGTAATTAGGTCATGTCTGATTGATCGATTGATTCATTCATTTTTATTTATTTATTTTCCTGCATCACTTATTAATAATCAATATTACACAGTACTTAAATGTATAAATACACTGCAACAAGGACACCTTAAAATAAAGTGTAACCTAGATTTTCGTTTTCAATAATTTTATCATTTTATTCAGGATTCTTTTTATATCAGGTAAGCTGCATCACCCTTATTTTATGAGTTTCAATTTTAATGTTTTTCTCATAAATTAATCCCTTCATATCAATTAAAAAATAAAAATAAATAAAGATTTTTATTTTTTTTTTCATTGACCTATCAATCAAATGAGGCTTTTCTCTTTTCAGTTTTCTGTGTTTGGCTTGAATCAACTTCACAGTCTGCAAAGATTATTATGTTACTGTCTAATTTCACAATTTCACAATTTCTATAAAGAGAAAAGGACAACTAAAATTCTTGGCAAAATCAAAATCATTCCAGCCCAACATTTTATGAGCATGTTGTGTTTTAAAATCATGCTATTCACAGCAATATGCTCTCCTTGGTGTGTTCTATGAAACTTGTCTCAGCTTGCAACAGTAACCAAGGGTCAACTGCATTTAGCCATTCAACTGCAACTTCCATTTTTGTCCATGATTTCCACCCAGCTGTGCCTTTCTGCATAAATTTTCTTCCGACCCAAACATAATTTCCCAAATGAAACCGTGTTAGCTTCGTCTAAATTATCAATTTGCCCAGTGCACTGTCTGATGTGCCGCGTAACATTAAGATATGGTTTTTTTAGCTCGGACAATAGACTTGGCTGCTGACTGCGAACGGAGTGATTACACTAATGCGATGCAATGAACTGTGGAGTCCATGATTCCAGTGCGCGGATAATAATATAGTTTTGACTGACAGCGCAGTGCTTAATGGTGAGATTTGTACAGGACGGTGGAGTCCTTAAATAATTTATCGCGGAGGGCAATGAGGCAGGAGGATATGGTGTGTGGCTTTGAGCTGCAAGGGTTTTACCCAGGCAAGGTCAGCATACAGCAAAGACATAAACGACAGTGCAACCGATGCATACAAGAGATGTGACAGACCTCGTAATGTCCTCCGAATGAAGGCGACATCTATGGAATGTATAGTACAACTAAGAACGTTAAAGAATGGAGTTATGTTATGTTTCTAGGCTGAACTGTGCTGGGAGAATGCATGTAGTGACGTCGCCACTCAGGATCGTTCACTTGTCTGTTGTCTGACTACTAGTTATATGTTATATGTTTTGTTATTTTAAATATCTTTCTGATATTAGAACACAAAAAGGGATGTAAGTGTATACAGTGGATTAGGGTTGTCCCCTAATAGTGGACTAACTGAGAAGAGGCTTGGTCAACCAAAACTTTATTAATCGGTTAATCGCTGAAAAAAAAAAAAAAATCCACAGGAAGTGGGTAAGTGACGCAGTCCATGATGGGCAAATCGTTAACGGCTGGTATATGATGTAATACAGGGAAGGACATCCAAGCGCTCGCCTATCATTCATCTACCTCAAATTTGGCTGAAATCTGAAATAGGTCAGTAGCAGCAACTTTACATGGCCGTTCAATCTAATGTTAAGCTAAAAACAATGTGTGCTATTCAAGTGCCTTTGCGGAGTGTGGAACTTTATAGTGGCATGCTCAGCGCATGACAAATAGAGGTGCGGGTTGGGTCACTTGCTCTTAAAATACTCCATCATTTTTGGTCATACAGATGAGTAATGCATCTTTCACATCTGTAAAGACTCTATGTTTATTTGTGTGTACTCACAATAACAACAAAATATTGCGCTTTTGTAAAATAATTAAAGCAAGCATGCGCTTTTTTGATGTCTCTATCTCTGTGAACTTGTGCGTAAGTTAAATTTGGTTCTTTATTTGAATGCAGACATAGCTGCAGTCTCCACGGTTTATATATTATGGTACTTGACAATTTAACAAGTTCTGTAAAGTAAAAATAGTATCGATCTGTCTGTCCGTCCGTCCGTCCATCCATCCATCCATCCATCTATCTATTTATTTATATTTTATGAGGATGCTGTGTACTAAAATCATGCTGTTCTTAGAAATACTATATTAATTTCTGTGCTATTTTTTATACCTAGTCTCAGCTTTCAGCATGACCAAGGGTCAACCACATTCAGCCATTCAACTGCAACTTCCTTCTGAACGGATGTAGCCTAGCAGTTAAACAACAGGACTGGGAACCAGAAAAATGTACATTCAGACACCTCAAAAAGGTCATTCATGGACTCGTATCATTGTAGCATAAATCAGGGTGTCTGTCTGCGCTGTACAGTAAGTGCCCTGGATAAGTGTCAGCCAAATGATTTAGTAACCTAGTTATCAGTTTCTTCCTAAAAAAAATTGTATCTTATACAGATAATGTCATATGCGTCAACATATCAATGATGGTGTTCCTTGTACATGAATGTATTTTATCTTTGCAAAGATAAGAGGCAGCTTGTCTATGTTCATTATGTCATCCAGCAAACAGCAGCTGGAGAGCTACTAAGAAAATCCTCTTGAGTATACAGAAGTAGCAAAAGAATCAATAACCTTTTCATTGAGACAATAAAAAAATCACTGTGAGTTTGCTCGACTGTCAACATTTTGGTTGGGCACAAATTGTACAAAGCGACCTATTGCGTTCATTTTTTTTCCCTGAAGAACTTTCAAAATGTCACTTTCAGCCCCTTAGCCCCTTACTCTTAAAATAGTGGGTTTTGCCCTTTCTTTAAAGGTGAAGTGTACCTGTGCCACTATTGTTCCCAAACTGAATTGCAAAAGTAATTTTAAATCTATATTCAAACAGGTTTCTTAAACTCTTTTGGTCGGTCAGGTAAATTGGTCCCACCTCAGACACAGAGACATTGATAAAGCCAATATTGTCATGCTTCTCAAACAAACAGAACCATATACAACAGAACCCTGCAAAGGACTCAATCCGAGAAAAAAAAAAAAAAAAAAAAAAAAAAAAAAAAAACACTTCACCTTTAAATTTTAGAGTAGATAATGGTACAGCTACTGTCTTCTTCTTGGTATTGTATTCCATCTGGTTTGAAAGGATGCTGTCCACCAGTCTTTGTAAACATAATTACACTAAGATCAAATATAACAGTGAAAATCTGTTTCCAAGGAGATGTTAATTAGGAATAATGGCAGATAGACTCACATCTCCAATTATAAGAACATTGAGGTAGCTGTCTCTGTCTTAAGTGTTCTGCACTTAATGGCATGTAATTAGTCAGCTCCTAACTAGCCCTTAATTAATTTGGAAAACATTACAGTAATTAGCACCTTGTTGTCCTTTTGTCCACAAATGATCTGCAAATTTCACATCTTGCCCCGTTCTTTGGTATAGACATCCACCTTTATTTACCAGTTAAAGGAACAAGTCACCCAAAAATGTCGATCCAAACTTGTATGCTGTTATTGGTTCCATGGAATACAAAATGAGAAATTAGAATAAATCAAAAAATAAATACTTAAAGATTTGTCTGTTATAAAGATTATTAAGAATTTTTATTTTTGTATTCCACAGTACATGTTTGGGATTACATCATGAGTAAATAATTATTCCAGCTGAGCTTTTTCTATATCATATCCAGCTGTGCAGCCAGCACACTCCGTAAATATCTTATCTCTTCAAGAAAAAACTAGTGTGCCCTTCTCTAACAATGATCTTGCCCTGAGGGCCCAGATATAGACTGCATTAGAAATCAGGGGATGGATGGACAAAGTGTCTTCAAATTGACTCAGAGTCTGGTGTGGCCAATTACGAATTTTGGTACAATGCAATTTGGACCACTTAAAAACCATGCAGTCCAGTCTCAGGAAGTCGTGTAATGCTTCACCCCAAATCATCCAACTGGAAGAGAGAAAGAGGGAAAGAGTGAAAGGGGGAGAAGGAATCTGCTAATCTCTATCAGCACTAGGGCACACTGAACCATGTCAGGGCAGTCAGCAGCAGGCTGAAACTATCTAGGGAGATCATTTAGACAGAAACTTGAAGGCTAAAGCTGTAGCATCTGCTGGCTGTTGATAAAGGGTCATTTTGGGGATTGGATCCCTATCCATAACTGCCACATCCTGGTGTGTAACCCAACAACTAACCATGCGATTAGCCAAAAATAGAAACAGGAACAAGCCAAGAAATATCTATAACCAAACGATCACTTGATATTTTCTGATGTAACACTGGCATAGAATGATTGAAAGGAGGTGCCACTCTTTTGGACCAACTCAATTTTGCAAGGTAGTCATGTATATGATTGCATATTAATAGAGATAGCTTAAAAGCTTAATAGAAATATTACAGCACCTAAAAAAAAAAAAAAAAAAAAAACTTTCTCTAATACTAGTACACTGTAAAATTGTACATAAAATACTGATAAAACATAACAGCATTTTTTTACTCAGGTGAAATATACAAAAACATGATGCTAAAATGAAATGTAAGAACCATATAATCAGGTTCATATATTATTTATCACCAGCATGTCAGCTTTGAATTATTTATTATTGTTATTTTCTTTAGGTGCTGTAATTGAAGGAACTGTATATTTAAATTTACTCCTTGCACTGAAGTGCTTAAAAACAGTTAAAAAGGGGAGTGTGTATGGATACATTTAAATAAACATTAATACAAAGGCACTACTTACTTTCCATGACATTTCCAAATAGGTTCCTTTACAAGGTTTTGCAGTTTCATCTGTTAATTGTGATGACTTTACAGTCAAACATATTTAAGGGTTGAATAAAAGATTAAGGAATTTTCTTGTGTCAGAGATATGCACGGTAAGGTGTTTCATGCCAGAAAACAGGGAAAAACACTACCTAAATAAAATCACGAAAGTAGGCCAGATACTGCTTGCTAATCTCTCATTTAATTAGAGATTAGAGAGCGCTTATTGTCCATCAGACAACATGTGCAAGGAATCTCAACTGGATTTTATTGCTAAGACGTAAGCATTTGGACCTGTGGCATCTGCTTGCCAACAAAACACATGCTGTCTGTAGACTGTGTGGACTCTGATAGAATGATTTTTATCTCTCTCTTTCTCTCATCTCTCTCTCTCTCTATTGATGAATGAACAGTGGTCTGTTACAGGATTTTTAGGCTAAAATAGCCAAAGTTCAATGTAAACAAACAAATAAGTAAATAAAACAGTGTAATTACATAATAAGTACAATGTTATTACTATGTAATTATAGTAACAATACCACTCTGCTTGAAATTGTGATTCTGTGTGTGTATTTTGGTTGGCTGTTTTGGGGGAGGGGGTTAAATGAAAAACTGTTTTGAATTTGTTACATTTGTGACACTTATAAGCATTGCTTTCAAGTGTCTGTGAAAGTCATTGCGAGTGCAAGAACAGCTCCAGGCTTTTGGTCGCCTTTGAAGTCTTGCATTCTGGTATTTGAATAAATGCAGAAAATTGTATCTTTATTTGTTAAAATATTCAGAGGTTTCTAGTGAGTGGATGAACATTTTCTAAGCTTTGTCACAAACAAAATTCACAATTTTCAAATATTTTTGCATTGGATGATTTCTAAAATTAAAATTAATTAAAAATATTTAATATAGGATGCAAGTATTTGATACTGTCTTGTGCAGCGTTTAATCTTTAAAAGAGTTTGCACTTTCATGAATCAAATTGCATATGCTTCACCAATCAGGGATGAATTCCCTTAATAGCATAATGAATATATCGTGCGATAAGGTCTTGTCTCTTTGGCACAAACAGGTGGCTCATGTTAATAACTCAAACCACTTCAAAATAAAGGCCACTGACTGAACAGAGCACACACACTGTTAATTAAACTCGCTCCTGTGAGATTTAGTCATTTACATCCATTTGCTTCCTCATAAGTCACTGTCATGCTGCTGTTTGTACACATAATTTAATATGCTGCTTCCTGCCTTAAACCAGTCAATTCATCTACTAAGGTGGAGATGCACATAATCTAGAGATCACAGAACAGTTGTTTCTGAGACCACATTCATCTTGAACAGCAGTGAACACTCTCTGAGTTATTTTTTCCAATTCATATAGTGCAGCGCTGGCAGTGGGAAGATTGCGTTCCTACTGAAAAACCTAATTACAAGCCTGTCAATCATCTCACCTGTGTGATTACACTAGCATTTGTGTTTATCGTGCAGGCTGCATCTGGGAATAATTTACTACTCTAAAATAGATATACTAAATGTTGATTGACTAAACCATAGCAGTATAATGCTGCAGACATTCGTTTGTCTGGTGTTGGATGGTTTAAAGCTGTCCTGAGATTCAGACTTCCTTCCTTCCTTTCTTTCTGACATCAATCTAGTGATTGTGACTGTTGTTAACCTTCAGACTGAGATGTTTTGTCACTGGATCGATGCATAGCTATAATGGCACAATATACCCTTGTGTGCCCGTTATATTTCAAGATTGTATTTTAAACCTTTAGTAAAAGAAAGTTATGGATCAGTCAGTATTCGCAGACAGTTTTTTTAAAGGACTGAAACCACAGGAGAGGGTAATACATGATTTTGCAAAGAATGAAGATGAGTTGTATTGTTTGGGTCATTCATGGTACACTGTAAAAAAAAAAAAAAAAAAAGTTGAGCCAACTTAAAATTTTAAGGCAACCAGCTTCAGCAGATTTTTGAGTTTACTCAACTTATTTTTGTGGGAGATTCTCAATTTTTTATTGTATAAACTTGACAAGTTGAGAAAACAAAAATCTGCTGAAGCTGGTTGCCTTAAAATTTTAAGTTGGCTCAAATTTTATTTTATTTTTTTACAGTGTATGTGGTTCCTTAGTTCTAAACCAATCCTTTGAATATTTGGGAATATTATATTTTTTTTGTTTTGTTTTGTTTTTGTAATTTCATGCTAAGTAATAACATGGGATTGCATTTTAATACGAGATAAACAAAATAAAACAACAAATAAATCATTAATTCATTGGTAATACTCACTGATGTACATTCAGTTGTTTTCTCACTAAAAATGGTTCAACTTCCTGGAGAGGAAAAAAATGAATGAGGTTAAATGAATAAATGATTGATTTAATTGTATTGTTGAGATTATGATTCTCATCATTAAGAATTGAAAGTTTAATATATGATCTAATATATCTAATATATACATGGGAACATGAAAAACTATAAAAGGAATGGTCCTTATAACCTAGCAATGGCTAGTTAGACTACTGCATCCACTGAAACATTCCCGTGACCTCTTAAGAATACAGGGATATGCTAAATTGCCTTCCTGGGTAAACATTATAATGTGGTGCATCAATCTGCATCAATTTAACAATACTGCATGAAGACTTATATTGAGAAGTATAAGCAAGTCTTGCGATCTTAGATTAAGGCAAAAACAATAAGGCCCCAAATGAGAAAGAAACCCTGCAAGCACTCAAAACCTTTGCATCAGTTTTGCGCAGCCAATAATCACTTAAATATACATCAGAAAGTGTGAACATTTAGTTATTATTGCTTTATATGATTAACTTCGCAATAATCAGTTGCAAGCTGTATGAAAAACACATTATTTTTTTCTAATATAGTGTGACCTAAAAAAAAAAAAAGGTAAATAATATTTTAAATATTTAATAACGTTAAATAAAACTCCTGCTTTTTGCAGTGGTGCTATTTTCACAAGTGGTACATTTTCAAAATTCTAATCTCACAGATCTAAACAAATAATTAAAAAATGTACTTTTTCGTCTAATACACACACTTTTCATTCACAGTAACTGCCTTTCAACAGTCTATTTCTTTCAAAATTTTAATATGCATCTTTTCATCTCTGTATCTACAGTATGTTAATCAATGAATCATTTGGTACATCTGAAGATTTCCATAGATATAGATTCTACTGAAGTGGTTTTCCATACCAATTATGAATTCTTGTTACAGTATTAACAACGCATTTTATATGAAGTCTGCAATGTACTGGAAATATATTATTAGATTATTAGATGTCCATTACACTGGCTACATTATTTTTATATTATTTTTTCCTCCCCTTTGATACTGTTTTCACAAGTAAGGTGTAAATTTGCAATTAAGAGTTTTGAAAATAGCACCAAAGTGAGTACCAATGTGAAAGAAAAAAAAGAAGAAGAAAGAAACATAATAAAATAAAATAAAATAAAATAAAATAAAATAAAATAAAATAAAATAAAATAAAATAAAATAAAATAAAATAAAATAAAATAAAATAAAATAAAATAATCCGCCCCACAACTATAATGATGACACAGATAAGCAGTATTGTTAAAATCAATTTCAGATCTATTTTTGCTCAGCTGATGAACGATAAAACACATGAAGGGCTTGAGCATTTAAAGCGGCAAGTGAACAACTAGGAAACTGTTGCAAACGCTTATAATAATCAGAGCGTTATTGGTGTAGATGCTAATACAGTTATCCTTGCAGCTACCGTTCGTGCTGTGAACAGGTCTTTACCCTGCTTCCTTGAGTGTCTTTTATTCACTTGATCAACCCACACAGCCAAAGAAAAAAAAAAAAATTAAAATATGAACACGATAAACGGCTTTCATTCTCCAGAAAACTCAATCAGATCTGCAAGCGATAAAGACCTCAGAGACACTGAGGCACAAGGTATGGATATTAACCAGCGTTCCAGTGGAACGACGAGTTCATCCTGGGCTTTGCTTGGCAGCCCAAGCGTGACATTGTAATGTATCTGATTACCTCAGTGGGGCTGTTGCTCACATTCAGTTCACATGCTATGTACACAATGAGCAAACTGACATATTAAGACCAGCAAAACCACATCACAGCAGATGGTACAAAAAGATAAACCTCTCTGTATGTTAACGTACAACAACCCATGTGGACCAAACACCCATAATACTGTGCCTTAGGCAGATAAAAGGAGAATAAGTCCTACTTGAGTCTTTTGGGTTGTAGGTGGTGCCATTTTTTGATGGTTTGATGCAGCAACAGTGCTGACAGAATTCACTAAACACACACACACACACACACACACACGCACACACACACACATACACTCCAAGTACTATAATAGTGAGCAGAGGTCACCTGATGTCTCTGTCTGTCTATGGGTTATATATCCTGAGGATGGAACCATGAGAGTTATATCCCACATGCCCAGCAGTTTGTTTAATTACTGTCTGACATTACAAGAAGGTAGTTCAGGTGAAAGATTTATAGGTATGCTTTGCCGTTTTTAGGGCAGACAAGCCCTGTGGTTAGGAGACAGGAATAGCCGTCAAGACAGAAGCAGTGTCATGTTCTCACACTCTGCTGTTTGCAACTCACGTTACTTCTGTGATATAATGCAATTCATAATTAAGTAAACTGAATTCATTAGATCAAGAAAAGTGAGCGAAGAAGCAATTCAGATGAATGGCAAGTTATTATATATTGGTTAAAGTTTACTATGACAGACAAACAAACACTTTATATTAAGGACTAATTATCACTGTTGACTAGCATACATATTACTAGAATATTGGCTGTTTATTAGTATTTTGTCATTTTTGATTTTGTTGTCTACAGAAGCTTCGATGAAATGCTCAGTTACTGACCTTGTACTACAGCTCTTCGTCAACATTCAGAAGTTGGAAAACATGCAAAATATGTTTAAAACAGTTTTGAATCAATCCAATATAAAGAAAATAAGATAACACATACAGTACTTGTCAAAAGTTACTTTTGTTAATAATAATATTATTATTAACAATATCAATAGTATTAATAATAAAGTTAATAATAATAATAATTATTATTATTATTATTATTATTGTTGTTGTTATTTTTTATTATTATTTTAATGAAGACTGTTCATCAAGGCTGTATTTAGGTGTTCAAAAATACAGTAAAAGCACTAATATTGTGAAATATTATTACCATTTAAAATAACTGTTTAATTTAAAAAATAAATAAATAAAAAGCAATTTATTCCTGTGATGAATTTTCAGCATCATTACTCCAGTCTTCAGTGTCGCATGATTCTTCAGAAATCATTGTAATATGCTGATTTTCAGCCTTGGTGAGCATAAGAGACTTCAGACTAGTTAATTTTACAAATAATCAGAAAGAAAGGATAAGTAACACATTTGAATTAAACAAAATATGATCCAGTAATCTTTGTTTTATTTACTTATGCATTACTTTATTTAATTTGTTTTAAATGACTTGACTGAAAATAAAATGTTTAGAAAAATGACAAAGTTCAGAAATCAACACTTGGTACATGCAAATCTACAACAGTGACAATAAACGGATTGTTTTAAGTACAGGAACAAATTCATTTTGACATCACAAGACAAGTTACTAAAATGAGAATAAAATCAACAAAAAAAAACATAAAAATGTGAAACAATGAAACTATATTAATAATTCATTCCCAGCACATGCTATAGGGAAAAAGGCAATTGAGACTGAGCCACAAACCTTTATTTATTATTATGTGGAAAAACATACACGATTAAATCTATTTCTATATTCAGTTAGCAGGAGGTTTTCATTGTCAGTTTAGCAGTAGCATGTATTAACGGCTTCCCCTCTCAGAATTAGAGGGAGATAAACATCTCTGATAATTCAGAGACTTTCAGGTACATCACCATCATGTTGCTTCCACATCTGATGACATCTTAATTAAACTCCAAGTGACATGTGAGACAACAAGAGATAATCAAGATGAAACCAATTTCCCCCCGTCAACAGTAGTTACATATCTGGTGATAATGAAACCTTTCTCGATAAAAGCTCAGAGAAACATCCTCAAGCATGTTATCTTCCATTGTCAGTTTTGCATGAGGTCAAGTCACCAATTAAGAGAGTCAAATGCAGGGTTGTTGTCCACAGCAATTAACAAGCCATCACATTTCCAAGTCAAAAAAAAAAAAAAAAAAGTCATGGTGGTTGAAGTCACGGAAGTGATTATGCAAATGTGTTGATTGGATATCTTATGCATGGAGACATCATAATGAGTTGGTGTGAACAAACAAGAGAGGTGTATTAAATGCACTTTAAAGCAATATTCCAGGAACTCTAGATCCATTCCGACAGGTATTTCAGACAAATTCATCCGGACAGGAATTTGTATTTCTGCTCCTGGGCCTGGTTGGCATATCTATCCAGCAGGACGGTTCCTGCACTTTAACGCCCCAGTGATTCAGTTAATGGGAGCTTTAGTGCTCAGATGTTAGCTAAGACGCGAAGAGCTGCTGACCATACTAATGTAAAGTGGTCTGTATGTAGTTATGATCTGCTAATCCTCTCCAGTTCCAAGGTTATGATCAGAAAAATCTGTGGATTTCAACTGAGCCGATAATCTTTTTGTTATTATACACATAATTCTAAAAAAGAACACCTGTGTCAAGCAGCCTTTCTTGAGAATCCTGGAAATACATTGTCACACAATCTCATAGCCAAGGAGTATTGTTAAAAAATTAAAAAGTGCCATTTTTAATTTAGGACCATTTCTTCAACTTCAGGGATTTTTAGGTCCCAGAGGATGATTTTTATTAAACAGGTTTCAACATTTTTTATTACATGAAGGTCACTTTAAAACCATCTTGAAAACTTTTCCATTTGCAGCCATCAATTTAGTTTTGGTTCTTCAAAGCCCAGAATTGCAGTCTGAAACTGTGAAAAATTGTTAGTTAATTAAAAATGTGAACATTTAAAGACACATACAAAAAATAAATAAATAAATAAATAAAATAAAATAATAATAATAAATATTATTCATAAGGTATGTTTAAAACTTGATTGACTGATGATTGATTGAGAGAGTGAGCGAGTGAGTGAGTGAGTGAGTGAGTGAGTGAGTGAGTGAGTGAGTGAGTGAGCGAGCGAGTGAGTGAGTGAGCAAAATACCTTTCTTTCTTTCTTTAATGTAAAATAATTACATTATAATGGGGGGGGGGCAGAATGTCTTGAATTGTCTTTGATTTGCAAATGACACTTCACACATCAGTGAGTGTCAGATGCATGTACATATTTTTACAATTCGACTGTAATGTTATGTTTACTTGCCTATATTTTGCATTTGCCACCTGTGTAGTGTTAATATTATTAATTTATTTATTTTCTAAAATAAACAAGTACATAAAACATCATACATTTAGTGTTCCTTTCTAAATAAATAGATTTATTGTCACTATTAAATTCTTTAAACTGCATGCTCAGCGACAGACACACTTCTGCTCAGATTCCACATAGTGATTTCAGCTGTGCCCACATACAACATCCACCTCATCCCTCAGTCCTGCTCATGTGATGATTGGTACAAAGATGGCCGGGCTGGCAGGAAGTTGAAAGGAGAGACTGAGAGCAAGACGGAGAGAAGGGTACAGCAAGATGAGGGACTTCACACAAGCTCTTCTAATCCCTTGTGGTCAAGGATCCATTCAGCCTCAGCTCCTCACCTCAAATGAGATCTCCAGGGAGGAGAGCAGCCCGGATCAGAAAAGCCCCTCGGTGCCCTCTGGGACTCGTTTTCTCCATCCGTACCTTCATCTCATGGAACTCTCTGGATGGAGTGCATCTGTTCTGCTTGATTTTGGGGCATGGAAGGTGGCAGAGAGGACAGGGTTTAGAAGTGGGACTTAAAAATGTAGGATAAAGCAAGCAATCCATCTTACATTTGCCAAGGTAAAGATGGCAGCAAGATGATTGCACGGAAGAGTGAGTAAGAGGGACGGCGAACTAATCCAGCACCATCTATTAAATCTGACACTTCTCTTAACAAGATTTGACAAGCTTTCGGGATAGAAAGATAACCTCGCCTCGTCAGTGAAGGAGAAAATGGGAGGAAATATTCAGAAATGCCGAAGAGTCCTTTGCTGGCTCTCAGAGTGCGGCTACGGTCGAGCATTACCTTTCTAGATACATGTGTTTGCAGTCCTGAATATCTGTGCAACCGAACCGCGCTCCTTGCCGCTCTAATGCCCAGAGGCCCTTTAGCACATCCTGCGAAACGAGATCACAAATGAGACAACTAATGAGCACAAGAGGCACCGCAGCATCTTGTTAGCAATGATGCTCCTTACTCAGACATCTACTCGCCTAGGTCTGAAAAATACAAACATAACAACACACATACACGTCCTAGTTAGACTCAACACTCCAGCTGTTCTGACTCACTCCGCTGTTGCGATATTACAGCCACGTGTGAACCAAGCTTCCTGTCCTTGATTCGACTCATCACGCTTTACCAGGCGAGTTCGAGAATAATTTTGCCTGGCGTATGGTCTATGGTCTGCCGCTTGGAAAAGATCCTTATCCGATCTGAAGTGAATGGCAGCTGCCCCCGGTGAGGGTCTGACCACACAATAAAGTCATTAGTAGCCCAGCTAAAGTACACAATTTCTTGACAAAGAGCAAATAAAAGTATTGACAAACATGAGGGATAGAGACAATTGATTGACTTAGACGCTGGTGTTGGGGGAACCGTTCTGAATTCTAGACTTTATTTACCGCCATCAGTTGTCAAACACAACCTAATTTTAGAGACACGGTACAAAGAGGGATTGCTTAAGCTTGAAGGGTATTGAAGCACACTGTTTGGTAAATAAACCTGAAAAAATCAATTATTGTCAAGAATTGGAAAGTTGTGGTAAAACCAACAGGGCTAGAGCAACAGTATGTAATATTTGATGTAAAAAATCAGATACGTTAGCATCACTGTTCTGGTGAGATGTCAAAAGGTACCTTGGGATTGTTGAAGAAAAGTTTGAAAATGTTCTTAAATATATTTTTCAAAATAATATTAAATATTATATATGCCTGTTATTATATGGCATTATATACTAATATAATAATAATCAACATATTATATGTGAATTACATAATATATAAAATTAACTAATATGAATAATAATAACAATAATAGTGGTTAAATAGTTTAATGGAAAACCATGGTATAACACTGACATTTTTTACTTTATGCATCCCAAAAATTAATTAATAAAAAAATAGGACAATGTTACTGACCCCCAGTTCAACTGGTTAAACGTTTGCCTTTGCAAAAGGCTTATTTCTCCATTAACAGGAATTCAAAGTTGGAAAGTGTATTGCACCAAAATAAACATTTCTGCAAGGAATATAAATTGCTATTTTCATTCAATTAAATCAAATTTTTCCAATTTTCTACTTTTAAATTGTTATGAAATTATGTTATATTCTTCCCTGTCTGCAACTTTTTACATCAGTGCTCAGGACTGCATGCATTCTCATGGTGCCATCAGCCAGTCATCATTGTCATGAAGTCAATTTCATGTAGTTCCACAGCACTTGGTCACATGCCATTTAGAGCACAGATCATTTCTGGAGGGGAAAAAGGCTGCAAAATTAAATGACCATGATCAAAGATAGCACATTTCAAATGGCATAATTTTGGGGATCCTACATCAGCTGAGCAACTGCCATTGAGATATGATTGCTAACTCATCGCTTTTTCCAGACATTATTATGTATGTACTTGGCCCAACCTTCGAAGAACCACCTTGTGAACATCAGCACGGCAAATTCCACCCACCCCAGCCCATCCTACTTCTATTACCATAAATTCAATGGCTGTGAAAAGATTTGTGCTAGCCATAGAGTAATGCTGATGCAGATGGTGTTCTTAAGAATGCCATTATAATCTCTGCAGTACAATATCTTTCGGGTTTTCTGCGCACTCTGCAGCATTTTGCCTGGCTTTTTATGCCAAGTGAGTATGTGTTATTCATTAGAGGCATAAATCTCAGATATTTAATTACGATGTTTGTTTAAGCTTTAGCCAGGTCTTCGGCCTTCTCACTAGGGAAACACATAATTATTTTCTGCTTCCCTACTTAACAAAAGCTTTCATTTTACGGCCTGCCAATCCACTGATGCCTAAAGCAATCACATTCTCAATGACACAATGATCCCACATTAAAAATCATTACAAACAATAACTAATGATCTGAAGCATGGAACAGGTCAGCTGATTTGACAATAGATCATTTATGTGGGCTTCTCAATGGCATTCAATTGTAGAGGTGCTCAGATGAAATCAACTGAAGGATGATTGACATAAAGATTGGTCACAATGGTGGTTTAGTCATCCAATAACTAAATGAGTGAGTCCACTAATATTTATTTTAGAGTTATTGTATATTGAGATATTTGTTGTTAGACATCTTCAACTTACAGCAGCCTTGCTGGAATAAATGTGGCTTTACCTACATTTATGCAAAAACTCCAAAATCAGCAATTTCCAGTTAAAATTAAAAATTATGGACAGTAAAATGACAACAGTTGTTATTCCATTTCACACAAATTATGATCAGGTTATCTATTAATAAAGGCTTGTGTTTGTGTGATTCCAAGCTCAATTATATGTTATGACCACAGAAAACTTTTACCATATTGCATCATTTGTAAACAAATACATTTTGATGTTTTCATCACATAACCAGCCCATAATTTATAGCTTTTGTGTCATAGTAAACTTGCTAAGCGGCACTTGTTATACAGAGCAACTGTGTATGAATTATGATAAGATAGCTGGAAGACTTGAAGAAGCAAACCAAAATGACATGCTTACCAAAATTGTTTGTATATCACATTTGCTCTTGTTAACACTGCTGGTTAGTTTTAGGTTAGGGTTTAGTGTTGTGAAACATGCAATAAGCAATGTAATATTATTTTGCAGAAGTGTCACCACAGGCACATATTTACAGTGAGTGTGGGTTGCATTTTCAAGGTAAAAAGCTGTCAAGTTGCAAAATAGTCCAAGTAAAAAAAAAACAAAACAAACAAAAAAAACACTACATTCTGTTTTAATCCATTGTACTTTTTCTAAGTGTTTTTGAACGTATCTTATGCAAAAAGCCCTTTAGAAATGCATCCTGCCAATTACTGGGCTTTTTTTTTTTTTTCTTTTCAATACAGTTGTTTAGGCCAGTGTTTCCCAACCCTGCTCACAACACAATTCATATTCTTCCTAATTAAACACACCTGATTCAACTCGTCAGCTCGTTGGTAGAGAATCCAAGATCTAAAAGGAATTGGTCAAATATGGGAGACGTCCCAAATGTGTATTGTTGGTGTGCCTGCAGAAACAAGGCTGGTTTAGACAACCCAACAGTTGCAAACTGCACATTACTAGCTTCATGTGCTACTAGTGAACTAAGTAAACAACTTTTTTTTTTTTAAAGGTCAAGATACAAAATAAGTTTCACAGCAGTGCACTGTATATAGAAAGTTCTGTAACAGTGATAAAAGTATGCGGCTTATCTCTGCAAACCTAAGATAGCTGTCATTCAGAAACAGATTTCTGACTACCATTGAGCTTGACTATTGCAGGACTGGAACCATCTCAACATAAAAGAGATTATATTTGGTGACATGGCTTTATATCACTAACAGCACAACAAGCTCTGATCATAGTAGACATTTTTAGAGATGTCTCACCTATCTCACTTACTTTTCGCCATTTGTATCCAACAGCGAGTCTAAAAAGCAGAATAACACATTACTTCTTGTCCTTTGAAAAGTCAAATAAAGAGAAAATACACAGTACTTGTGTGTCAGCACTGGTCTTTGGCAAAAAGAACTGAAGTAGAAATGAAAGGTACCTAAAGTCAAGAGAGACAAACTGCACTACAGCCCAGGGCTGGATCATTAAAACAGACACTGGCTGAGGCATCTAGTTATGCAAAGCAAGAAACAACACCGTACACAGAAATATGGAATGAAAGTGAGAGAGGATGTTGAAATAGTTTGGGGGGGGGGGGGGGGGGGTGATGCTTCAGTTTTAATTGGCTTTTTGTTTTTCATCAGTCTAAGCTGAAATGTATGAGTATGATCTTTGATAGTTGCTAGAAGCTAATAAGGGTGCTTCCTGGGTTCCAACATTTTGATGAACAGCAACCTGTGAATGAATGAAAGAAAGAAAGAAAGAAAGAAAGAAAGAAAGAAAGAAAGAAAGAAAGAAAGAAAGAAAGAAAGAAAGAAAGAAAGAAAGAAAGAAAGAAATGTATTTTCATATAAATAATAAATTAAAATATGTTGTAGTTTGTGCTTATTCGCCAATGGGGTAGGAATAATTAAATACAATTTATTTAAATACAATTTAGTTTTATTACTTGCCTCTACAGTACTCTGTAAAAAGATCCCATTCAACATTAAACAATAAAGTTATATTAAATCATTTTATGTTGATTTTACATTAATTTTGGGTTTCAGTGTGTAAATAAATGTATATTATATTATATTATATTATATTATATTATATTATATTATATTATATTATATTATATTATATTATATTATATTATATTATCAATCTAAGACAATTTTGTATGATTTCTGGAAGAAGGAAAATGAATGAATGAATGAATGAATGAACGAAAATGATGGCAAAGTAGCAATGATTGATTTGCATTGTAGATCAAATTGCCTGAATGCATTCTATAGTGTGGTGTGTTTGAAGTAGCATCTTACGCTGTTTGAATTCTGCATCTGTAGCTGTGGGGTAACGTTGTTAGACTACTTTAATAAGACAGGTAATGATGAAGAAATGTAACTTTAATAAGTTCATTGGTGATACTAACTGAAGATGTTAATTACATCCAATCCCAAGTGCACACACATAATGATGGTAAAAAGCAGATGCGGGCTGCAAGGGATGGTGTTAATTAGGTTCAGCATTTCTTTTTCCAAATGCTGAGGAATTGTAATTCTTGCACCATGGCTCAGCAGTGACAAGACTAATTGCAAAAGTGAAGCAGTTTTCCTGCTATAAATGAGAGAGTTGGGTAATGGTGCCACAGAGGCAGTGTAAACAGTCTGTGAGGCGAAAAATGTTGCTGAGATCTCGACTGTAGCAGTCTTAGCACATTTGAAGGTTACGGTAATGAGCACATGATTGGGAATGACAGGAGTGAGACAGACATGAGTGCAAAACATACTGAACCACAACAAATGGTGGCAAATCGGTTTAACATATGCATGAACCGAGCTAGCATAACGGAACGCCTAGACAGCTTAGCCGGGTATGTGTACATTAAAGATACTTTGCTTTTGACACACGTTCGAATAACTTGACCTTGACGTGGTGAGAATTCAGGAGGCGAGACGCAGTGTAGCAGTTTTCGCTATACACGCAATCCCACAATGCTCCAGCTTAGCCTTTGTTCCTGTCTCTCCATTAAGCACAGTACTCATTCTCATGTGAACTTTGCACACTGCATAACATTTAAAATGCTTTTTAAATCTGTTACCACTCCATAGAGGCATAAATCCAGCAGTAGAGAAATATTCTCGGTACACTGCTTGCACAGAGAGTCCCCAGCTGGGGCTTGATCTATGATTAGGTGTAGGCAAGAGAAAGTACAAGATTACATTTCAAAAATGAAGGCTTATGTCATGACAAAGGTTTTACAAATTCACCAGAAGGTAATGGGAATGATTAATAAGATGGGGTAGAGAAGACCTGGAACATTTTGCACTCGCCTGTCACAGAAGTACCATTAGCACTTGTATTCACTCTATCTGTGCAATGCGGCTTATTCAAATATGTGCATAACAAATACATAAAAGTGACAATAATATTTAACCCTTTTATATGTTTTTTGGTATAACTTTAATGTGCTGTAGTTAAAAGTTACATGTATTTACTATAGTAATAACAGTAAATGTTGCATAATTACATGTAACTAATCTGTACGTTGTTAATTTCTCAGTAATTATTGTGTAATTACACTGTAACAACTGCATATTATGATAAGTTGACAATTTTTAAATTTATATGGGATATATATATATATATATATATATATATATATATATATATATATATATATTTTTTTTTTTTTTTTTTTTTTTTTTTATCAATGACATACACATCAAGTCCATCTCAAGGCTGTTGAATACATTCTGCTGATTACTCATTATATCTGACATTTATCTCATGAGTAATTTACTTGAAGCAAAATGCTTCTTTTTAGTATGCAGCACTAACTAAGGTGAAGCCAAAACCTGAAAAATGAGCTCCGCTGATCAATGCACCTCTCTCGGAGTATGACTACATTTCGATTTAGTGTCTCCCTTTGGAAGCATCACAGAACAACCTTGATAGAGGCATGGCTACCTCAGCAAGGTCTCTCTGATTGCAGATCTGTCACTGAAGAGGCAGACTATACTATGATTCTAAGACAGTTAAAAAAGGCGCCTTACTGCTTACTGTTAGAGCAAAAACAAATAAACAGCCAGAATTCTCAGAATGTTCTCATTAACCACACAGCCATTTAAATCAATATCATTATGCAATAATTTGTTAGTATTAAAAAATAATAACAATAAAATGAAATAAAAAGGGAGAACAAACAGATAAACAGTTTAATTAGATTAATTTAGTTCTACATTTGTGTAGACTTTCATAACTATGTAAACAATATAATAAGTAAAGTAAAGTCAACATATTAACTTTTATATTGTTAGTTACATTTCAGGACAAACACATAATCAACTAAAGCAACTAGAATTAATCATACATGATTTTTTTAGGAGGAAAGAAAAATCAGGTTAAAATGTATCAAGGTACATTTATTTGTACAGTACATCTATTTTATATTGCACTGCATTAAATGATTTAACATTATAGGTTAAATCATTTAAATATCATCTCATAATACATAATACATCTCATAATGTCTGATATACTGTTATAATAATTATAATGATAATGACTGATGTACAGTATATCACGTGGACTCAGAATTGGGATTGAACATCTAGGTGCTTTTTCCTCCTTGAGTATGAGCTCCATATCATCTTATCTTAAACTATTTGCGTCATAAAAGTTGGATATATACAATATATGACACTCAAAAAATAAATAAATAAATAACACTTTAATTCAGCAACCAATTCTCACTATTATCTAGTTGCTTATTAGCATGCATATTACCAGAATATCGGCTGCTTATCATTAATTATAAAGCACATATTATTGCCTTACTCTGCATGACCATATTTTAGACAACTAAAATATGTAGTTTAACAATACCTTTCTAACTATTAAATTTAGTGAGAATTGGTCCTCAAACTAAAGTGTGACCAAAAAAATAAAAAATAAAAATAAAAATAATAATAATAAATGATAAAAAAAAAAAAAAGTAAAATAAATGATTGGAATAAGAAACACTTAAAAGAAAAGTAATAAGAAACATGAAAAATGGCCATTACATTTAGTATGGACAATAATAATAGTGACTAGCAAGGTTTTGTGTGTGTGTGTGTGTGTGTGTGTGCGTGTGTGTGTGTGTGTGTGTGCGTGTGTGTGTGTGCGTGTGTGTGTGTGCGTGTGTGTGTGTGCGTGCGTGTGTGTGCGTGCGTGTGTGTGTGTGTGTGTGTGTGTGTGTGTGTGTGTGTGTGTGTGTGTGTGTGTGTGTGTGTGTGTATGTGTGTGTGTGTGTTTTGTACAATTCACAACTAGATGTCACTAGATGTTGGGATTATATTCATAGGTTATGCAATACGTACAGAAAACAGGACTGTGAATCCATCGTTATTTTACTGAATAATCTGTTGTCGCTGAAGCAAAATAAAGCAATTGATATTCAGACCTTTAGAGTGCAGTGCATCAGGGAGCAGGACTTTCTCTGTCAGATTGTGTGTGCCAAAACTGTTAGCATGAATCAGCCTAAGATCAGGTCAAAGCTCAGTTTTTAACACCTTATACCTCCTGCCCTTTCTCCTACTCGGCAAATGCAATGAGATGTGCATAATCTAATTTCAATAGTGAATTTAATTTCAGAATGTATGGCAACATTCTGTACGTAAGCAAAATACTCTCTTTATCTGTCCTTCTTTGATATGCCAGCCTTTCAGAATCACAGAGTGAAAAGGGGATGAAGCATGAAAAAGCAAAGGTTGTTTATTAAGGTATTGGTCGACAAAAATATCCTTTATAAAATGAATTCTTCTGGCTCGAAAATTTAATTGGATAATCTATGTTCAAACCATCTTAAAAGAGCTGATACATTTATGTCAATTGAATTAATGCAACATAAAACTGCTGTTGCTTGGCAACTGTAAACTGAAAAATATAGGTTAATGGCCCAACTGTACTTGCAGGAAAAAAATAAAAATAATAATAATAATAATTGCACATTAGTTCCTTTCCCCCACATTTTATAGAGGCTTTGAATTCTAGTCAGACAAAGTTCTGTTATAATGCTGTATGAATGGAACTGTTTTATCTTGGGTTAAACTGTATTCAACCTTCCTAACCTGTTCAGCTCACCTTTTATCACTCATCGTACTTTTCTTCACTCCCTTTTCCTGAAACCTTATCAGATTCTCCTTTCCAAAGGGGAGACTAAATCATCGGTTGTACGTTTTGCTGTTTTCTCACCCCATGAAATCTCTGGGGGTTCTTGGTTGAACAGACAAATGATACAGAATGGGTGGAGTAGAACAAGATGACTTCATTGAGTGATTTTATCGACAGTCTTTGGCTCTCAAGCCCTAATAGAAAAGTAAACAACAGTAAAGAACAACGTTGCGAAGGGCAGTTCAATAAAGTGGCGCGAAGCCTCATAAAACCCTTCCATTCTGCGTTATCTCTAGTGAAGAGATGGTTAAAGCTCTTTTCCTCTTGCCATTTTTCTGTGAGAGACAAGGAAATGCTTGCATTAGCTGGTGGTGTAGATTCCATTTGAATACACTGAAAATAGAGATTAAAAAAACTAAAAAAAAACTAAATAAACATCTGCTGACAGCCAACATGTAGGGACAGTATATCTCAAAGCCGATTCAGCCTCAGGCTTTTTTTTTTTTTTTTTTTGTTCTTGCAAATGCAGTTAGTGACACTAAATTGATTGGAGCTCTCTGTCACAGACTTGTTGATCAGATGTAATTAATTTCAGTCAACAGCTGAATCTTAATTTATGTGAGTGCAGTGTGTTTACCCTGAAAAGCTTGTGTGACTATTAGCTGAAGAGTTACAGTTGTCAGTTTTTTTTTCCCCCAGTGAATTTATTTAATAACGACGCACCATAGAAACTTAGTATGCTTCTTCAAACATGTCCTCCAACTCATATGACCGTATAAGTCCTTTGTCACTTCCCTGAAATACAACCGATAAGAGCGTTTATTAAATTAGCACCCCTACCAACAGCAGACTATTTTGTATTACTGCATTGTGCACGTTTATCTGCATTATAATTTTTGTGATTCGTGCAGCTTGATTGGTAGAGAATTGTGTTATAGCAGCACAATTTATGAGTTTGAGTCTAATGAGTTTGATCCCAGGAAACTCAAGTACTGTTAAAATGTATACTTTGAATGCACCGTAAATGGCTTTCCAAATTGTCTGCCAAATGCATAAATGTAAATTTTGTGAACTGGAAATAGGAAAAATTGTGTGTACGGGAACATGTAAAAGAGTCCACACATTGCATTTAAACGAACCTGCTTTCTGATTGATAACAGTCATATGATATTTCATGATGATACACGCAACACAAGACTGTTGTTCTTACTACACCAGCTAGATGATGCTTAAATTTAAAAAGTAACTATAGATGGAAATAAGTCGCTTGCACAAATGACCTATTAGGTTGTTCTTGCTTCTTCTTAAACTCTCCTAACTGTGAATTCTTATAGTTTCCCACACTTTCACAGAAAACTGTCAATACTAATTAAGAAATATACATGAGTCTCAAAGACAATTAGCAGAGAGTAATTAAGGGTTGCTGGAAGTGTTTTTTTTCACCTCTTAATCATCCTGCTAACTCTACAGATCACTTTATATCTCCCTCACCCAGCTTCTTTTACATCACTATTAAAGTATGTAGCAAATCTTTGCTCTTAATTTTACATAACATTAAAAAAGCTGCATGAAGTTAAGGATCAGGATCAGACAAAAATAGCTTCTTAAAGCTGCCATAGAATGCATTGATACAATATGTTCAATTGTTCTCTGATATCTACAGAGAAGGTATTTGGCTTAGGTAAGGGCAAAAATTCTCCAGAAACGGTTTTACATGTACATGTACAACCCTAGGATTTCTCCTTAGAATGAAATGGTCTGTTATTGGCTTATTTGGAAGGGTCATGAATAATAATGTTGAGCTCTGCTCTGATTAGCTGTTTCACAGTGTGGCTCATTTCAACTAATTTCTCACACAGCAGGAAGGAAACACAGGGAAAATATATATTTCAATACTTTCGTCAGGTTATATCGTCCGGTAATAATACTGTGTATAAAATGTGGACATCAGGGAGCCGCTATTAATATGCGGGGCACTGAAACTGCTTTCAAATGCACAATCGCTTTTTACTTTCACTTTCACTTTCGAGATTTGCGATCGCACGGAGTCTGTTTATACTATGAAGCGGCAGTACTTACCACACATTTTACAAGATCAGATGCTTGTCAATGGTGCTCAGGATCTGTAAATAATTCGCCATCATCCTCAGTCATCTCTCCTTACTCTGTTTATGTGGTGATTGAAATCTGTACTGCAATGTAACAGGCTACCGCTAGCAAGAAGCTAACCATTTCCCTTTAGTGGCTCGCGTTATTTTATTAGAATGAGTTATTTGCTTTCTGTGCCTTTCTGAATACAGACACCAGCCCATCTCTGCACTTCACATTCCCTGCACAGCCCGGAACATAACATTTATTTCCATGATCTGCCATTTTCGCTGTTGTCCTCGTTTGTTTCTTCACAATACCTGCAGAACTTCTGATGGTTCGGCTGGCGACTGGCCTAGAATATGGGCGGGCATATAACACAGTCGGTGTTATGCTCTGATTCGCCTTTCAGTGTTTTTTTTATTCACGGGATTTACATAAGAAGGAGGAAACAATGGTGTTTGAGGCTCACAGTATGCCATTTACATGTACAGAACTCTTATAAGAACTGCACATTGTGGATTTAATTACAGAATAATTATGTTTATAATTATTTTTTTTACTTTGAAATATATAAATTAATATGATAATTTAGTTGAACATTCAAAGTTGTCTATTATGTTTCACAGATTTGTGTAATTCCAATCTGTTTCTCATTGTTACTGTTCTCAAATATTTTGCTATGCAAAGTCACCTAAGCACACCCAACTGGGAAAGCACCTGGCCAACAGCTGGCAAACACCCCACATGCAGCTCAGCAAATCAAATTTAAATTATCTGAAAATAATTTGATCTTTCAGCAGAAGTCTAAATAAGATTGGACCCAGAGTAATACAATCTGGCGAATCAATAAATGCTTATGAAGTATTTATGATACCCACAATTCTGTAGTTGATAGCAATTCCAGGGAATGTATTTTAGATATGTAACAGCAATATCTATCATAGAAGTAAACAGTAATGTGAGCCCAGAAAACACTGCCTGTTTATTAGGTCAGAAAATGCCATCTTCCTACACCAGGGATGTAAATTATTTGAGATTACTTTACTTAAGTATTATTTTGGGAGATTTGTACTTTACACAAGTGCAATTGAAACTGACTACTTGTACTTTCATTTCATTACATTTCTGAAGAAAAACAATACTTTTCGTCCTGGCTTTTGTTTTATTTCCCCCCTTTAAACGTTGTATGCCTTTGTGATCAATGCAAATTTAGATGAATTATGCCATTTATTTCACTTTGCACTGGGAAGATGATTCGATTTGATGAAACAAGAATCTTCTCTCACATTTTTATTTTTGCTAGGATATTTTTTATTTATTTATTTACTTATTTATTTATTTTTTATTGCTGAGGTACAATTTAAAGTTGTATTTTTTATTTATTTTTTATTTTTTTGCTTTCACTCCAGTAAGTTTTTGGCTAGATACTAATTTGTAAAAAAAAAAAAAAAAAATCCATATCGGTAACCGGTAGTTTAATGCATTTGTTCAAATATCTAACAATGCTCGTCTTACAGATGATGCCCCTAACAGCACACACTTCACTTTCTTTAACATTACTTTGCAACTGTGTTTCCGTTCAGTTAGGATGCCTAACTTTGGGTTCCAACATCAACTTATGTTTTTCATTTCTAAATATGTGGATTATGGAAATTCCAGTAATTACACACAGTAAGCTTCATGACAATTGTGCTTTCCTCTCAAGGTAATGAAGGAGAATCTATCTTGTTTATTAGACTTTTCTGCCTACAGGGTTGGAATGCCCTTCCTAGTGTTGGAATGTGTTGAATGAAGACACATAATGAGCAGGCGTTGCTGATAGCAGGCAATGCGCCTGGGGTTCTGAGTTCTGTCTAAGCATACAAGAGCTTATCTCTGAATATTTCAGAGAGCTTTAATGCTATTTGGGACAGTTCAGTATAGCACAGCAGATTCAAATCACACAGATGTCTTTTTTAGTTTTCTAAAGCATAAGTTATCTTTGTACAAGCAATGTTGCTCAGTTGCTTAACAAGATTTGACTCAGCATTATTCATTAAAAATAATAAAAAAATGTTTCATTCAAATATATATATATATATATATATATATATATATATATATATATATATATATATATATATATATATATATATATATATATATTAGAGCTGTCAATCAATTAAAAAATAACTAATTAATCACACATTTCTTCCGAGAGTATTTGTGGTTAATCCCACCGAATATTAAAGTTTTTAAATATACTTTTATATTGCAAAATATAAATAATTTCAAGATTGGAATATATTTAAATCTTCAAATTAAAGTAGAAACAAAATAAATACAATATATATTTAATATTTGTTTAATTGGCATCTTTTTATGACTGATAACAATACTATTTATGTCTCTAGTAAATGCTTTGTTTGTTTGTTTGTTTGTTTGTTTGTTTGTTTGTTTTCATAATATTTAACCATTGACTATATGTCATGTTGACTATACTAACATTTATTAGACTTTAAAAAATAACTTATAATTTAAGTGAACTTAAAACATTCTTCACATAAACCCAATATAGTAAATGTCACATTTACCTGTGCCCTTCAGCAAGTAGGAAATATGCAGAAATTTAATTTAAGTTATCAAACACTAAATTCTAAATGAAATATATGAATCCTTAAAGCTACAAAAATTATTATTATTATTTTTTTTTTTTTTTTTATTTATTATTATTTTTTTGTTCTTTGATTAACATACATCACAGCAGCTTGGTTATTAGGTTATTTGGCTGCTATTACTTTAAGAGCTGCCGCTTCCTTGATGCAAATCTGACACACATGCTCGTAATATGAAATGATAGCATGCCGTTGCATTTGTGCATGCAATTGAAGAGCACGCGCTATAACGCCTGACAGGACAGGAACATTTGTTTTTACTGACATATGGCCTGACAAAATCTCATCTGACCGGAGTTCACCGTTGTTCTACTGAAGCTCCTCGTGATCTGTACCGTTTTCACGCTCATTGAGTATGACATCCTGGGTTTGATGTTTTCTGAAGATTTTCTGAAGGTTATGTACCTTCTTACACTGGCCATTTGTTTAAAAAGAGGAGAAAAAAAAATGTAAAAGACTTCCAGGCCCTTTTTTTGAAGGTTACTCATGGAAAGTGACTTCTAGATACCTTTAACCTTTAGTATTGTTGTGTATGTAGTAAGGCCAGCCAGAGCTTTTCAAGGAAGTACAGATGTTGCTTATTACGGGACATTACAGTAAGTACTAAAATCTATTTTGTGTGTGTGTGTGTGTGTGTGTGTGTGTGTGTGTGTGTGTGTGTGTGTATGTCTTTAATGTTACCTTCTAAAAGCTGCTTTTCAAACTACCACAGAACAATGTAATTACTAAACAAAAATAATTGCTCAGACTCAGAAATGCATTTTACAATGTTTATAAAATGAAAATACACAAGAGACAACATTACTAACGTCAAACTAAATGCCTTACGAGTCATGACTGATTTCCATAAACTGTCTATTTCTTAGCACTGTCAATCATGTATATCACTATTTTAGTTATTAGCCATTTGTTGCAAAGTCTTGCCACTTATATACATACACACTATGTGAGATTGCCGCAATAATGAAGGTTTAGGGAAAGCTCAGCTTTCCGTGAAGTCTTTAAAACATGCCACTAATATGTACACAGCACAATGGAAGCTGGGTTGGTTGTGCACCACGACACAGAAATATAAGTACACATAATAATGACTAATTACTAACATTCAAGACGAAAAAGGTCAATTACGTGGCTTTATTCTTCCCACATACCAGATGCACAGATAATTACAAAAGATAGAGGTGTAAACTACATTATTTCTAATAGCGTATTAGCAAGACGTTTCAACACAAGAGATGGTGAACAGCTAAATATATAAGACTGAATTGGACTGAATAATCAAAACACAAACTCTTGGTCTTCCTGTGCATTGTGTTTAACCATATGTCACATTATAAAGTTATCAACCTATTTGGAGCAAGTTTATAAAGTCAATAATGCTCACCCCAAGTTTATATAATACAGGTGCATCTCATTAAATTAGAATGTCATGGAAAAGTTCATTTATTTCAGTAATTCAACTCAAATTGTGAAACTTGTGTATTAAATAAATTCAGTGCACACAGACTGAAGTAGTTTAAGTCTTTGGTTCTTTAATTGTGATGATTTTGGCTCACATTTAACAAAAACCATAGTTATGACTATTCATTGTAAATTTATTATTATTATTATTATTATTATTATTATTATTATTATTATGCCAGGCACTGTAGCACAATCTGAATTTTAGTAGCAGTCCTTGTCTTCTTGTTTTTTTCAATACCACTAACAGTCAGTATTAATATTCAGTATGTAACTATATAATTTGTGCTACAGACATGGATAAATGTACAGTACAACAGTACAACAGCTTCATACTTACTGTACGTACATACTTACATATCTAATGTCCAGGCTCATTTGACCTGAGGCAGAAAGTATAGCATCACCCTGGCAAACCAACCTACAATTTTCCTGGTGCATTTTCTAAAGACAAGCACCAGTCACCATTAATCTAGTTGTGGTTAATATTACCCTCACCCACAGCATGTTCTCTATCTATTTTCATACCAATGTCAATATGGGAAAAAACATTATTAATATATTATGCCTCATGGCCTCTCTCTTTATTGAGGGGGCTACTTTTTTGTAGGTCATGTTATGAAAAACAAAAAGTTTGTTGACAAAGTTTGCAGAGTAATCTGAATAAAAATTCTGAATCAGAAATACACATACCCGAGATGAATTTAACCAAGGGCAGTTTGATTTAGAAGTCATGTCCCCATTGGCATATATATCATATCTCAGAGTTCCATAATAGAAGCATTGTGATGAATAGGGTACATCTGACAGCCCCTTCTCACTATAAGCAAACCATTCTGTCCATCTTCAAAACATTTGTCTGCAATTGGATTGATCTGCTGACCTTTCCACTTAATGCAATTGACAGTCGAGATCAAAGAGCAGGGAAACTGCATTAGCTGAACTGAGCTCAGAGTGCTCCTTGAACTGGTTGTCAAAGACGTGAGACTAAGTATAAATGCTTCTTTGTGAACTATACATTATTTCACAGAGCTGGGGTTCTAATCAAGGCTTAGACTATCTTCATTTCCAATGCATAAAAAGCAGCATGAAAGAGAGGTGTTGAGGCATCTGGAAAGATATGCCTTAGCAATGGGAATGTGTTTGAACCATTTCTCATCACTATGTCAAGAAAATGCCAATCAAGCTAGATGTCTGTTCTGATGGTCTGGAACATTCATAATCAAGAGCGACTAATCAGAGAGATGTGTTGCTCACCTCCAGAAATATTTCTTACGCTTCAGTGATGGGAGAAGGAAATTGTAAAGGTCATCTGTCAAACTTGTACCTCGAAAACAGTCACACGTTTGTTTGTTTTTGTTTTTTTTATTTTTTTCAATGTAAGTGTATTCTCTGGTGCCAACTGTGGTTTCTAAGACATTGGTATGTGGTTGCTACATTTTTTTGTGTGTGTGTTTCTAGGTTTATGTGGCTTCTAGGTTGTTCAAGGGGATTTATAGCGCAATTCTAGAGAGTTCTAGATCATTTAAAGATCCCACACCAAAGTCTTTATGACATTCAGGTAAAGTAAAGCCTTGGGGCCCTCCTTAAATGGGAATTAGGATTAATTAAGATCATTTATAAAAAATAATACATACCGCTCCTCAAGTATAATTCATATTGGTAGTACATAGTGTATGGAATGAATAACATGGCATATACTACTTTTGGTTAATAGTTTTACATAATCCAAACAATAGAAATAGCGATGACTGCCTTAGTGACTATCATTAACTATTCATCAGTATACTATTCACAAAAGAAGAGGAGATGAGAGAAATTGGGTTGAACAGCTCTAATACAGGATTATTGCCAAAAAATAATAAGAAGATTCTGCATTAGCTTATGCATCTAATAAATTCCACTAATCTTTTCTGACAATATGTGTTCGGTGATAATCAGTGGAATCAGGAGCTGAGATTGGACTTGCTAGAAGCTGAATAATTGTGTCAAAGGTTTAGAAGGGTCTGAAAAGCTTTTTTTCACAGTCCCATCAGAAAGTCTGTATTACTTGTTTAAAAAATAAAACTCGAGGACAAGTAGGAAACCTAGAGTAAAAAAAAAAGAAGAAAAGAAACATGCCATATGTTCTCGCTGTTTGTTAGATGTTATTCTTGTGTTTCCAACAGAAGGTCAGATGGTTTGTTTGTCACTAAGTAACAAAGGGACTTTAATAAGTTGGAATTTCAGAAAATAATGAAATATTCGTGTAATACTATTCATATAGGATCTAAGCTTGTGTGTGCTAATTGCAACTACAAAGCTTGTGTGAGTTCAAATCTCTTGAGAACTCCCCGTCATCTATCATCGGTTGCAATGCAGGCACATAATGAGAGAGCCTGACCTGTAATTTGGCACGCAAGAAAAGATTGGTTTGCTATTGTTGTGTTTTGGAGGCTTCTGGGTAACCACATGTCGTGTTCTAAGATACCCTGCACTAAAATCAATTTCAAACTGAAGTGCTTCTCAATTTCCAAGACTACGAGAGAGTCAAAGTCAAAGAACTGGAACTGTGGTCACACAGCTGCCGAAGATATGCCATATCTGTTACCGGTGCATCATCGTAAGGGTGATAATTGCATTTCGAGGCCTTCCTAACAAAAACAGATTTGCAGGGGATTAACGGACTTGTCCCAGCTCACATAGCCAACCTGTGATTAAAAGAGGATCGGACGACGTGGCTCCGTTCCCACCAAGTAATCAAGTGAATCCCTGGATGCGGTGGTTTGCCAGTCAGTCTCGCGCCATGGAATCCCTAAGAGAAGCATATTACCCAAGTGGCATTCAATTAAATTTTTCTCTCTTGATTCTGTCAAGGTAACTTGTTTTTTTTCAGTCAAATTGAGGCATTAAAGTGTTCGACTGTTAGGGAAAGTCTTTAGTGAAGTGGTTGATTTCCCAGCAGCATTTGTTTAGTTCTGCCACGCTGGAGTAGACCTGCTGTTGGTGAGATGAACTCGCAGAACTAATTGAAAAGTTTTCGGCAGCAATTAGGGATTTAGGGGTGCAACAAAAGTGCTGAGCTCGTTTTCATTCCTCTTGTGTTGTATTGGGAAAAAAAAAAAAAAAGGAAATATGAGCTCTATGACAGGACATGACTTGGTTCACACTGACACCTTTACATAAAACATGAATGGGGGATTTCCAGCTTGGTCGTAAAATTATATATCGACTGCATGCTTATTTAAACACAACAAAGTAACTGTTAGCCCTTCACTTTAGTTTAATCCCCTTTGCATCTCACGGCTAGTCAAAAATTTTGTCCAACAGTTTGATGCCAGGGAAGCCCACAGTCACTCCCCAGCTGGCCAGTGGGATGCCAGGAAGAACAAGAGTCCAAACTATGGCTCCTCTTCAAAGCTTACATTTGTCACTTTAAAAGACAGGGAAAGAGAGTGGGAGATTAGAGAGTGGGAGAATAAGGGATAGCTGGCAGGAGTCTGTCTACAGGAAGATGTGACATCTCCGGAGGACAGTGCTAAACACTGCTGGCTGTTCCTGCACACAATCCGTATCCTTGCCTAAAATATTCCTGCTTGCTCATGAGCTCAGCATGTTGGCCCAGCATTCACAGGCTTTGGGCTTTATCCCCTGCCTTACGCAACAGTCTCTCCTATGCCACCCACTGCACAGGGACTTTGACCTTAAAGATTAACAAATACGGGACACTTGAGATCTGAAACTTGGCAGTAGGTGGCAAGCAAGAAGTTCAGTTATATTAGATGAATGAATTGAATGAACAAAATAAAAATGGGACCTGTTTCAGTAAGAGTGACAAACTGAGCCAGGTTTACAGAGCTGGATTGGTACTTTGCGATTATTGAAATCACAATCATGTCTGTTAGCAAGGAACATGGGCCATGTTATTCAAGGGGTGACTGGCAGTCCATATCCAATACTTTATGGACAAAATAATGACACGGACCAGATCCAAACCTTCATTTTCAACATGGCACATGTACAACTGCAAGGCCTTGGCTCTGAGAGTCTGGTCAGGTTAATACAGTTCTGGTCAGGTTCTATTTAAGATATAGGCTGCTGACTTTACTACACGATATTACTCTACACTGTTGATCCAATCTGGGTGTACAGGATGCTGTCGCAAGTAATAAACCAAGCTCACCTGGCTCAAATCAGGCATCTCTCATCATTTATGACAAACTGCTTCCTTGCAGTCAGCCTGACAGTGGGACTTTCTTTCCTATTACTGTTTATCATAGACTTCTAGGGAGATGAATTGCAAAGCGGGGTGCCTTATTTGTCACATCAGTCTCCATAAGTGAGGCAGAGACTATTTGGCGGGTTCTAGATTTGATTTACCAGGTGATAGCAGCTGGAAACACCACAAATCTAACATGGCCTCCGTCTGTCTTGTTGGCAGCTAAGAAAATTCACCTCGCAATGGGAAGGTGTGCTAATTAAACGGCAGCAGATAAGGACACACTGACACTGCCTGCCTCTATATTCAGAGTACTGTTTCTATCTACACATCTCCAGACAGCAATATCACAACAGAAGACTCATCAGTCATATCAGCTGCCTGTACCGAGCTGAAGTTTGTACCTGAAATGAAGGATATGTGGCTTTGATGGTGAGAGGCCGAAGACAATTGGAACAGACTATGAAAGGGAAAAGAAAGGAGAAATGCAAGGAGGCCGATAGCTTCAAGAGATTATTTCTAGTGGACTCACAGAAAGGGTAACATTATCTCCTCTCGTGTGCTAGAAGGTCAAAGCAAAGGTGTCCAATCTTGCTCCTGGAGGGCCACTGTCCTGCTGAGTTTAGATCCAACACTAAAAAAAAAAAGGATAAAAAATAGAAATAAAAAAAACACCTGAACCAGTCAATCAAGGTCTTCAGGATGACTGGAAATTTCCAGACAGATGTGTCTCTAGGACATTGGACTCAAGGGGCAGGATTGGACAAACCTGTTCAAAGGCATAGCCAGCAAGTAGAGGTTTTATCATTTTGTTTTTGTGTTAAAATGAGTGCCCTCATTAATGATAAATTCTGAAGTTTTGATAGGTTTGCTGAGTGGTTGCTGTGGTTGTTAGCAGTCAAAGAAACTGACAGCAAAAATGTTCATGTAGAACATAATTTAGACGTGCTCAAATCAATTACTTTTCTACTTTTCTGATCTACTGACATCCAATTAAACTACTCAGTTCGATCACTTCAAATGTTTAGCAAGAGTGACTTCTCTCTCAAATTATTACAACAACAATTTTGTCAAAAAATTGCAGTTCAGAATTATATTGATTCTTTTACATTTCTAATTGTAATTATATTGTTTACAATTTAGTTATGAATTGAACATGAGCAAATACTCTAAAATAGACCTCATCTCTAAATCTATACATCATATAAACTATTTATCAAACATCACAGCCCACATGTTAGTGCAAACCAGACACCTGTGCCCACCACTATTCCAAAGTTACACCCATGGTCAAAGGTGAAGGATATTATATTTATTGATGCTGAAGATCTCCAGAGGATGTGAGAGAACAGACGTGGAGACTCATTCATGCTTGGCACTCATTTGTTTGCCAGATTGGAGTCGACTATCACTGTCTGGCAAATGGTGAGGGTTTAAGACGTTGGGCATGCTGCCGATCTCGGCCCAAAATGCCTGCTGAGCCTTCTGATTCAAATCCACAGGAAGTCTAGGATCTTCACCCTTTTTGTGTTACTTATTTGAAGACACACACAAACATGCATATGATAACAGATGTAATGATATACACCCCCACCACATGCATTAATTTACACAAATTATTTCACATATTCCCTCCTTTACATCTACTTATACAGGAAGTCGTGCTGGAGAATTCACTGTCCTATTTCAAATGCAATTGCTCACTCAATAATGTACTCTGGGACTGTGAGAACGTAGGTGAATGTTTCCATCTGTGTTTGTGCACTCAAGGCCACAAAAGGGTCAGGTTGGCACTCTTCCACAGAGACTGACAGCCTGTCCTCCCAGTCAAAGCTGCTGGTATTCACCAATTATTTCTAAATAATACTGCATTTTGTCACACACAAAATAATCATAGCTTAGATGTATATATTATCATCATATTCATATTCAAAAGCATGGCTTTATTTGACTTTTCTTTTTTTTTTTCTTTTTTTTTTCTCACAATACAAAACGTAAGATACAATAAATGGATATCACAGCAGGGAAGTTGTTTGGCTATCAGTGGTGCCTTCTGTTTTTAAATTCAAAGATGATATACAGTAGATAAAGGGGCTGGACAGAATAATGTGAACACCTGGGAAACTGGCAGCATTTCTTTATTAAGGTGTTTTACCACTATGTATGTAATGATGTCTATCAGAACATCTGTCAGTTGTTTCAGTGATGTTGAAGAAGGGAATTTGCTTCTCAGTCTTATTTTTCCAAAACTTCTCACAGTGGCTTTATAATATGCAAGTCAGTTGATGTGTCTGCCCAGGGCAGATGTTCATCTTGGTACTCCAACTTTCCAGGTTTTATAGTCATGAAACCATCTCTTTTCTTTTTTTCTTTTTTTTGTGTGTTTTAGTATTGGTGTCTATTTTTATTTTTTTTATTATTTTTATTTATTTATTTATTTATTTTTTTTATTCACACATTTGTTCATAAATTTTTGTTCATTATTTTGTTTCATATGTTGTTGTATGTGGTCTGTGACTTTTGGATCAGAGAGCTTTTGGCCTCTGGACCAGAGTGCTGTCAATCACTATCTGGGGTGCGTTTCCCGAACAACGAGGTAACTCGCTGATTAACCACCATAGTACGATGCATTGTTTTGGAAATGAACTACCAAGTCACGACTGTTTCCCGAACACTGTCACATCTCCGTCGTTTGAACCACATTGGTTCAGGAACATAGGACCATTGTTAACAATCTGGGGTCCGAGGTCATTTTGGGGCCCTTGAGATGTTTTGACATGCCCTGATATTTGTGCTTATTTCAGCTACTTAAAACATACTATTGACCAACATGTAATTTTTTTTTTTGTATTCAGCACAAACTGTGCTACAATAATATGTGACCAAGATGGATGTACATGTTTGCATTTTTTAGAAAAAAAATATTATGCGTGGTTAGTAAGTATTGGGGGAAAAAAATGTAGCTGAAATAAGGCCTTAAAACCCACACTAAATAGTTGTGAATAAGACTTTTGAGTAATCAGTCTTGTAGGCTGTGTCCAAATTTGACTGCAATAATAATAACTGACACTTCAAATCAACATTTACATATCAACTTTAAAAAAAAAAAAATAGTCTTTAACAATGTCTGAAAATATATTCCAAGAATAAATCGACAACAGCAATGTGCTTTATACCTTACATTCTGACTCTGCAGCAAACGGTCTATATGTATTTATATATAGACAGCCACATAGTGGTTACACTGTGATATTCCAGATGATGAATGGTGCATAATTTAGAGGTTAATATTTAGGAAAATGCCCTTAAGACAATAAAAAATATAAAATTAAAAAATATAAAAAAACATAAATATATATTTGTTATCATAGTGTATAACTCTGTATATATTATTTTGTATGTTCATCTATAAGTGTTTGGGCTGTATAATATTAGGATTTTGTTTCAAATCCCCCACCATGGCCCCACCCCCCAGCACCCCCTAGATAAAATATGTTATTGCGGCTATGAGTAGTTCTGTGTTATTCGGATACAATCCTTCTCAGTCTTTGACTGTCGCTATGATTCACTTTTGGTTTTCGCCCACTGTTATTCTTCACAGATGAAGCCTTGCTGTGCTCTGCATATGCAGTCATAATCATAAAGACTCTTCTTCTTAAAATACCAAACAATTTGGCTTTTAAGGTTACAGAGGTACCTGCTAAACAGGCTCCCATGATTTGTTCGTTTTGGAAGTCTTACAAGTTACCCATTTCACTAAGTGCTTGTACTAAAAAACACTGCTG
Organism: Acrossocheilus fasciatus; assembly: GCA_036784905.1. NCBI lineage: Eukaryota > Metazoa > Chordata > Actinopteri > Cypriniformes > Cyprinidae > Acrossocheilus > Acrossocheilus fasciatus. The sequence goes on along the minus strand of CM071954.1, from coordinate 24,101,151 downwards.
AACTCAACTTATGCTACAGTGATTTGCAAATTAGAGAATACAGACAATAATAAGTCAAATATTATCAGAAGCTTCTTCTTCTTCTTCTTCTTCTTCTTCTTCTTCTTCTTATTATTATTATTATTATTATTATTATTCTATGGTAGCCTGCACAAATGATATTAACCTGTATAATAATGGGTGTTCATATAATTGTGTCCAACCCCTGCATTTGTATGGTATCCTCAATAACTTCAACAACAACAAAATTAGGGACTAATAGGTACACTCTCAGAAATAAAGGTACAAAAGCTGTCACTGGGGCGGTACCTTTTCAAAAGGTATACTTTTGTACCTATTAGGTTCAAATATGTACACTGATATGTACCTTTAAGGTACCAAAATGGACCCTTTAGTTACAAACATGTAGTTACAAACCAGCTGACAGCTTTTGTACCTTTATTTCTGAGAGCGTAGTTAATACATCACATATAACTTGAATAGGCAACATACAGAATAACACCAAGGTAAAAATAAACAAAAACAGTTAAAGAAGTAAAACAGTAAACAGAATCCAAGTATTTTCAGCATTTCTTCATGCCATGGTGCTTGCTGGAAAGCATCTTGCCTCTGACACTACAGATTAAATAATAGTACCTCACACTTACGAAAATTAACCATGGTTTTACTACACTGCAACACCCAACAAGTTAGGGTAACTCAAACCTTTTGAGTAAACCAATTCCCCTTGGCTTAAACCATGTAAGTTTTAAAACTTGCAGTTAAGTAATTAAGTGATTAATTAAGTGCTGATTGAGCATTAGTGATGAACACCTGCTGTTAACAAACAGAATCACTGAAGAAAAGAGAAACACAAGAACCACTTCAACTGACTTCAGCCATAGCCTTAGATGAAATCAACTGAAATAAAATACATTAAACCTCTCAAAATCTGATTAAACAACCCCACAAATAGCATCACCAGCTCAACTGGTGGGTCAAGAGCCCAACTAAAGCAGACACTGATCTCTAACATGGTTACTTTAACTGAAACAATAAATCAACATCTAAACCTTAGTTAATTCTCAATAAGATCTACTGTAGATGTCTGACAGACATAAAGTCACTGATTGAACTGGTGATGCTGTTTGTGGGGTTGTTTAATCAGATCTTGAGATTTAAAGTATTTTATTTCAGTTGATTTCATCTAAGTATGTGTCTAAATCAGTTGTTGTTCTTGTGTTTCTCTTTCTGTCAGTGATTATGTTTGTTAACAGCAGGTGTTCATCACTAATGCTCAATCAGCACTTAATTAATCACTTAATTACTTAACTGCAATGTATATCTTATTTTAGTGAACTCAACTGAAATAAGTTCAGAGTACTCATAACTATTTGAGGTTTGAGTTAACCTAACTCGTCAGGTTTTTAAGGCAATCGGTTTACTCAAACGGTTTGAGTTACCCTAACTGTTGGGGTTTGCAGTGTATCTTATTTTAGTGAACTCAACTGAAATAAGTTCAGAGTACTCATAACTATTTGAGGTTTGAGTTAACCTAACTCGTCAGGTTTTTAAGGCAATCGGTTTACTCAAACGGTTTGAGTTACCCTAACTGTTGGGGTTTGCAGTGTATCTTATTTTAGTGAACTCAACTGAAATAAGTTCAGAGTACTCATAACTATTAGTTTTAAAACAACTTAAATGTTTTAAGACAATAAGTTTTCTCAAACGGTTTGAGTTAACCTAACGTGTCAAGTTTTTAAGGCAATCAGTTTACTCAAATGGTTTGAGTTACCCTAACTGTTGGGTTTTACAGTGAAATAAAACCAAAAAAAAAAACATGTTTACTATAGTTAAACCATGATAACCACAAATTAACCATAATCTTGCTAGACTAACCATAGTTTAACCATGGTATGTGTAGCAAAATACAAATGGTAATCAATGCGCCAAAAAAAAAAAAAAAAACATGGTTATTACTACACATTTACTATAATAAAACCATGGTTAATTTCTGTAAGGGTAATGATATGTACTCTTCAGATACTACTATGAAAGGTTTGGGAGTTAAATAATATACAAACATGTCCCCTTAAGGGTACTGCCTCAGTGACGAACTGTTGTACCCATAAAGGTAAAATCTGGAGAAGCTGGCTGAACAAGGAAAGTCAAGCTATAGTTAGCTGCAAACATAGCATATGCTAGTAACCGGCAATACTAGTATCGTCAGCAGGGTAGGCAGCACATTTATAGTTTGAAACTGAGACAAATAGAACTGTACAGACAAGCACATACTGTAGTGATTTTTGATCATAGTCCTTTAAGACTCTTGAGATAATTTAATTTCATTAGTCAATTGTGTGATTAGCGTATCATTAAATCAACCATATTAGGCTGTTATTAAAACAATCCTGTCAAGGAATTTTTTTGTTCTTGCCAAGTGCAAAATATGTTATATTCATTGCATGCACACTGTCCATGCATAAATAACACAGAAAATCCATTTCCATGCACAGGTGGCTCACTCAAGTATTTAGGGAGAGACACACACACACTCACATTAGCGGATACTAGCGCACAGGCCCAGAGAGCCACGAACTCCACTACATGTGCATTCCCATCTACCTCCAAGATTCTCCTCATTTCATCTGTCTCAAGCTCTGTTTACAGTAATGGATGGTCCAGCATCTAGACGTCTTCCAGTGGGAAAAGAGAAAATGATGTATGTGTGTGTGTGTGTTTGTGAGAACGAAATGTAGTGAAACAGAGCGAGTGAGAGACAACCCAGTACTCTCTCTGTCTCCCCCTGCCTTTACCCATTATATTACATTCACTATACTTGTGGAACACACTACACACATACTCAAGCACACACACACACACACACACACACACACACACCCACCTCTCACCTGGGTGTTACAAAGTGTAAATGTGAGAGCACATCTGCTGCTGGAGTACACATTAGCTTCTTGGAGAGATACGTGGCATACGGAGCTCTCATACCTGGCAGTAGCTTCTTCGCTAGCAGGTGGCAAACAGGTGGACCAGCCAAAACACACATCGCCAGACAGGTGTGTTTGTGCAAGTGCGTAATATATCACACAATAGCCAAGTATATGTCCAAAACCAAATTCTGACAACTGAAATAACAACTAAAGACACGAATAGCAACTTTTTAGCTGAAAATTCATCAAAATCATCCTTTGTCTATTTGACCATTTTAGGACAACATGAGGAGGCACAAGAGCCTCAAATCAGGATTTGAACTCGGGTCACCCAAAACACTGCTGTGTCTCTTGACAGAGCGCTGCCCACAAGGTTATTCATAGTTTTCGGTCATGTGACTGGCGCGGAGACCTGGAGGGCAAAACATCCATAGAACTGCAGCACAGGCCTGTCAGTTTTCCATCTGTTTTAAGCCACGAATATTTATATCACATTTCAAAAGATGTGAACAAACTACATGTTTTGTCCACTGCTGATCCATATACAGCACCTGCTGCAGTGTTTTCCAGTCACTAAAAACAATGTGGCATTCTAAAACACTTAAAGTAAAACCATTGAAAAAATATTAAATTAAAAATGAAATTCATTACAGTATATGCATTGCTGATGCAAGCAGATGTTCCCAGAATATGAACGCAACATGCTAAATTGCATGTTAAGCATTTTCTTTATAATGGTTTTCTATTAAAAAATGTTCAAGGTGAAACTTGACGCATTGTGTTCATATTCTGGGATCATCTCTTTGCCTGTACATAGTATGTTTACTATGTACTATATAATGGTTTTCTATGGTAAAATGCTTAATGCTTAATGTGTCAGTATTATATTGTGTTGTATTCTTCCAAACAGAATCTCTCTACATCCTTCAAATCCCAAAATCCATGCTGCTGCACTCTCCTCTTCAGTTCACCCCACTAATTTACTATATGGTTCAGGTCAAGGAACTGGGATGGCCATGGAAGAACCTTAATTTTGTGCTCAGTGACCCATTTTTTGTGCTGATTTTGATATTTTAGGTCATTGTTCTGATGGAAGATCCAACTACAGCCCATAAAAAAAAAAAAAAAAAACGAGTTCTAAACACCCATCAAGCTGCTTTTGGCTATACAATGAAACTTAGAGGACCAGTAATATTTTGGTCACAACTGAATTAACTATCCAGACATGGCCACACTAACCACCAGAGTTAACAGCATGCGCATCCTCCATTTGTATTCAGCATTCACTTACGCACAAGAGCTGTCTGACTTGCGAAAAAGATGGCAGGCTCCAACAGTTATTTTCTCTCTCCCTCTCTCTCTCCTCTGTCCCTCTTGACTAGAGACAGAAAGACAGAAAAGGCTGCAGAGAGATAGAAGCTGCCACTTGACACATCTCAAATTCTGAGGCCATCCCACTGATGAAAATTCATTTCAACTGTCTTGATGTTTTTGCCTAAGAGACCAAAACTATTCTCAATCTTAATCTCTGTAAAATGATATCGAAAGAGACCGAAAGGACATAAGGGCAACTGAGAGAGAAAAGTGATTATTGTTATGTATAATACACTACAAGGGCAAATAAACACAGACACCTGGGGCCGGTTGCACCAGCTGGACGTACACCTGGTTGTAAGAATAGGCTGGACGTAAGATGCGCTTTAAGTCATGGATAGAATTTATATCTCGGTGTAGTGTTACGTCTGACACTAAATCTTAAGCCTAGTCAGATGTAGGTGTAAAGTGAAAAGTCATGATTTGCTCGGACATTATTCTTTTTTAGGATTCATCTGTTAGTTAATTATTACTGCAGACATGAACTGTAATGTTTATTGTCTTTTCGGGCAGAATAAGCGATATCAATCGCGAAGCTCTGTGTTGATTATACCACACTGCCGACAGTAATTGACCTAATAAAAATATTTCTGTTCGGCTTGTAATTATGCAGTAAAATATTACATATGATCTGGGATTATTCAAATAAACTGTACAATTCGACATCTTGCTTGGAAGGACAGTATAAATGCTTGGAAATATTTCACGTCTTTAATTCCATTCATTAGGGTATTTGTAGCATGCTTGCCATCCAATAATCGCAGTGAGTTTTGTGCTTTGTTACTTTTAATCAGAAATAAAGTATCAGATTTCAATTTCTGTCCGTTTTGTCACAAAATACAAACTATAAATGTGTTTTTTCAGCCACAGAAAGACGTCAGTAAAAAACACAATGCCACGTAAAGTCACATTTACCTCAGGAAAGACATTCATTGTACATAAACTCGATAGTCAGCTAGAAAAAAATAACTAGAACATTGTATTACATTCATTATATTTTACTTAACCTGCCGGCTTCATTTTTAATGTTTGTTTGAAGAAATCTGTCATGAGAACGTGCAGGGAGACTTCAGATATAAAAACGCGGACCTGTTAGAAAATGTTTACTTAATGAAATCATGGCACGGTGGCTTCACTTGTTATGATGTCTTGAGCAGTTCAGTTCTATATTAGTAGTTGTAGCCATTGCAACATGAACATCATCTCAGCTATCACTGCGGGAGAATGTGTCAGCGTGGATGCGCATCGTCTACACCGGGCGTAGTTGTGCCTGATTGTAGTTTTAGTTGGTGCAACAGGTGTAAATATTTATCGTAAAGCTGGACATTGCAAAGCCCAGCATAGGGCTTATACACCCAGCTTTTTTTTTATGTCTAGCTGGTGCACCCGGCCCCTGCATACTGCACTTATATGGGTCCAGCTACAACAGCTTCCACTCTTCTGGAAAGACTTTCCACTAGATGTTGAAAGTTCAGCAGGCATATAAATCACATTCAGACACAAAAGCATCAACCAAAGCTCCTGGACCTAAAATGTATTGATTTAACATTCACAACATTCAACATCCATGGCTTTAGAAAATATATAGTGTATATAGTGTAATGTTGAACAATCTCTCTTGACAGACAGACATGAAAGGCTTGATGAATATATAAAGAACAAAATAGAACATTATCTTTGTGGAATGCCATGGTGTGCATTTTCATTTGAGGGTCTAATCAATAGAGAACATTTTGATGTATGTGCTTTTAGTAAATGTGTAGCCTGAAAAGAATGCAGTACTTCATAATGAAGGGAAACTGAGCTATTTTGCTAAATTAAGATTATTAAGAAATGTTAATTGTATGAGAGTATTGACCTTGGTGTGGAGAAATATGTAAAACTGATTGAGAAAAAAATAAACCAGCTTAGCTTCATATCAATTAAAAAATAAAAAACTCATTAACACACAACCCTTTTCAACTAATATTACATATTATGGGGGCCTATTTAATCAAAAAAAAAAAAAAAAAAAAAAAAACTTGTTATTCTCATAGTGTGACTTCAAATCTTGTAATATGATTATTTCTTGTACACACATTGACTATATTTTACAATCCAGAGTCATTAGAAATATTTCTGTAAAAAGTCCAGCTTGCTTCTAGATTTTGAGCTTTTATCTTGAACTTTTTTTCACAGGATTTGTACCTAAGTGCTCTGCAACAGTGCAATGCAATGCTGTACCAGGTGAACTACAGGGCAAGTTTACTTTGTGAGATAAGTCATACATGCACTGTGGTAAAAGTGCTTTGGGTCATAAAATAGTAGCCATACAAGGAACCATACAAAAATCTCGATTAATCGATAATCTGCCCCAGACGTGGCCTAATGGATAGAGAGTCGGACTTGTAACCCGAAGGTCATGGGTTTGAGTCTCAGGTCTGGTGGGAATTGTCGGTCGGGGGAGTGAATAACCAGCACTTTCTCCATCCTCAATACCACGACTGAGGTGAGACCCTTGAGCAAGGCATTGAACCCCCAACTGCTCCCTGGGCACTGCAGCATTGGCTGCCCACTGCTCCAGGTGTATGTTCACTGTGTGTGTGTGTTCACTACTGTGTTTGTGCACTTGGATGGGTTAAATGCAGAGCCCAAATTCTGAGTATGGGTCACCATACTTGGCCACATGTCGCTTCACTTACTCACTTAATCATAATAAGGAATAAAAGTTGTTGGTGCCACCAGTGTTCATTTCACCTTGAAACTGCAGTGTACAAACTGCTTACTGTTATAAAAAATACCTGCTGATTTGTTGTTCTGAACATGACTTTTAGCAAAAAGGTAAACATTAATTATAGAAATGTATGTGTTGGAAAAATGTTAAATTCAAGAAAGTCTGTAAGTTTGTTCTTGTCAAGTGAGGACAAAGATCTGTGTCAGTTCTGCTCTATAAATGCTTCACAAAATTGTGTGTGGCGCACTTTCTGGTGCCCAGACACTTGTTTCAAACTTTCAGGCAGAAAATCAATTTTGGTTCACTGATTAAAGGTTGGATAAAAGACAAACAGCTTATTGAAAGTCACTGAGCTATTTGGCCACATTTCACTGAAAATGTTTGTTTAAGGAGACTGTACGGCTATATGACGGATGTTATTTACATGTTAATAATGGATTTAGCTGGGGTGTCTGCATATGTTGACTCTTTAGAGAATAATTATATCCAATTTACTACAGTAACAAATATAAAGTTTCCCTCGCATTCTTGCGGTGCAATTAATTCTGTGTGTCCTTGGCCATACTAATTAAAAGTTGACAGTCCAGCTTGATAAAGTGAGCAGACATATAAATATGTTGACAGCCAATCAATAGTAAAAGACAAAAGTGACATTAAAATTATCTATTGTGGCACATTAACCTCATTTGTCATGTGACTAGTACAATGCACTGCCAAGGGTGACTGGTTAGCATGACCCCATTAGCCTCTGCTCGTAGATGTCATAACTACACCATCTGGTACTAAAAACCATCTTTTTCAATTGGCGGCCATTCAAAATCGGTGGTATATGCTGCCGGAATAACATTTTAGGGTATTAATATTGCCTGATGTCATTTTACTAGTTTAACTAGGTCCCATGAACCAAGACAGCACATTTCAAACAACATACTTCAGAGGGGTCCTGCGCCAGCTGATCAACGGCCATTGAGATGAAAGCGAAGCCTAATATGCTAATTTCACCATGTTGTCTTGCAAAACAGTTCTCTTTCTTTCTCTTTCTTTCTTTGTGTCTCTATCTGTTTCTCTCTCTTTTTTCCCATCTCAAGCATTGGGCCAATGTTTTTGATACGGCTGTGATCTGGCATCATGGGTAACGCTGATAAGAACTGGACCTCTATCAGAGCGTAATTAACACTATCTCAGTGCCAGGAGGGCTTGAAAATATGGTGCCCATTTTAATGACTTCTAAATATAAAAGGCATCAGCTCAATCCATGTCAGCACAGGGTTTTATTTTTCTCCTACTGCTTCTCATGAATTATTCACTCTGGGGTGTGTTTGATTCATTTCTTTATCTGTGAAGGCAGTAATGAGGCTTTATTGTGTGTATGCAGTGGACAGTGGTCGAACTTGGTATTGATCTTTTTCTTCTGAGACTCTGCATTTGTCTTTCACAAACTCTCAAGACACTCACAAGGCCATTCCAAGGACAGGAGAAATACAAAACTATGTGCCAACTGTGGATAGTTGCCTTATAATTGCTATATAGTAGCTACAGTGTTTTCATTAATTTATTTATTTGCCTACTACAATTGTCCCAACAGTACTCTCTTGAAAATATCCCCACCACAGTGACATTTCACAAAATGTATTACCTTTACCAGCATTTTGTAGAAGAAATAGCAGTGATTATCCATAGTTATATGATGTATTTTCATATTTTAATATGAAATATTATTGATCTTAAAAAAAGAAATAAATCCAAGATGGTTTAACTGATGTACAGTATGTACAGTATGCCATTGTGGGACATCAACTTAATTAAACTGTTTTGAAACTAATAGCAATCTCTGCATTAATCATTTATGCCCATAGCATAAACATTACAGAATGAGGCCAAACTTTAATACTTACATTTACGAGTTTGTTCGGCTCGATAAACCTGCAGGTACATATAAGCATGAGCAACAGTAATATTGACACTCAAGGGTGTCGCTAGAGGGAGGAAAGGTGGGACTGATTCCCAGGATTCCTACATTTTTTTTTTTTTTTTTTTTGGAGAAAATGCATTTAAGCATGATACTCTGCACTCCTAGAAATAAAATCAAATGTGTATAAATCCATTTTTAAGTAACTTAATTTTCAGCCTGTGGGCTCTTTGAATTTGTTTAGGGATATAGGTGAAGTGTGTGTATTAGGACGGCTTCATAAATCAGTAGTCAAACAAGGATGTAATCACTACTCACATTTTTTGATTTTTTTATGATCTAATAAGAAATGAGGGCCGCTGTCATATGATATTTCCCATCTGGAAAAGAACTCAGAATCATATTGACAGCTTAAACCATAAAACACTCCATGATACTGCTGTAATGCATTTATATAAAGTGGCAATCACAAAACGATACTATTTGTAAAGTAAGAACAAGCCATTAATCTTTTTTTTTTTTTTCTTTTTTATGGCTATAATGGATGAGATATACGGTACCTCTCGGTTTCCTGTGCCAGGGTTTCTGCCATCCTGACCAATCACGTCACATAACGGTGACACATTCACCTGACAATATGGCATTGGCAGTGATTAGCAGTCACCGCTAGCGGCCTCTAGGGCAATATATCGAGAACCTCATTGGAATATTCATTGGGCTACAAAATCGATGGATGACTTGTGAAATGCGGGGTGATTTAGCAGCATCCTGAATGTATTTCCAGTATGCATTTTTTGCCTAATTAGAGGCACAGATATGTTTTGTCCTTTCACCCACTGCCTGCCGTTTCCAGTGCAGGGAGACTACGTTGAAGACAACAAAGCTAATTGCATTAGCATCAATTTACCGCTTCGGCAAAAGACAGCTGCGCACCACTGCAATGTATTGCATTAGCGCCACATGCAAACATGCACAAAAATATGTAATGTGCAAAAAAGATGTCTTGATTTTTTGAGTAGTATGTGTGTAGTTTTGTTTTGTGTGTGTGTGTGGGGGGGGGGGTGTTTTTGTGTTTGTCACATGTCTTTTTTTCTTCCTGGTAATATGCTGTCATGTTGTGCATACACCTGAAGAAAGGGGAGACAAATGCGTGGTTATGCAAGCACTGGGATATAAATAGTACGCATGCACAGAATGCTAGTAAATGAACTCAAAGGTTCTTTTTTACACAGTGTGCTCAAATACAAATTCGTACACACATTGTGACCCATGTGCACCAAAGGAGCGGCTCAAGATAAATTGCATAGAGTTAAGACTGACTGTGTTGTCCTGTCATCAAGGGAACTGCGGGTGGGAATTCAAATATAAAATCAGCCTCTTCCAATGTCGCCTCTACACGGTAGGTATATCTTACCCATCTCTTTTCTCTTTTGCAAACCCCTCGCTGGGTAAATGCCAGAAGTTGAAAATAGATCAGATCAACAGCCTCATGCTGAGTTGCAACTGTCTTTGGAGGCTGCCACAATTTCCCTTGATGCTACTCTGTTTCTCCCTCGAAGGGAGGCACGAGAAAGGCATTGCACCGCTGTCAAAGGCAAGACCCCTTGACCTCGTTGAAGATCTGACCATCGTTTGGATGCCAGATGCATTCCATTTGCCCACAAAATGTGGACACAATGAGCCACATGAGTAATCGTGCACTCGCTGTGCATCTGTGTCCAGGATAAAAGAACGAGATGTTCTCGAGTTGATCCGATAGTGAGCTAACACAATATTTTAAATTCAGTTAACTGTGTTGAAGCACCTAGACTGATCTGAGAGTTATAAAAATGACATTCCAAACTTGTATGCTTTTTATTTTTCTCTGTGGAATGTGGTTTAGCAGAATACTCACACTGCTCTTTTCTATACAATGAAAGCAAACCGGCTGTCAAAAAAAAAGTATTCTTAAGCTATTTGAGATATCCATGTGAAGAACAGACCTACATTTAAGTTGTTATTCACTAAAACGCATCTCGTCTACTCATCATTTTTATGCAGTATTGCATGAAAAGAGTGACTATGCAGAATAACAGTAGGATATGAATGTAGCATTGCTGTAGTTCAATAAACAAGATGTTAATATCGAGTAACACGTTTCATACAAAGATTGACCAGAAATATTTTTTTCCTCAACCACTTAAAACATTTCTAATCCAATTAGGGGACTGGAACCAACTGTGCCTTGTGAATTTTAAAATGTTAAAAGTAGAATAATAATAATAATAATAATTGTAACAGAGTGACAGAAGCGTGAGGCGTGCGGATCCATGTGCAAGCTTTTTATTGACAGACGTGGTCAACAAACACAGGGAGCGTCGAAACATTGGCAAACAGGTATTGCACGGGCAAAACACAAGAATATTCCTAGGGCTGGCGTAGGTCATCGATCAGCGAACAGAATCCAGAGGGCTTGACAAGAAAAGTAATCCAGAAACATGAGCAATAGTCCAGACAGAGTCCGAGCGGCAAGGCAAGGGTTAATCCAAGGTACACAGGAAGGAATCAGGAAACAAGAAAATACGAAAAGATTAGACTAAACAAGAACAAGGCTTCGTAGGGCAGCTATCACCAGGAGAGTGATACGCACAGAACAATACAGGAGACTAAACACAAAACAAACATGGAAAGGCTTGGTAGGTAACTAACACTAGGAGAGTGCTAAACGCTAGACAATACTCAGCGATCTGAACAGGATCTGAGTGGGTGTTATATAGTGTGTGTAATAGCTCTTAGGTGAGCGTGTGATTGGTGACAGCTGTGTGATCAGTGCATTCAGCTGTGTATGTGCAATCAGTGCAATGGATGATGGGGACTGTAGTCCGGAGTGACATGTAACAGTCTGTGTGGTGTAAGAGTCAATATGAAGGAAGGGTGACCTCTGATGGCGAGTGGATGGAAGACCATGAACCGGATTCGTGACAATAATAACAATAATAATACTTATTATTATTATTATTATTATTATTATTATTATTATTATTATTATTATTATTATTATTATTATTATTATGTACATCTGTATATGCAGATAACATGTTGACAAAATAAAAGTCCACTTAAGTGTACTTCAAATGAGTTCATGACTTAAACTAATATACAGTAAAGTAAACTTTGTAAATGTGAAACTAAAAGTTTTACTTTAAAATACATTTTAAATTGTTTTAATATTTTTATCATGCTGTAAAGTTCACTTATTTTGATGTGTTGACCAACTTACTACCTAACCTACTAACATAACTGTAGTGTGTTATTCAATATTATATTTAAAGGTAATACTGTATATTTTAAATGCACTGGATTGCAACTTCATCATTATAAATGTGTTATTACAAATAAATTTAAATACAGTAGATGACATCACAGTAATAGAAATGACATTAAAGTTATTATAATCGCTTGCCAGTACATTTGACAGTCCACTTTGAGTGCCACTAAAGTGGGTCAAAAAAGCACTCTTCAACTAACTGCATTTAATATCTTTTAAAGTATAATACGTTTCATTTTTATAATTGTGCTCAATAATTTCATCATTCAGATTTTTTTTTACACAAATGTTGAAACATTTATGTCTGTTCCTCGCTTCTACTGGAGACAACTTTATGTGACCAATGAGGGGCCCTGCTCTGAGCTCCAAAATGCTTTTAATAGGACAGACGCTCCTTCAAAGGTCATAGCTCATAAAAATGCCAGCAGGATTGTGTCTGTCTATTCCAGCTGAAATGTCAGGGAAACCTCTGATCAAGGCACCTTTCCCTCGGTTGCGTCTGTTATTTTCAAAGGAAACTTGAAATCAAGGCAGGGAATTCAGGATGATTTCCAAACACTCTTACATTAAATGTACACTAAAATTGTACATTTACAGAACAAAATAAGTCTGCTTGTATGTACAAAACTCACAACCACAATGCTAGGGTGGTTTTCAGTGAGTTGCTAGGCTTTTCTGAGTGGTTGCTAGGGCCCAAGTTTCTATGATATTCTGATCCCTAGATATTAGGGATCTTCTTCTACAGTGTCAGCCTAGGAGATGTTTTGCACCTTTTTATCATCCACCTTGCATAAGTCTGATCACTTAGAAAAGTAAAAGCACATCTCTTCTCAGCAAGCTGTGTGCTTTGAGGTGTGATTCAACCGTAGCACAAACAAGTTGAAGTTTAATGCTTAAGATAAGGGTTGTTCAAATCTCTAACTTTGAGAGCAAGCAATAGTACTAGTGATGGTTAATTTAGCTGTGGCTTTTAAAGGGTACTCTATAGTTAAAATTCAGCTCTATAGTACAAGTGCAGACTTGTACAGTTACCAATGTGACATGCACAACAACAATTAGTTATTTTTATTCCATGAATAATGCTTTTTTTGCAAGTTAGACAGTTTGCATTTCACTAATAGTTAAAGTTTGGATTTTGCCTATGAGAAACTGATTCTGGACCAACAGTTAAAGGCCGTCTTTATCCCATAGCAACAATCTAAAACAATCTAAAACTTGGTCAATATCAATGCTATCATATACTGGAGGCATAAGGGTGAATAACCCTAATTTGCGAATATAAATTAGAATACTGATTTGTAAGATCAAATGTGATTACTAATGCAGGGATTTTGTGTGCATTTTGGTTAGAATACAGTCAGTGAAATCTGCAATATGGGCCCACTTGACACCATCAAGCCCTCCCGGCAATGTCTTAGCTAAAATGATTGGTCAAATTGTTGCCACAACAATTGCTTGAAAGCATTCCTAAGGGAAAAAAAAAAAAAAAAAACTTTATTTGTCTATTTAAGACAGCTGATATAGTTGCTAATGAACTCATTATGTTTACCCATCATCATTTGTAGCTGTAAAATAACAGCTCTGATGAAAATGAACAACATATGTGCTGATGTTATTTTTGTTTAAATGATCTGAGCATGATAAACATTAACAACTGAACTAAGAAATATTGCATGAAAGCATGTAACTGTCAGCACAGAGCTTCAGGCTAACAAAGCAGGGACAAATAGATAAAATAAATGAAACCTATAGCAACATGAACGCATATGTCATGAACATATTTTAGCACATAGCATGTTGTTAGGTTGTTCTAAATACAGTATATAAGTATGTGATTTTTCCAGTGGTCTTATTCTTATTACATTAGCCAGATGACTGGAGGTGTCATTCATATTTGCATTGCACCACTTTAACAAACAAGTTGATTAAAATAAAGTTTTAAATAATATATTTTTAAATTTTAACAAAACTGCCTAATATATTGATAATATTCATGTGACATCAGACACGGGAACCTGAGCTGATCGCAGCCACTCGAGTCACATTGGCTTTTGTTGGGTTTATACCAGCACGTTTCTGAACCGTCCCAGAAGCGGCTCTCCAAGGTGTTTATACAGCAATCTGTCATGCCACATCAAAGACTGTCAAAACGGTATTTATTATTTGAATTTCCTGAAGAAAAAAAATAAAAAATAAATACTGTATTCGTTTGGTACACAATATACATTATATATATATATATATATATATATATATATATATATATATATATATATTCCATGTTTTCTCCATGTTAGTACTTCTTCTCTTCAGTTCACCCCACTCATTTTCTATAGGGTTCAGGTCAGAGGACAGGGACAGCTATGGTAAAAGATTAATTTTGTGCTCAGTGACCCATTTTTGTGTTTATTTTGATGTTTGTTTTGGATTGTTGTCCTGGTGGAAGATCCAAACACGGCCCATTTTACCATTTCTAACAGAGGCAGTCAGGTTTAGATTTTTTATCTGTTGGTAATTGATAGAATCCTTGATGCCATGCATCTGAACAAGGACCTCCGGCAGAAAAACAGGCCCACAACATTAAAGAGCAGTATATTTAACCGTAGACATGGGGTACTTTTTTATCCCTGCTTGTACTAAACCCATCTGGTGGGTTTGCTGCCAAAAAGCTCTTTTTTCAGTTTCATTTGACCATAGAAGCCAGTGCCATTTGAAGTTCCATTCGTGTCTGATAACTGACTTTGCTGGAGTTTGTTTTTAGATGAGTGAGGAGAATTTTCCTTGAAACCCTCCCGAACAACATGTGGTGATCTAGGGGATGTTTGATATATATATTTTTGCAGGTTTCTGACCCCAAGACTCAACTAATCTCTACAATTCTACAGCTGTGGTACTTGGAGAGTCTTTGGCCACTAAAACTCTCCTCCTCACCTTGCATTAAGACGATATAGACACATACTCTTCCAGGCAGATTTTTAACATCTTTAGTTGATCGGAACCTCTTAATTATGACCCTGATGGTGGAAATGGGTATTTTCAATGCTTTAACTCTTTTCTTACAGCCACTTTCTATTTTGTGATGCTCAACAATCTTGTTCTGCACATCAGAACTATATTCCTAGGAATTACTCCTTGTGATGGATGATTAAGGGAATTTGGCCTTTGTTTTTGTGGAAGTCATGGCTGGACAATGTCATCCTCCTAGTCACCCTGGTGTGCTAAAAAATGTAAATATGAATGGGAATATAATTTAACTCATAAGAAGTTCTAGGGGTGCCAATAATTGTGTCCAACATTCATAGAAGAAAGACATTTATGTCACCATGAGATTTTCTCCCCACTTTCAATTGTTTTACTTCAATGATAGGTTAGAATTTTGTGTTTTTTTTTTGAGTGAAAGATCAAAAGGATAAACTATGCAGATTTATTTTCACAGCCACCTTTGCTCATATTTATCAAGGGTGCCTATACACCTATACACATGTATATACACTCACATTTGAGAGTCACTCAACCAATATTTCTCTGAAAATGGTATAGTATTATCAGTACCGTTTCTAGGCATAGGCAAGCTAGGCAGTGACCACCTAGAGCGCCACCAGCTGGAGGGGGCGCCAATGAGCGCACGTACTACCGCTTCATTTTAACAGGGTTGTGATCAAGAGTGGCACAGCCACCCTTAAATATGATTGCCGCCCCCATTGGATCCCCCCAACATCACTGGGCTAGAGGACTGTCATTCTGACGATGCCTGTATGCCATTGGATCAGAGCGCTGTCAATTACTGCCTCTGATCGTTGCATCATGCAAAGTTTGCATTTGGATTTGGAGCGTTCAACAATGCCATTAGATCAATGGGTTCTGGCCGTGTTTTGGCAAGGTAAGGCTTTTTTTTTTTTGCCATGCAAGTTCAAAGGCCAATTTAAAATATTGGTACATAAAAAGTGCACAAAACCAGTATTTTGTTTAAGCAGTATTTGTGGCAGTCGAGAAATCACGTTTCATGTGAAACTGGTCTAAAAGGTGTGCGTTTTTGCGCCAATGCACAGTTAAAAGTTCAGTGTGTTCTGTAATATTCCCATATAAAACTTTTACAGCCAATTAAAATCAATACAATTAAGATCAATACATACTTAAACCGCTTTGTCAAATTGAATGCATTCTTACAGAAGTGTCAAAATGCTGAATCAATTAATTTGCTTCCAAAAAAAAAAAATCATTCGCTTCCAACAGCGCTTAAACGGAGTAGCATCATACATATAGTGGGCAGATCGTCACGTTATTTAAAGGGGAAGTTCACACGTCAATGAGTAATAAAAGAAAAAGTAGCTGCATTCTGATTACTTTTATGTCACTGATCACTGAATGGCCCTGAGTACTGTATATACATCATATATACATCGCTACACTTCCTCACTTGTGCTTCCTACCAAAAAAGCTCCACTGCAGGCAAAAGTGTGTGTGTTTTTGCAATAGCCTATGGTGTTTTAAAATGTACTCCTTTTGAAAATAACACTGTCACATATTGACAACATAGTATCTGAGAGGAAGTGCTCTCGCTGTGAGTCCTATCAAAGTGTAAGTGCCTTCCATCTCAATGTATGCATCATCAGCCGACCACCAGGTGTTAGCTTCCCACAAGTAGCGGCTGTCAATAAACATCCCCCTTTGTAAAATGGCACATCTCAGCCAAAAGGCATTGAGTGAAAATGCACCAAGGGCATTTCGCTAGCTCTGTGCATTTGCATATCTCTTTGGCAGCTGCGTATTGTTTTTGGCGGAGGAATCAATACCAGTGCAAGTCGCCAGTATAACTCAATTCTGTATTCGAATAAACATGTAGACTTGGAATGTGACGATGCATGAAGGAAAGGAGGGGTTGGCGCTTCCATATACAGGCAATTGCTGCTGAGACCAATTCTGTCCATGTTCATGAAGCATGTCTTTGGTTTTGTCGTTGTTTTTCCTATGATTCTCAGAGTCTCTGGTGTCTGAAAGCTATAGTCTGGTTGACCTTTGAAATATTGTTACGTCTGACTCTGTTTTCTGCCAGGCATTCAACAAAACGTACGAGGTTGCACGCATGCTAACAGAAGAGGGCTGAATCAATAGTTGTACTCCATCCATTTGCATGGCTCAGATGTCCTTCTGCAGTCTTCCAGAGGAGAAAATGCTTCCGTGTGCTTGTCTAAAAGCAGCAAATGCACACTCGTACTCAGCCATATTCCAGACATTGACTCATGGCTCTGTAAGATGTTACTTAAGGTGTTTTGAAATAAGGCAGACATTGGCATGGGGGTGGAAGTATCACAGGCAGACAGCTGGGAACAACAAGGTTGTCTACAGGGTCTGCACTGACATTTGGGAGGCTTTAACAAAGGGGCTGTTTTTAGTGCCAAACAAGCAATGCAGCTGCAACAGTTTAAAAAATGAATAAACAAAAAAAATCAAATAAAGTACAAATGAAAGACAATGTCCATTCTTTGTTTCCAAATCTCGAGGATGGCATTTTGATTTTAAACATTATTGTCTATCTATCTATCTTCCTCCACCTCTTTTCTTTATAATAATTACTATATTAACAATCACAATATAGCTATTTTTTTATCTTTGTTATTATAAATAAGAACAAATGCAAAAAAAAGCAATAGAACAAGAAAGAAACAAATAATACACTACCTTTTCCATTTTAAATCTAAACTACAGCATTCAAGTAAGAAAAACAGTCAAATGTTAAAATCCCTTTAGTGTGTTCATTACAAATCAATTGATTATTAAAACTGCAAAAGCAGTTCAATCAAGAGCAGCGATCTATTCTTTTATTGTTAGATTAACATTAAAGAGACAAACAGACCTGCTGTACAGCACGGATCTTATAATCTTACACATCAGATGTTTTTCCCCAACAGTTCCCCAAACGTCCACTTAAGACATAACATATTATTTTTGCATTAACACTTAAATACTGTAATGCTGTATATATTTGTATATTTATTGGGATCTCAATTTTGTGAGCGCCACGGATGACTATCAGCACCAGAAGCAAGCAGAGAAAAGTTACTCCTCTCAGAGAACGTACGAATAAAGATAATGTTAGATGTTTAATTACTATTAGGAGCATTGGGATCGCTAGACGAGGGCTTAAAGGGGTCATCGTGTGGCCATTTTTCACAAGTTGATATGATTCTTTAGGGTCTTAATTTAAAACCTATAACATACATTGGTTAAAATTTATCAATGGTAGTGTAAAAGACACCTTTTTTACCTTATCAAAATCAGTTGTTTTCAGCAAGCCGCTTTTTGGTCCATGTTGCTTTAAATGCTAATGATCTACATTTTTTTCCCCAATTAATTATTCTGCTGTGCAAATACATCTTTACAAATTTAGATTTTAACCAAAATTGCAGTTTCTATGTTTTTTTGTTTATAGTTGGAATCTCTGTATGTCAGTATTGCCATCTTAAAAATAGGGGTGTGAATCTTCACTGGTTTCATGATTCAATTAAATTACAATTATCATTATCTCAATTAACTCAATGTCATGATGCTTTACATTCTCAGTTTTCAATATTTCTGCACATTGCTATATTTTCATATAAATTTTACATCAAATTTATTTTGTGCAAAATTAACTTTTTTTAATTATTATTATTATTATAAGCAGGTTACTTAAAAAAAAAAAAAAAAAAAAAAACTTATTTTAAATGAGTGTTTTTTAAGTATCCGAAAGTTTACAGAAAATAGTTATGGTTTTTCTTTTTTCCTCAGCATTATTGCTGTTTGATTTACTGATGCGATCATAGACAGTGGCAGCTTTAACAGGCTGCATTCACACTAATGCACAGATCTATTTCGATATATCAGATGTTTTGTCCTGCTCTGAAAACATAACTGACTGTGTGTAGCCTACATTTAACCGCAGCTGCAATCGAGCTTTAAAAAAAAGGGATTTAAAAAAAAAAAAAAAAAAAAAAACACTGGGTGGATTTTTATCATTATAGGATGGATGTGTACACACACTTCAACACACATTTAAGTTCAAACAACTTGAAAAGTGAATTTTGCATCTGATGACCCCTTTAATGAACAAATTTTTGTGAAAACCTCAAATTAGACTAAAATCAACATTTTTTACTATTTTTTCCTGTAGCTCAAAATCATTCCGACTCATTTCCCCAGCACAGGTCACATATATTAAAATTATAAAAAAAAAAAAAAAAAAAAAAAAACTGCATGAGATACTGTATGCTAATTTTAATATCAACCCCTGGAACACAAAAGTGCTTGTAGTTCAACTGAAGGATAAGCTAGCTCATAAGGCCCAAAGTGAATAAAACTAACCAAATCGAATTTAACATTGGCTCAGGTTTTCATTATGCACTTTTTAATGAATGCAATTAGCCATTTACCATGGCAACATGTTTACGGGCACTTGGGACTTTCCGAGTGTGATTACACTGCACTCTATATATGTCATGATTTAATATGCACTAGTATGCATATTAAATCATGACTAGCTTCTTTTCCAGTCTCTGTAGTGAATACCTCCAGCACTGCTTCAGTGCATCGCTCACCTACATCTGTTGACTTGGGCGCTATATTTCCAGCTCATTAAACCTGTTTACTTAATGACTAGCGTCCTTGTGGAGAAACAACAACAACAACAGTATGTTACTCACCTGTTTTTTTATGAAAGCATTTTCTGGCCTTGTTGCTTATTACGAACTGTCGCTGATTCTTTATGGTGTGAGTGTATGAACTCACTCGCAAAATAAACTGTTATTACAAAACATCGCCAGCAGCCATATGATGCATATTCGCTCGCAAGCTGCTAAAGCAACAAAGTACTATAGTTTATGCAATCACAATGCCAAATGCAAGCTATATCAAATAAGTTTATAGTTTACTAAAACCATAAAAATAACATCCATTACTTAATAATAATAATAATAATAATAATAATGCATGATGCACACTGACTGACATTTGCCACAGTGCAATATGACTGATTAATTAAAATATTAAATATTTCATGCTAATAACCAGCTGTAGACTTTTTTCAGATTTTTATTTATTTATTTTTTACATATTTTTTTTTAACTAAATGTATTTCAGAACATAAAAATAAGATGTAATATGTCATTTAATAATATCTGACCTCCGATATGACATCACCACTGGTGGGCGGGGCTCGTCTCATTGTACACTGAGATGTGAGTTATGCTATGGGTCGTTTCACAATGAGGAGATTGTTCTGCGCTGAAAAAAAAAAACAATTGATTTGAGGTCTGGTGCAGTGGAGTTGGTGCCCATGTCACTGAAGTGGTCTGCTCATGTATAATTATACTAATCGAATGCAAAACACTCTACGAATATGCAAATGTTCCCAGTGATTACTGAGGTCATGACAGAGTGTTTGACCTCCTAAAAGACTGTCAAAATAAATGTGCTGCTTCCCTTGAAGGCAAGAAATATGTAAATAGAAAGATGGTCTGAGGTCTTTAGGAGGTCTTTCTCAATTTCCTAGCACATTTCTTTCTGTTTTTCCTTTTGTTTCTACACTATGGTCTAAGGCTGTCAGTTATTTAGAATGGCAGTGAAAGAATAAAAAAAAAAAACAGAATACATCAACAACATGTCAGCCAACTGTAACGTGACATGACACACCTAATACAGAGAAATTATTTGTAGCTAAATGTTAATGTCATATACAGTATAACAGAGATGAAAATTAAGCTGAATCTCAACACTTTTAGTGCCTGGTTTACTAAGATCTCAAATAAGGGGTGCTAATTTGCAGTCTAACAAAGTGCATATTCATTTTGTGATAAGTTTACTACAGTAAGAATAACTGTGTAAATGGCTACATGTACAAATAGGTGGTATACATTCATAATGTCATACATTGCTTAGCCTCATGTAGTTACAAACCTATAAAACCTTTATTCATCTTCAAAAAACAAATGAGAAAATCTTGAAACCTGAGTGACTTCTGTTCCTCCATTGAAAGTCTATTCCATTTAACTTTTAAGCTTCATGTCGTTGTAAAAATAACCTGTAAGAATTGAGCAGTTTAATTTTTTCCTCCATTTTTCAATGGAGGGAGTGAAATAAATAATGAGTAAAGTAATTATAAATAACTAAATTATGACAGAATTTGCATTTCTAAATGTATTATATACTGTGCATGTACATATAAATGTAATTGATTTCAGGTTTATGTATGATCATCATTAAAATGTTCTAACTTTCCTTAAGAATTTATTCCTCTAAACCAAAACTTCAATAGTTTTTAGGTACAGAACATAGTGGGGAAAATTATTATTTTTTTTTTTGCTTTTACCAATCTGGGCATTTGGACTTTTGTAAAAAAAAAAAAAAAAAAAAAAAAAAAAAAAATAAATATATATATATATATATATATATATATATATATATATATATATATATATATATATATATATATATATATATATATATATATATATATATATATATAATATGATGATAATTGAATTAACTAAATGCAAAATACTCCACACTAAGTTTAAATTTTATAATTTGGATATCATATGATTATGATTATGTCAACACAGAGTTTCAGTTGTTTCACTTATCAGTTATTTAGTTATTTAATAATTACAATAATGAAAGCAATTCCACTTATTAGACTTTTTTTTTTTCTCTCTGAAATCCGAACAAGATAACTGATAAAAAATAAAAAATAAAAATCCCACAGATTAAGCCATGTTTTCATCCAATTAACACAAGCACACGATTATTGCCTTAAGGCATGAAAACCTGAAATCAATTAACATACATTTCTCCATATCAACACACGGTTTCCACACAGCAGTGGATTTCTGAATAAATAAGCAGGGCCACAGGTGAGTTTGTGCTTTGGGAAGAATGAACCCAACAAGGATGGAAGAGCTGGAAATCAGAGAGGAGGGAGATAGAGCCCAAGATTACGGTATTTTTCAATTGCACACATTATGTGACTGAATCAATACACCAAGGCATCAATTTTTCATGTTAATATGCGAGAAATATAAACGTATACCATTTCTGGCATATCACATACCATAAGAGTGGTTTACCACTTTTCAGATGATATTACTTCCACAATGTTCCCTGCTAAATCCAACTGTTTTCCCAACTGGCAATGTAAAATGAATAACTGAAACCCACATCCACACAGTAACCCTTCTTGAGTCAAAACACAAACTGTTATCATCACGCCAATTGTTCGAAGAACCAGAAGAAGTTGTCAAGTAGTTGCAACTATGTGGCTGTATGGCCGGATAACACCTGACCAGACCCCAGTACTTGACAAAAATACAGTATTTTGCTACATTTTCTGTCTGTATATACAGCTTTGCCAAATTTTAAAACGTGGAAGACATGATAAATAAATAAATCAATTTGGGAAAACATTTTTACCGTTGTAATACACCGTTTACATCAATGTCTAAAATATATGTCCCTCTTATTTTTAATAGGATATAGTAACTCTGGTGTATTTCTAATTTTATACAGACTACTTTTTATCCCTAAATTGCTTGCTACTGTAGGGTAACTATTTTCAGTACCATTCAGTAAAATTCCTAAGGGAAGTCAGTTCACTCTGCAATACTGGTAATGTCCAAGGGGACCTATTTTCAGCTCCACTGTACTTGAATCAGAGTCTAACAATGGTCTTGATTTGCCTGTACCCGCAGTGCTTAAAGGGACAGTTCACCCTGATGTTGTCCCAAAACCTTTTTCTTAAGAATTTTGATCACAGTTTTGGTGACCATTGAGTTCCACTGGATGGACAAAATGAAATAAAAATACACATGAGACATTTCTCAAAATATCTTCTTTTATGTTCCACAGAAGACAGAAAATCTTAAAGTTTTGAAACTCTAAAGTTCTATTTTTGTATTCTCTCTATTGGGGCCCAAAACTTTATTAACTTTCAAATAATTAATCATGCACTGTAAATTATATATTTTTTTGTTTTGTTTTGTTTGTTTGTTTCTCATTAAGTTTATCTTACATTTATAAGTAAATTATGAAAAATAAATATCCCATTGATCACACTTCTAAAACTTAAATATTCCTTTTCCAGCTTGACTAAGCTTTTTCTAGTATAGGATCTAATAAAGTTTGAGAGTTTGACCTGCAGTTGGTTGGCATCTGATTAACAATTCAGACACTGCAGTGTAACAAAATGACAGTTGACAGAGGGATGAGCCTCAATAGCATTCATCTGAAGGGAAAGCAATGAAGAGTGCTTCAGTGATCAAATGTTCATTTCTTTGCTTTATTCAATAATAATTCTCAAAGTACAGATTCTGGCCCAATGAAACAATCATTTTGTTTTTGAATCAGAAAAATTAAAACTTGAATCTGAACTGAAATAAAAACTGAGATAACTGATTTTTGCTAGCAAAAAAATAAAATAAAAAATCTAAAGAGCAGGATGACTTAATGCACAGATAATATGATTCATATTGCAGTTCATTTATACAAACATTTGCCTGATATATCAGTATATTACTTAAGCTCTAAATAGTTAGTGTGTGGGTGAACTGTGTAAATGATTCAGACTGAATCACTAGCCGATTCAGTAACCCATGTGACCGTTTCTTTGAAAAAAAAAAAAAAAGACTAAAAGAAAAATTGCAAACACAAAAATATAACACTGTAATGCTTAGCAACACACCCAGCTATTTAATACATAAAAAGCTTAACTACTGATGAAAATATACATGATTCTAACTCTAGCAATGCTAGTTCGACTACTAGTCTCACTGTTTGCAGCAACACTACTGCCCAACACTATATATGGGTAGATGACAAATAGCCAGTAAAAAAAAATGTTTTTTTGTAATACCATTTTTGACAAAGAAATGCATATATTTATGTAGTGTGAAATCTGGTCTTTGAGAAAATATAAAGGGTCCCTAACTTCATCAATTCTTTCTTTTTTTTTTTTTTTTACATGTTTACTGAACTGTACCATAAATGCGTCATATGGCGTGACATAGCAATAATTAAGGAAAATTAAATTAAAAAATAAAACTCTTAATAATATAAAGAATGTCATGAGAGAGATTTATCTTCGTTGTTAGACACTTATTTTCATATAGTGATTATTTATTTAATATGAAATTATAATTAACATAATTTTTCCCCATGACTTTTTGGACAATTTCAAGACAAACTTTGACAACAAGACAAACTTTGCTGTCATCTGTTAAAAACTGCTGAAAATTAAACAATTAAGATGAGAGATATTTCTATCTGTATATATATATATATATATATATATATATATATATATATATATATATATATATATATATATATATATATATATATATATATATATATATATATATCCCCCCTGCTGCATGTGAGGCACAGCTAAATATGATCAATATTTATGATACAGCTAAATATTACTGATATATGATTGAAACTATATTCATTAATATGTTTTGTTTGTTTGTTTTTTACTATATAGCTACTCTTTTTAAGGCATGATTTTGATTTTATTTACTTTCTGCTTCGTTCTAGGATCTCCTCCCTTCTGGTGGATCTCTGTTAATTTTCTATCAATATTTCCACATCCTCTCTCTTCCACTATTTTTTTCTCCCTCAAAAACTGGAGAAAAAAACTATTCTTTCTGCTTCAAAAACAAAGTATCACATTTTATACTCATTTTCATGACACTTTATAACAGTACAAGTTTAAGAAAATAGTTTAATTAATGTAATTATTGAATTTAAGAACACTGAAAATAATCATAAAATAATAAAAAGGAGTTAAACCAATCTTATTCAGTTATTTAAAATGCTTTTTAAAGTGACCTTGTCCTGTGGTGTGACAGTACAGGCGTCAAACCGGAGGACATTTTCTGTCCCACCATAGGACATTTCAGCCTTTTGTGTCAATTAATGACCTTGCTATTCTAAGCTAACCTGTCATTAGCAGTTTGCAAGACACATTTGCATAATTTTTCATGATTATGTAGTTTAACTTGCAGTTTTTAATTAAAAAAATATCTATAATTTAGGGGTGTCACACCAAAGGACAACAAAACAAGTTAAATATTTGAACAATTCGGAGTCAAAAATTGACTATCTGCTCATGCCATGGGCTTGACAGTGGGCTTCAGTAACATGGGGTCCTTCAACTAAGTTTTCTCTGGAATTGGCCGATTTAAAATCAGGAAATTTAAAAGAAAAATTAAAAATTAAAAAAAAAAAAAAAATCAAACAACACTGTTTTTACAATAACAGTTCCATGTAGGACTAGGACATGTTGGTAACACTTTACAATAAGGTGTCATTTATTAACATTAGTTAATGTATTAACTAACATGAACAAACAATGAACAATGCATTTATTACACTGTTTATTCATCTTTGTTAATGTTAGTTAATGAAAATACAGTTGTTCATGGTTTATTCATGTTAGTTCACAGTGCATTAACTAATGTTAACAAACACAACTTGTGATTTTTAATAATGCATTAGTAGATGCTGAAATTAACATTAACTAAAATTAATAAATGCTGTAGAAGTATTGTTCATCCTTAGTTCATGTTTAATAATGTTGTATAATGTTAACTAATGAGCCTTATTATAAAGTGTTACCGAAATGTTTAATGATTTACAGCATTTTAAATAATGATAATATTAATTATATACATTTTTATATTGTGGGACAGTGAAAATGCCACGTCATGTCAACAACCCATATACATAAAATAAAATAAAAAACTTCACTCAAACATGAAATCTAGTCATTATTTGCTCATTTGCATATTCTACATTAATATGCTGTTTGCTAAATCTATATATGTTTTATTTTGTTTTGTTGGTAGCACATTAGTATAGGGACCAATTCTCACTATTAACTAATTGTTTATTAGCATGCCTATTATTAACATATTGGTTGTTTATTAGTAGTTATAAAGCACATTCTGCATAACCATATTCTTCATCCCTAATCCTACACAATACCTAAACTACTTTACTAACTATTAACAAGCAGCAAATTAGCAGTTTATTGAGACAAAAGTCGTAGTTAATGGTTTGTTAATAGTGAGACATGGACCTTAAAATAAAGTGTGACTGATTTGCTTTGTGTTGTTTAGTTTTGTTTTCAGCTGAACACACAAACATGAAAATCTGCATATATTTATTTTACCATGCACCTCAAAGTTACTATGGCCTGTTTGTCTTGTATATGTTTATATACAACAACAACAACAATAATAATAATAATAATAACAATAATACTAATAATACTAATAATAATAATAATAATAATAATAATAATTATCATTATCATTATTATTATTATTATTTATTTATTTATTTATTTATTTATTTATTTATTTATTTATTTATTTTGGTGAACCAAAAAAGGCAAATGATGAATTAACAACATTTACACAGTCATCAGTTGCTGTATCTCAAACTAGATTAAGCAAAACATATTGTTAGATTAGAACCCCTGAACTGTGGCATCATTCTAATTGTGCTAATGTGCTCTTTAATTCAGAACTCCTTCAACAAATTGACTTGTTAAGATAAGATGTCTGTCTGTTTTTAGCTGAAGAACTCTCATTATAATGAGGAGAGAGGTTTTTGGAGCCAGGCTCAAGGTAACACTTGCGAAAAGGAGAGAAAGCAGTAGAGACGGCGAGAAATAGAGAGAATCAATGGAAGGTGTCTAATCCAGTACTGCTGAAAATCACATACTTGGAACTTCCTATTTGAGTAAGTACGTTAGGTAATGGCTGCTTAGTTTTCCGGAGGCTGGATTTATAGTGCTCTATATGTGTCCAAGTTAGTTCTGACTCAGTCAATATAATGAGATAGGTGGTGGTAGGAGGGTCATTTCTTCCTCAATGAGGTAAATCTGGTCATAAAATAGCCTCATAAATCAAAGTTAAGAGGATATAAAATTGATACATTATTTGAATGTGCACAAACTGCCTAATTATGTGTAGATGTTTATGAATGGGACAATATGACAAATAGACATTTGTTGTTGTCACAATTGCAAACTTTTATAAAATGCATTCACAACCCACTTTTACCATGTGACAGATATCAAAATAAAACACGAAATAAAATAAACGGTGACATACCACAATAAAAAAAAATGAAAAGGAAAGATATTTTAGTCATGGAGCATATCAACAAATTTGAATGAAAGGGTAGTTTTAAAATTAACTTTAACAGGTTTAGCATTTTCAAGAAACATTTAAATATACTCTAAAAGTGTATGACTATAAAATAATATAAAGACAATAATTTACCCCCACAGTGAACATACTTTTGATGTACTTGTCTTTTCTTTGGCATAGAAAGGTTAAAGTATCTAATATTTTAAGAGACTTACTGACCTGATCTATATTTTTATGATTTTATTTTATTTTATTTTATTTCATTTAAGCAGGTTTCAGCATGTTGGCTGCTTACGTTTCTGTCTTACGTTTCTGCATGTTGGCTGCTTCTCATGAAAATGTTATTTATTTTCTAAGAAACAGTAATGAAATATTTTTGATTGAAGATTTTATACACACACACACACACACACACACACACACACACACACACACACACAGACACACACACACACACATATATATATATATATATATATATATATATATATATATATATATATATATATATATATATATATATATATATATATATATATATATATATATATATATATATTTTTTTTTTTTTTTTTTTTCTTTTTTTTTTTTTTTTTTTCTCTCTTCATCACAATATCAGGACAGTTGTATCATTAAAAAAAAAAAAAAAAAAAAAAAAGAAAAAGTCAAGCATATTCAAGTCACTGCACACATGAATTGCATTTTTTATTTATTTTGGAATAAATGAATAGATCAGGACAAAACAATCAAGCAAAATGTCATTGACCCACCAGGAACATGTATTAAGAAAATAGGGTCCATTTGGATTTCATTTGGACTGTAATTACTGTGCGCTGAACAGAATGAATGGCTATCCAGCCTCAAGAGGATGAATGAGTCACACATTCCCTTACCCAGGAAAAGAAGCTAAAAAGGACATGGATGGAGCGGAACACAACAGCTGACATCCTTGAACTTATTCACAGAAGAAGCAGCATATTATTCATGAGAGAAAGAAGGCCATTCTAATGATTGATGGACAAGCTACAGTACATCTTATGCAGGTGGGGTTGATTTGTCTTCTAACAGTCATTTTTATCATTAAATGTTTTCAATACTTGTGGAATCTGGGATGGAGAGAGAGAAAGAAAGAAAAAATAAATAAAAAAAATGTGTTTTTACACTTTTTAGCTTGCAAGGGACAATTGAGAATAATTGTAACGATGTTGATAAGAAAAAAATGAAATACACGATTTTTGCTAGCACATGGTCAAACAAAGAACAGTTGCCAAACAGAACTAAAAAGGAATCCAAAAAATAAACTTTATAATTAGCATACAAAACCAAGTATTGATTCTGCCACACTTACAGCAGTTTACAGTTTAGTTTACAGCAACTCTGTATACTTCTGAAAATCCAACTAATTTCTCAAGGTTCAAGGAGGTTCAGAAAGGACAAGAGGACTATTTATCGGATTACAGCTACTCAACTTCCTCTTCCACAGTGTGAAGTGCTATGAGCAGCTGCTGTGAGTAATGCATAACAAAAAGCAACAGAGAGGTGATCATAAAGACGCTACGGCCAGTTTAGCTTTGAACGCAGTCAGCAGACACGTTCTAGCTAACAAACAGGTACACTAATGATTTTCATAATGACCAAACAGACTCAGTCTTACGTTAACGCTGGGAAACAGGCCCTGGCACCCCACAGCTATTAAAATATTAAAATCACACTGCGCAGTCAACGTCATACTGGAACATTAGCGGCACACAGCCAACGTCCCTGCCTGCCAGCAAAAACAGATATTTATGCAATGAACACAAGAATAGTCAAGGGGCAACCACAATAATTGTTCTACTTTTCCTCTGCCTGAGGTTGCGATGGATTTTGGGAGAGTGGGATTTATGATTTTTTTGTAGTCATGTATACATGACATCTATCTTTGTATGTATGTATGTATTTATTTTCACAAATGATGTTTTGATGGTTTAGCGCATATTCCTTTGGTACATTGGATGAATTAATTAGGACTCTGGGGAATAAATGTTCAATTTATTTAATTAAAATACAGAGGTAGACATTTTGCCAACTTTGCCACCTTAGTTAATTGATTTTTTTTTTTTTTGGAAGAATTTTGAAAGGGAAAAAATAAATAAATAAAAGGAAGCCATACTGTCACAAATAAAACAACAACATTAACAGTGGTTTGTTCACATTTGCTAACCTAGTGCAGTGTCTGTCCTGGAGGCACATCAACAGCTCACATTTTCCAACACTTCCTAATCAAACACACCTGATTAAACTCATCAACTTGACTCTATGTCTATGTAAGGATGGGTGAGATAAGATAATGAATGCAGTCCATGCAACTTGCACTGTATTTCAAGTCTTCAGAAATGTATGTATATGTACTGTATATGTATATGTATATGCATATACATTTTCTTTTAATCATTTATATTGTTCTATATTCTTTCCAGATTTTTCTCTGGTCACCAAAAAAAAAAAAAAAGTGCATTTGCGCCAGTTAGGAAGGAAATGAGAGAAGCTGGCATCCAGAATTTTCTTCTTTATCCTGCAACGCTGAAGGTCATTCTCAATCAAGGTGAACCTAAAATGATATACTCTCCAGAAGAAGCAAGAGTTTTTCTCAGATCCCATTCATTCTCAGCTGGACATTTTCTGTCTAATCGGAGAAGATATGCTCTAAATGGTTAGGTGACCATTTAGTGTTTTTCACTGTTCACTTTAATGTTCACTTCTTAATTCATAGCTACTAGAAGCTTTCATTGTGCATACAGTATCGCTTACTGATTATGATATTATTTTATGTATGTTTTAGTTGTATTCCTTCTCTTTCTCTCGTTCTTTTTTTTTTAATAGAGATACTACCTAGTCAATATGTGACTATGCACTCTCAGAAATAAAGGTACAAAAGCTGTCACTGGGAGGGTACCTTTTCAAAAGGTACACTTTTGGGTCCCACTTTATATTAGGTGGCCTTAACTACTGTGTACTTACATTTAAATTAATAATTTGGTACAATGCACTTATTGTGTACATACATGTTTTTACACCTTGACCCACCCTTTTACACCTTACACCTAAACCCACCCCTTAACCTACCCATACCACCAAAACTGTCCCTAACCTTACCCATATCCCACCTCAATAGCAGCAATAGTGTTTTGCAATACAATATGATCACAATAAGTACATTGTACTTATTTTTTGATGCAAGTACATAGTAGTTAAGGCCACCTAATATAAAGTGTGACCAACTTTTGTACCTATTAGGTTCAAATATGTACACTTTAAGTACTAATGTGTACCTTTAAGGTACCAAAATGGAGAGTGTGGGGCCAATGTTGGTGCTTCATTAATGTGCAGGTTTTTGTTGACGCCACAGATCGTATTAAGGGATGCTGGCAGATCAAGGTTTGTTCTTGGTTTGACCTGCTATAGTTCATGAGAATGTATTTATGTTTTTTTTTGTTTGTTTTTTGTTTTTTTAATAGTGACGGGAAGGGTGGGGGGGGGTGGTTTAATGGTAGACTAATGATAGGTTTTATTTTCAAACTTGTATTTTCTCTTATCATGCAGTAATTATGTTCGATACCTATGACTGACTTTAATATTCTGAGTTTATAATATTAATGACCTAAATGGCCCTCACAGACGTACAGGTTTTCTGGATTTTTTGCGAACAAGAAAGATTGATATAGTGTTAGTTCAAGAATCCCATTTGAAAGAGGAGCCATTATTTGTATCTGTATCTGTATCTGTGACAATCTCAAAATTATTTGTATCTGTATCTGTATTCGGATAGATCCGGAAGTGGGCGTGGCTTAAACCGAAAGTTCGTCAAATTACATGAAAATACCATTTTAAATGCAAATCTGTTCAATTCGTAGTTTTCATTTAACAAGTATGCCTTGTATAACTAAAGCAAGTATTATGTTTTATTAAAATTATAACTTCGCAAACATCTTCTATTTAAAACTTTATCAAAAAAGAAAAATAACTTTATTCTTCTTATTTTCCAGTGAAACTTTGTGTACAAATTTGACAAGAGAAAAGCATCCATAATCTTAAATAAGAGCACTAGTAGAAAAAAATAAATAAATAAATAAAAATAGAAATGGAAAGAATGTGTTCAGTAGTCTATCATAGCAGAATGACAATAAAGCTCGCTTGAACTTTAAGTAACTTAGATCATATGTTGCGGGAGTCGTTTACGAGGTTTTTTTTGTTTGTTTGTTTTTTTTTTTTTATCAACAAATCATTTGGACCCTCCAAAAGCCTTGGTCAAACATCGCTTTTCTTTGTCTTGTACAATTAAATGTAATGCAATTCACGAAAAGGGCTAATGTAATGCGTTTTTGTTGGATTTTGAAAAGGTTTGAAGTTAGGATCGTTTTTAGGATATTTTTGTCGAGTTGATATAACTCCAGACAAAGCTCTGATTTCTGAGAGAAAAGACCCCAATGCGGCTACTGATTTGCGCTCATTTCATTCATATAGGCTAGTTTACACTCATTTACTTTACACATCCAGGCCCATAGCCAGCTATGATGTCCAGACATCCGTAAATGTTTCATGTTCAAAAATAAAATTTGAAAACATATGAAAAATTATTTAAAATCATGTCGCTGAATAAAATATTCATTTGGCTGACTCGCAACAGCTTGGCGCAAGTGCAGCCTCCACTCCGCTCCGCCATGTTGCCAGATCTAGTTATTATAAGCGTCGCTGAACTTGTTTTAATACTTAATGTAACAGCGTTAATAAAGTAATTGGGGCATTAATAAAGTGGGAAGATGAAGGTTGAGGTTAGAGATTCTGTATCGTATTTGCAAAATAAAAGATTAAAAACTTATTTTGGTGCGTTTTTCAGGAGATTGGTTGTGTTTGTTTTTTGTTGCAATATCTGGCAACACTGCAGGCAGCAATCAAAAAAGGAGCGCGTGGATAGTTTATTGCTGAGGAGACCATATTCGTTAGACAAACGCTATGATCACCATGATATTATCTGTACGAAACTGTGTCAAACGCTATCAAAGCAGTACTAGCCATTATTATTGCACAAATCTTAACAACCGCAGACCTCACTAATGCAGTGCTGTTCCAACAAACATGTGATTGTGTCTGCCGAATATGTTTCTATTATTCGGATAAATCCGTTATTCGTTTTGAAGCCATTATCCGTGCCTTTCCGAATAAGGTATTCGGCTTCGGGCACATCCCTAGTAATAATATGTTTTATGAAGTGGTATCTCACTCATCTTTGGATACTAAAACCAAGGGTGCCCTAATATTGTTGTGGAAGACTTTAAATATTACTATTTTAGATAAAGGTTGTGATACAGATGGTAGAATAACATATAAAAACAATAGTGGAGAATAGGAATATTGTATTTCTTTCAGTTTATGCCCTTTGTACTCCTGACCCTACTTTTTCTCTGTTTTGTCAAACAATCTCTTGAAACTTTCGGATTTTGAAATCGTATTGGGTGCAGATACAAATTCTGTAATGTCACATATCCTAGATAGATCTGGACCAAAGGAATAACACACTTTTTTTTTGTTGTTGTTTCTGAATATGAATCTGTCATCTTCTCCTAAGTGTAATCTCTGTTCTCTGTGCCCCTCTCTCTCACCTTTTTGGTCTCAGCTCTCACAGGACCTATTATATTTGTTGGGTACTGAGATATGTTTGACTCCACACCATTTTTTCATGAATGACTTCTAGGACTTCACCTTGTCCGTCCAACAAAGATGTTTACTGTTAGCTGCTCTTACAATTGTTAATCAACCGTTGGAATCTTCCTCACACAATGGACGGAAGAACTTGGACTGTGTATTTGTTGGACATTATCTCGATGGAACTCTCAATTTCTCGTATAAATGGATCTAATGTTGAAACTGTAAATTAATGGCATTCAGCTTTTAACGTTGTGTCATCTTTTCTAAAATCCTTGTAAAAATGATTTTATTGTGGGTTGGGGTGGGTTCTAAATTTGTACAGTTGCTTTTTGTTTTTTACTACTGTTCCCAGTAGTATGAACCAAATATGAATGCATATTTGTCATGTTGACTGAACTTAGGACTGTTAAGATATTGTTTGGCATTTAGTGTTTCTATAACAAAGGGGGGGGGGGGGGGGGGGTGATAAGATAACAAAACTACTACGAATTCTACTACTAATAACAATATAAAATGCACTAAGGATTAATGAGCTGCTGGGTTCATGAATATTAATCACGTAGTCTGCATTTGCTCGAATTGATTTGCTGAAATCAAAACAGGGACAATAATAGGTGTGTGCCAGCCAATGAGAGCATTTGCGCATTAGTTCCGCCCACTAACGGAACCCGGCAGTTCTTAAAAGCTGAAGAATTCCAAAGGAACTCTGTTTACATGTAGCGCGTCAATTCTGCATGTTATGAAAGACTCTCTTGCTCTGTATCTTTCTTTACGCGTGTGAGACAAAGCGACGGCAAGCCGTGCGCCTTTACACTACAGTTTACGATATGTAAAGTACAGCTACACTGCGCATCCAATCAGATAAAATTATAATAATATTATAATAAATTATAGTAACGCCACATTTTATTGTCAGTAACGGTAACGGCGTTGTAACGGGGGAAACTAATTTGTTTGATTTCTCATTACTGAAAAAAAATAAAAATAATGCCATTAGTAACGCCGTTTATTTATAACGCCGTTATTCCCATCACTGCCCATCAGCCTCCACACATCAAATACACACCTGTGTATTGATGCCGATGGCAATCCTAGTTTGTCAATATAGTGATGCCTAGGGGTATCTTTAATGTTTTAATAATTATGAGCAAAAAAACTTGGCAGGTTTTTGATCCCTTAAGTGTGAGAATGTGTTGCAACTTTCATGTTTTGTTTTGTTATTCATTTTGAAGCATTATAAATCTCTATCCAATTGCATTATACAGAACTGCTCAGAAAACTCTCCTTTTTTGTTTTTGTTTTACAAGGAAGACAGAATATAATATGTATTAGGAATTGCATTAGAAAATGGCTTAAAAATGAATGAACTATTCCAGTATCATTGGAGGAATACAAGCTTAAAGTACCACTTTCTTAAACTTCCTATAATACAATTCTTGGGTAACACATGGGTTTGGTTGTGAATTGGGGATATATAGATGATTTGCAATATCACATTCACAATCATCTTGCTGTACTGAATAAAATAAACAAGTAGGTAATATTGAGTAACTTATATCTGAAACCAAATTTGGTCCCACTTTATATTAGGTGGCCTTAAGTACTATGTAATTACATTTAAATTAATAATTTGGTACAATGCACTTATTGTGTACATACATGTTATTACATTGTACTCATGTTGTTAATAATACCTTTATACAATTACATCTGTAATTAATTTATGTAATTGCATTGTAGTGTGTAGGACTCACGTCACCTAAGACGTTGTGATTTTTGGGTCACACGTCACTCAAGGTGCAGTTATGAGTTTATCAGATGACCAGTTCCACCTCACTTAGTTTAGTGCACCAGTCAAAGACTGGTAATTTGGCAATGTGGGCGTGTTTCCCACAAGCTGTTCAATAATTTGAATTGCACACATTGGAGAGAGCTGATCAGCTGATTTATTTGAAAGATTGGTGGTTTAGCTAGCTAGTAGAGCCTTGGATCATCAACACAAAGAAGACAAACTTGTAATAAGATAAATGCAATTTATTAACAATAGATATGCAAGAGTAAATACAACAACTAGTGATGATACCAATAAGTGAATATGCACTGTTAATAGAGAATAATAGACAACTAAATATGAAGGAAGATACTAAATATGAATCACAGAAACAAATAAATGGAATGAACACAGAATGGCTGAATGCAATGCTGTTGAGCTGAATGTAGCAATGGAATAGATTTCTATGAAAATGTTGCTTATGGGAACCACTTAATGGCTCTGGTGGAATTAATGATAAATAACTGCTTATTTATCTCTGAACAAATAATATAGCTATTATTCGTAATGCTGACAACAAGTAAGTATTATCTAAACATGTTAGAGAAACATAGGCTGCAGGTATAAACTAAGCCAAGGTCTTTAGGAAAGAGGTTTGGTAAGTTTATAATTACGTTCCACAGGCGGGTGATCAGTCCGGGGGTAGAGACGTCTTCCACTGGTGATGCAGACTGCGTGCAGTGGGGAGGGCACAGAGTTACGTCCCAGTAGCTGTCAATGCGCTGACCTGGAGGATGCTGAACTGCTGTTGTGCCACAAAGGGTCCTTAGAGCATGGACCGGGCAGCTGGGTCAGATGGGTCTTCACGGGGTCCTTTGCAGCCTGGCTGCGTCGTTGAGGAGCCGTGGGTTTCAGGCAGTGTCTGCCACTGCAGAGGTCCTGTGCGGACTGGGTTGTGCTGCTTTCGGAGCGGCAAGAGTCAGACGGGGTCCGTCACTGCTGGGTCCTTTGCAACTGAAGGGTAGCCAAATCCGATAAGGAAGGTTTGCTCAGGGGCTGAGTTAAACCTTAGCTGTCTTGAAATCTCTTTCCTCGTCAGGTCAGAGACTCAGAACGTCGTATCTGCTACTGTCTCTCTGGATGTATCAGAGACTTAAAACTTTGGTGTTTCTGTTAGTGTCTCTCTAGATGAAAGACTCAGAAACGGGGAGTGTTCCTGTTGCTGTCTTCCCGGTAACAGGACTCAGACTCAGAACAAGGAGTGTCTTTTGGGAAGGTACCTTTATCTCTTTTTGATGAGGAGGAGATTGGAATCTGGCGCCTCTCCGTTCCAGGAATGTGATTGGCCGCTTGTGTCCAAGGTGGCCATGATGTTGCCCGCCCTAGTGTGGAACTCATTTGCAAACAGTGGAGTACAAAGTTAAATAGTGTCTTTAACGTTTCACCCATGTTATATTTCTTTACCAAACCTCTTTCAAACTATTGTCAGCATCATAAGGAGCAAAAAGAGTCCAAACATGATAGGAAACTGTTGAACTATCACTTATTCATACCATAATATGTTAATAGGCCTGCTTCCGTGAACTGTTGTGTTAACAGTCAATGGCCATCAACATAAACTGTACTTCATATGAGGATGAAGTGAATTCCTTGAAGTTTGCATCCATTTAAGGTCTCCAAACATGGGTATGAATGGATTTGGATAGATCTGTGTGGCCTTTCTTTGTTTCAGCCACTGCTGTTGCATCCAGAGATCTGGAGGAATTTTTATGGTAGTCATTTCTTAAACCTTAGGATTGGGTGTGATGGTGTGAGTCAACCCGTAGTCCAATGAGAAGTCCTCTCTTAGGTGGTCGTGGATGCAGAAGGTCTCCCTTCCTGTCCTGTTGGAGGTGTCTGGCAGTTGTCTTGGCATCTTATCTGATGGTTCTGATCATCTTTTTATGTTCCTCCACCACGACCCAATCACAGTGGGGCACATCTCCCTCCACGCCGGCAGTTAGAGAGGGCCCTGCCATAAACTGGTCCTTGGAATGCCAGTTTGACTGTTGTTCACTACAACAAGCCTGGAATACACTACACGATTTTTGCCCCAATTTTTCCCTGATTTTACAGTCTGAACAAGTTGATGCTAGTTGAGGAAAGTCGGAGCCAGTCTGCAGATTACAGCTGACAGATTCCAAAGAAAATCGGGTAGTGTATGATGGTCAGAGACTCTGATTTTTTTAGCTTCAGACTCTGATTCTATCCAGTTGGAGGATATCAAACATGTTTGATATTTTCAGCCAATTTTAGAACACGTATGTTTTCATTTGTCATGCGTCTCCTAGCAACAAGGCGCACGTTTCTGCATGAGTTTGTTGTGATCGGAACAACTTTAAAGTTGGGTAGTGTATTATCTTCAGTCGCGTAGTGTATGATGCCCAGTTTTCCTTTGTCACCATTTACAAAGTCGGTAAGTGTATGATGCCTAGTGTTTTAAAAAAGTTTTGAAATACAATATGAACACAATAAGTACTTCTATTTTCGACCCACGGTGTCGAGATACAAGAGGTTCTGGAACGATTATCCAGGCCAGGCGTAACCTCCTTGAGTTAGCCCGCTTTAGCCTTGGGTCTTTTTTATGCTTCCCTTAAGCATTGAATTCTTAAGGTGGTGTAAATTGAGCCGTTCCTCTATCGGCACGGCGTGATTGAATTGTGTTCCCGTAGCATCTTTAGACAAGATGCAGTACGAGTGGAGTATCGACAGGGAATGTACTCGGTTACTGTCGTAACCTCGGTTTCCTGAGATACGGAGCGAGTACTGCGTACTTGCCGTGCTGGATAGCTGCAGAACTTGGTCGTCGCTTCAGTCGAAGAAACCTGAGTTCCTATGGCGAAACGTCCACTTATATAGCTAGATGGCTCTGCCCATTCTGGCGGGCTCTGGCGGGCTCCACTGCCGAACCGTGCAGTTTCACTGCGTGACTGAATAAGGCTTCAGTCAGAAGGAAAAAAGGCTTTTCCTGTAGCGTCTTTAGACAAGACGCAGTACTCGTTCCGTATCTCAGAGAACCGAGGTTACCACAGTAACTGAGTACGTTTTCTCTGCTACAAAATTAGTTCAAAAAGAAGCCAAAAATCAAGTTTTGTATGCTGCCAAGCAACACACAGCCTGAAAATCAATTTTAAGATTATAATGCTAATAACAAAGAGCATAAGCCACAGCTTTTTATGAGTTCTTATAATAAGCACTCATATCTCAGTATATGCATTTGAGTGTTATTTAGAATGATTAAAACACAAGAAATAGCTATGTAGAATAGAGTGTAGGTGGATCTTAATGAGTTTCAGGGTCAGTGCTGCAACACTGTAAGGAGGCTGAGAGAAAGCAAAGGTCGTAACCTTACCTAATAAATACAGTTCTCACATCAGAGATAATGATTATGTGTCAGGTCAGGATAAAGGAGGTGCATATGAATGAATGAATGATGCATTTATATATCATGTGTCCAGATGTGATGGCAACTGTACAAAAAAAGTTATATTTATGCCAGACATAGCGCTTCTGTATAAGTTACTTTGGAAGATGGAGGTTGGAGTGGTATGGACAAGCACAATGCTCCTCTAGAGCCAGTTTATGACCTCTTAGCACTGATTGGCTTATTGCATATGGCAGGTAATTTATGTAACTCCTGAGAAAATGGGCAAGAATGTTTTCTAATGCCCCCGCAAGCAATATTTTACAGTAGACATGAGCCATAAGGGACCTTGGACATTATTAGCCCCGTAATGGCAGACAGTTGGGATGTTATTGTCACATGAGTGCACAGCACAGCAGTTGTTTAAAAAAATTTTGCCCAGATTGCCTGGACACATTTTATAAGTGCTTTCCAAGCCCCTGTAAACTCCATGGAGCGGCCACACATATATCTTGATGTTCAGGCTTTTTGACATTTGGCCATAAACAAGTTGCCTACGCATCGTTTTAAACTATGTTATTCGTTTTAAATCTAAGAACCTAATAGTTTTTTTAATAAGTAATATTTTTCACTGTGTGCCTATTATCTGAACAGTTAATTGTGATCATATTAGTCCTTTATTTTTCATTTTTAGCATATTAAATTGACATTATCTTTGTCATCCCCTTTGTGATTGAATCTATTGTAATTAAGCTCCAGTAGAACAACAATGGAGCTTTGCTGGCATAACTGCTGATGAATCGTATCGCCCAATCTAAATATCTTAATATCGAAATATCCCCCTTCTGTTATTTGCCGTCTCGCTGCTTTCACAATTGGCAGATACTTGAGCTATTGTGCAGCATGTGGTGTCTCGTTTTCTCTTGAGCAAGAATGGATGCGTGTCTACGGATCTCACCCTCGCTAGCCCACATTTCTCCCTCTCATTCATCATGCAGGCCGTTCTCTCAAATCCCTGGCTGTCAGGAGACCTGACGGCGGCTCCATTCCCTGAGGAGCTATTGACCCACCTTGATGGGTGCCTTCAGATGAAACCTTTGCTGTTTATTCAAATCATTCTGCTCTTTGGAAGGCCTAGCATTGGATCAATATGCAGATCTCCTTATGCATGTGCTGGCTTTAAGTAACTGGAACCTGTAACCAACCATGACATCTTTGCAGGGATTGACGTTAAGCTCATCCAGGCTTGCCCACTGATCGTTGTCCAAACATAGGTTTAATAATACAACTTTGTGCATTAAAGAATGTGAATTCAAAAATTCAAACAGCAGATTTACTTTTAAAAAATGTCTAAAACGTACCCAGAATTTCAATAGGGATGATACCAATTTTCACACTTCAGTTCTTGACAATGATGTGCACATTTCAGCAGATCAGGCAGTTCATGTGATAAAGTAAACATTTAATGGTCTAAAAATGCATCCTTGAATGAG
Source organism: Acrossocheilus fasciatus (assembly GCA_036784905.1). Classification (NCBI taxonomy): domain Eukaryota; kingdom Metazoa; phylum Chordata; class Actinopteri; order Cypriniformes; family Cyprinidae; genus Acrossocheilus; species Acrossocheilus fasciatus. The sequence goes on along the minus strand of CM071954.1, from coordinate 24,061,375 downwards.
TTGAGAATGAAAATGTTGTGCATTGATTATGCAATTATTATCATTCCATACCACTCACTGTGTTACAGAGGCCAAAATTCTTGCTTGAATCACCTGAACATATTTTGCCTTACAAACCTTTAGAGAGGCATCACATATCTTGCTCCCCCAGCTCTTTGACATTTGCGTTATAAGTTGCCTTACAAAGTATAAATATGCAAAGTATTTTTTTTTCATAGTTAAAATTAATTATATTGACATTCTGTAATATTTAAAGAATTTGTAATTGGGAAATATGCTGAGATAAGGGCTTTGTGAGGATCATGTGTCACATGTTTTACATGCAAATGTATCACAAATAAGCCATTTAACATTCAACCTGCATTTGTTTGCCATGAATTAAGTATCTAAAACAAACTGTATATTATGCACAATTTGGATTACTTGGTGGTTTTCAGGCAAGACTAATACTCTCCTGTGATTATGCAACACCACAGTTGACAATGCAAGGGTGACTATTGATTATAACATCCAATATTAAACAACCAAAGCTCATTGGAAAAACATGCCTGTGCAGACATTTTGGTAAACTGATATTGTGTTGCTACTTGCACAACAGTGAAAAGCATATTAACTTTAACAGATGAATCTGACAACATTTTATTTTGGACTCATGTTTCACAGCAGTTCATGAGGCGTTCCTCATTGCAAGTGCAGTGCTGTACCAGGTGAGCTACTGAGCAAGTTTATCATGTCAGAAAAAGCATGCAGCTGGTTATGTGATAAGATTTTTTTTTTTTTAAATGTTAAATGGTAAAAGTATTCTGAGCACATAATACAGTATTGTCAAAGGAAATTTGTGGAAGTCTTTTCAATCTATCATTTTCACCTGTAATTATTTGTGTGAAAATAAATAAAGGTTGTTGGAGTTTTACTGCTACTGAGGGTCATTTCAGCTGAAAACTGAAGTGAATTGTATATACTGTATAGGTATGTTTGCTTCCACTATATGCAAATACTGTACCTGTACCTGTAAGCACAGCGGCGTAAACTAAAGCTGATCTGTGCCTCTAAATTATGTGTAAAGATGTACTGCCACACCAGGTCAAGCCCTGTATCTCTGCCATATTCATGGCTGATGTTAGAGGCCTATCACAAGATCAAATGGTTAGACGACGGCGGCAGTGGGACACAGTCTCTGTGGGCATAGATGGGCCTGTCCATCTCAAACCAATATCACGAAGCAAATGTCATTGAAGCATTTGAAATTGTCCCAGTTGCTGAGTTATGTATGCATTGCTTTGGGCCACTGTGAGATGAAAGATATCACTTGCTTAGATTCAAAGCATAAAAAAGCTCAATAAAGCAGTCTGGCTTATTATTATGCGATGAGGCTGGCATGATTGTCTTATTGCAAAACTGCACTGCAGAATGCACAATTTTTGTTCTTATTTTCATTGGGCAGGAGAGATAGTGATGAGAAAACTTTATTAATGTTCCAATGTGCAAGCAAATACTTGCAGAGCTATTTTCTCTCCCTCTTTCAGGAGTGATTCACGTAAGAATGGTAAATGCCAGCAGTTTTGAGGCATTTTGTACCGTGCAGTCAAGCAGTTACATTGTGGCAATCACTCACTCTGCGATCACAGCCTGACTTGCTAGTTTTTTTATCAGCAATATGTTGTCAGTCACAATATTTGATGCAACACATTCATTTGGTTACGTTAGTCAACAATTTATTTTATAAAAACTGCTGTTATTAGCTACAGAGTGAAAAGTCAATACAAAATATGTAGGTTTATATGTTGTTCAAAGCACTGAGCCACAAAAAAAATATCTTTGCTGACTGATTTTCTGACAACTCTATTATTGTGGAAAAATACTGATGGTTACTGTTACTGATTGTGATTTTTTTCAATATCTCAAAGCTAGCATTTTCTGAAACTCACAAAAAATAATTACTTTTTGTCTTTTTGATAGCTTTCTCTTTTTTGTTTGGTATTTCAAGCAGATGCTGAATTGGTACATATAAGAAAGCATATTTCATATCGTTATACATACATGTTTTTTTTTTTTTTTTTTTTTCAGTGAAGGGAATCATGTTCAGGCCTTCCTATTTCCGGGTAAATAATTTGTGGGTTTTCCCTCTTCCTCTCAGTGTAACTGCCAAGCTTGATCACAGTAAATGCCAACCAAGTACTTTGTCACATCCATAATTGCAATCATATACTCAGAACTATAATTATGTTCAAATGCATGAAAGCCAGTGTTTATCCCTAAAATACATCGCATCATGTGTGTTCTGACAAACATCCATTCCTAGATTTCCCACCTAGTTTGGCTCCTGGAGAACAACTGAAAATCCTCATCACTCCATGTACTTGACTGTCTATGGATAAAGGTGAAGTGTGAAGTTTTTTTTTTTTTTTTTTTTTCAAACCAAGCAAGCATTTAATGAATAATGCATATGTTTGGTGAAAAGATACACCTTATGCAGGTATGTAGTATAAAATTAAGAATAGTGTTTTAGAGCCTTCTTTGCTTTTTATTATTATTGCTATTAAGGTTTAGATTTTTTTTTTTTTTTTTTTTTTTTGGCGCCCCCTCATCATTTCCTGTGGCCTCATGGGATAGTAAAGTTTCCACCAACTGTGCATCTTCAGAGTTTTACATGCAGTAGGTCACACAAGTAATGTTCACCTACAGCTTTCCTGTAGCTCAAATAGTAGAGCATGGCGCTAGCAACGCCAAGATCATGGGTTCGATTCCCAGGGAAAGCAAGAGCTGATAAAATGTAAAAATTGTAACTTGAATGCAATGTAAGTCGCTTTGGATAAAAGCGTCTGCTAAATGCATAAATGTAAATGTAAATGTACCATTTCATGAACACTAAGTGTTCAAACATCCCACTTGCTGGACTGCTGGGGATAGGGATTGTTATAGTTGTCCCTAATAAAAAGTCATTCAGTACTACAATGAGTAGTAATTGAGTTTGAGGACCAAATTTCAGCATTCTTCTCTTGCAGCACTCATGCTGCTTACCAGAAATTATTGCCTTTCTTTTTACCTCTGCTGTCCTGGGAGATTTTGTTTGCTCCTTAGCACCACAAAGGCCTTCTTAAAGCATTCTTTTAAAGCATTTCACTTTGAAAGCTTTTTCACAACCTGGCCTGAGGACCCGTCCTTGTCGACACAGCGTCTGGAAGTTCTATGGGGCCTTGCTCATTCTTTCTGACAGAATGGCCTGGCAAATGGAGAAGTGTCTCCCCTCGGCCCAGGGCACACACATAAAGAGCGTGATTGGGGGAAAATGGTTGCCACCACGTCTTTTTCCAGCAAAGGCAATAAAGTCAATACAATCAATCTCTAATGGCCCCTTCCCCTGTGATGGTCTCTGTTTAATCAGAGTAAGAGCGCAAGGTAGCCTCCCTGCTCCGCTGCCGCCATTAATTTTGCTTCTCCCATCCGTTTGTTTGTTTTTTATTGCTTCTCCAGCAGGCGGCTGACATTCATCAGCCGTCTGATTGAGCCCTGCTCAATACTAAAGCAGTAAAGCCGGGGGAGATGGATGACTAGCGGCCCGCTTCATCACCACTCAAGGCAAGCCAAGCGCATCTCCAATGGGGGCCCTCGGTCGTCCACGTCCTGACCCACATTTATTGCAAGTTATAGCAGAGCTCCAATGGGCCGAACACGTGAAGACCTCTTGATCTCCCCTCCTAATCCTGTCCTGAAGTGCTTACTCATGAGTGATTGTGCAGACCCTTCAACTTGAAGCCTGTGATAGACCCTCGGGTACCTGGCTTTGGCTCAGTGGGCAGGAGAGAGCCATCAAGCGGCCACAAGTGAGTGCAAATGGGTAGATCAAAAAAGCTGTCAGGCTGCCAGCTCTTGAAGAGCGGTTTCCTTCACTCATTAGCTGCGGTCCTCCTCTTCGCAGCCTGCCAAAGACTGGACTCGGCTCTGTCCATTGGGTCCATCAGCCAGTTCAAAGCTGTTTGGATGAGCAATACTGGCTATTAAATAAATAGTTAACTGCAGCGTTTTAATTCTGTCGTCAGGTAATTACCTTTTTTCTTCTATGGAACACAAAAAGTGATTTTTTTAAAGAATATCCTTGGTCAATTTTCCCATATAATGAAAGGGGGAAAAAATATTTAAATGATTTTGACTCAACAGGATATATAAGAAGTCTTCATAAGTTGCACAATAACTGTGTATGGCAATGACTATTGAGTTATTGCTGAATCTCAAATTGGATTCAAGAACCAGACCAATTCATGAACAAATCATTCAGACCAGTTGTGTGATCTGCATCAACTGATTCTTTGAAATCATTTGACTCAAAATAATGAACTGTTTAAAATCAAACAACACTACTTCTCTACATTCATGATGGAACCAATGAGAGCTACTGTAGATGGCAAAAAAAAAAAAAAAAAAAAAAAACGAGTCATATGGACAATCAATTTAATGGCAATTTATGATACCTTATGGAGCTTCTTCTTCTTTTCTTTTTTTTTAGTGAATCATGGGAGTGATCAAATAATGACAGAATTTTTGGTCTACATGACTCTTGGTCTATATATCAGTTCTCCTAAAATTGTAGTCATTTATTTTAAGTATCGGTGACTTGAACTTGAGAACCAGATCAGTGTAATTCAAGAACGAATCATTTAGACCAGTTTTGTGATCTGAATCAACTGAATTTTTGAAACTATTTGATTCAAATAATTCATTCAGAGTCAAACATCATAAGAGTCAGACATCTCTCATAAAGGTGCCAAAGAGAGCCACAGGAGATATTATAAAGGTTGTAAGTCATTTTATGACACTTTATGATATTTTATTGAGTTTTTGGTAATTTTGGAGCATGACTGCTCAGTTCTTCTTTACTTCATTATATGGAAAAGAGTGGCTTTGATATTGTTAAAAAATAAATAAATAAATAAAAAATGTGCTCCACATAATGTCATGGGGGTGATCAAATAATAACAGAATTTGCAAATGGGGCATGCAAAATCCAAAATGACAAAACATATCTCAAATGGGATATATAGCAAGTCTTCTGAAGGTGTACAATAACTTTTGTGCAAGGAGCAGAGTCAAATGTCATTGGTTTCAGAAAAAGAAAAAAAAAGGCACATGTCACGGGGGTGATATGACCAATTACAGTTTATTTCAGGGTGAAATTTGAATACTTTACCTCCTGTCAAAAAGAAAATGCCTAAACTAAAAGGCCTAATCCTCAATCTGAAGGAAAATAGATATATTTTCCTAGTTTCACATGTGTTTGTTTCAACCACTTTAAACCCTACTGTTGCATCTTAGTATTCTGGGATTTGAGTGTAATACCAAGGAATTGCATATCTCATATTAACAAAAAAAAAAAACATTTTCTGTCCCAAACTGTGATGATAATCCACACCCAGATTTCTTATCTCTATTGCCTTTGAGGTATAAACAAAATGCTGTTTTGCAGGTCTATATGAAATGCACAAAAGCATTTGCTGCCCCTAAACCTTGACAACTTAATGCAACATTTTAAATGCAAACTGATCCTGTCTTGGAGCCTGAGGATCTGGCATGTCATTTATTCGTGCTAGAGAGCTAAGCACAAAATAAAGCTAATTTAGCTACTTGGATTTAAGTTTCAGTCAGGGAGAAGCATATTTATTTATTTTTGGTTGGTTGTTATTTATTCCAGGATTCATGACACTAAATCCCAGTGGAATGACAGCAAAAAAGAGAGACTAAATTGAGGAAGGAAAACTGATGTTGAAATTAATGTTAGAATCACTCTGTCACAGCTTTTTACAAATTTGTCATATATGTCATAAAGGGCATGTTGTCAAAAAGTATTCACAAGTTCTGCGTTAGTCAGATTTAAAGTATAATGATGTTTAAAATGCTTATTGCTCACTTTAAATTCATGTTAAAAATAAGCAAATCTTTGAACAAATATCAAGACTGTTGCCAAGCGAAACTCCAGCGTTCTGTCCTGTCTCCTTGCCATTGCCCTGTTCACTTCCACACTTAGTAAATGACCAGTGGCAAACGTTTGAAAAAGAAAAATGAGCAAAAGCTCTGGGGTGAAAGCCAAGTCTGTGGTCTTTCAAGGAAGGTCAGCTTAATGTCATTGAGCTGGGAGTTATCCAGTGTGATCGGTTACACTCACTTGCCTCTGCACTGATGTGTCAGCTCAAAGTGATCCGGATCACCTAGAACCAGTGAAGTGGGTTGATGTAAATGGCTGTGAATCCTAGCCAAGTCTTTGTGGTGGTAGTAGGCCCTAACATAGCTCTTACATAACAACCAGTATCACTTAAGAACCAAGTCAATCAGCGTTTATATTGGTAACACCCCCAGGCGGCTATCTGCTGTCATGCAAGAGCAGCTCCTGAATGAGAAAAGCCTCACATCTCTAAAACTGTTGGTCAGGATTACATTATAATGTTATATTTTAAATCAAGAATAAAATCTGACACAAATGGTTTTAAATTGTGTTTAAATCATGTAAAAATCGATAAATAATTATTTAATTGGAGAAAAAAAGGAAGAAAAAGAAGAATTGGCTGACTTTCAATTCATAAATTGGAATTTGAGTTGAATTACTCTTAAAAGTAAAGGTTCCAAAAGGGTGCTCTTTATGGAACCACTGATGCCAATAACTATCTTGTCATTTGAATTGGAATGACAGGAAGAGGTATTTATAAAGTTGCAATACAAAGAAGGGGGCCCTAAAAAAAACTCTAGCCACCCCAATTCCAAACAAAACTTACAAATAAACATATATAAAACATATTCTGCCATGTTTTATTTCTATTGCAAATATGATTTTGATGCAAGTCTCCCCTGGTCAACACAAACTGTTACAAATAAACTCATTGTAACTCGAAATATCAAAACTGATGTTTAATCTGAAATCCTTGATGTCTTGCATATAGAATCAATGCATTGTTTTTTTTTTTTTAATGCATTATTTTTCACATAATTTACCTTTATTCCACACCGCTCTGTCCCTTCACGGATAAACACGCTGATCATTTCCTTTTTTTATGAAGCCCCTCCCTCATAAATGTGCGATTGGTTAGGTGGCCCAGTGTGTTGTGATTGGCTAAACTGCCTCTAGTGTGCGTCTAAACGTCCTGCCCCTCACCTCAGCGGCATGTGCTCCGGTTGTATTGTAAACAACTGCGTCCTGTATATTTATTATCAATTTTTAGCCCGATTAAGACCCAGAGAATATTAGTGAAGAGGATTGCGCAGAACCTGTGCAAGTATGGCTCTTAATGGTATGTTTTTTTTTTTTTGTTTGTTGTAGTCTTTTAGATACACTGTTATTTGAAAATGCTACTGCTTTTAATATACGGTTTTATCCTGGTTAAAGCTCATGTATAATGCTTCTCGTAGCTATGTCAAAATAAGTGTATAAATGGAACAGTTCATTGTTGGAGCTGAGCTGATGATCTGAATGAGAGAGAGAGAGCGAGATGCAGAGCGTGTGCAGAGCAGGGGACGCGAGGAACAGGATTGAGAACTGCTGCTTTAGAACACTGATTTTGAAACTTGTGAATCCATCAGAATTGTTAGAAGACAGAATTGCGATTCATATATGAATAAGTTATTATGTGCACTCCTAGTTTTCATCCTCTTCTCTAAGGCAGCATAACATGGGGTTTATCTGGGTTTGTGATGTTACAAACCTGGGAAGTAACTTCTTGTAGTCCCTACCAGCCATTTTTGTAGGCATTAAACTTCCAGAATTTTAAAAGACGATATCTCTGTTTGCATTGAACTTTCAGTGCTGCAACTTTGCAGATATTGTTTATGCTCAAACAGCAACATTACACACTAACCTATGTTAAAAAAGTGAAATCGCAATCAACCACTCCTTAATCATAAAATGAATTAAGAATGATTGTTTCCCATTTGCTCTTGGTTTTGTGAATACCGCTAAATTATTGAATTGAATTGAATTGAATTGAATTGAATTGAATTGAATTGATTTTAATTTTATTTAATTTTATTTCATTTCATTTCATTTCATTTCATTTCATTTCATTTCATTTCATTTCATTTCATTTTATTTTATTTAATACTAAACTATATTTTAGCCAGGAGAAAGGATAATCTGAATTCTGTCAAATATGGAGAAAAAATAGTATAATATAACAGTATGAATGATGTCAAAAACAACATTTAATCTGACTATTGCAACCTGAAAAATTACAACAACTGGAATATGTTTTATGGGTCTAATGAGATCCTTGAAATATCAGTATCACCCAAAGAAGTTTACTGTTCCACAGTTTGTAATGCCAATAATTATTCAAAGGGGGGTTTAACCAATAATTTGTATGTTTTTCTTTTCTTTTCTTTTTTTCTTCTTCTAAAACTATGGATATTTGAACATATTTTTTTTTTCTAAAAGTATGGTAAAATGTATTTTTTATGTCTTTAAATGTCTTTGATGCTGTTTTCTTATATTCAAGCTTGAATTGCAATTCTATATCATGTTTATTCAAATTCAAGAACTGAATTGGCATTTTATTGGCAATTAAATTCTGAATGCCACACAATCCTGAGCAATTGGCTTTGTAAAGTAAGACTACAGTTGCAATATTTAGTATTATGTTTTCTCTCATTCACATATGCATGGGTGGTCCAACTCTTCCACTTCTAATATCTCTGGTTGTAGTAAAGCATAAATATAGGATGCAAAAATATTTTGAAATTGTGTTGTGTCTGTTTTGCCAATAACTGTGTGGTAGTAAAATCACCTGAAGTCTGTAAGATGACTCAAGAAAAAAGAAAAAAAAAAAAAGAAAGAAAAAGAAAGCAATTTGTCTTGGAACTCTTCCCCAAATCCCAAACAAAAATGCGATTCTAGAAGACAAGAGTGCTGGCAAATAAACAGACGCCTGTTATGATTGATGTTGCCTGTGTCACATGCAAAGTGTGTAGTCTTCCTCGGCAGTCCATATTTCAGCTGGAATAATCTGTGCTCTCAAGTGTACAGCACTAGCCTACTTCCTCTGAATTTTAACCGCCAATCCAAGAAGTTCAAACTTTGTCAAACTTTGATGCCAGGCTTTCTTTCTCCTTCAAACTCTCTCTTTTTTCCATTCACTCTGCTTTTCATCCACTGCTCTGAAGCTCTGAAGATAAGCTCTCCATAAGAAGAGGTATCAGAGCACGGGACGGTTAGGAGTGGCACTCGGCATTCAATTCTGGTGACCTGTCTCGACAGAAGCTCTCTGGCTCTCACCAAGCGGCTCCACACCGCTGAGCACGTAGATGTGTGGTGTGCCATGGTGTGAGCTGAGGTGATAAGCCCCAGGCTCCATCTTGCTTAAGCAGATCCCTCTTTTCAGCATGAGACTCGGCCTGCATCCGCTCGGTCATAAGTGCTGCTGGTTTCCACAGAGCACGGCAGTAGATGATGTGAAAATTGTCTCCTGCTGCATTCTATGCCTACAGCCATTATTTGACGGTGCATTACTTCACATCCTATTAAAGGATTAGTTCACAGAAAAATTAAAAATATTTACTCATGCTCATGTCATCAAAGTAAACAGGTTATTTATTGTAAAGAGCATACACTCAAAAAAAAGAAAAAAGTATGTTGGGTTCATGTGATTTAATCACGTACATTGGTCTCACATGAACCAATTAAGTAGCAGACCTAATTTGTTCACTTAACTTTAATGTCACTGCATTAAAGGTGCAATAGGTGATTGTCTTCAGAAACATTTTTTTGTTATGCTGGTTGAAAGTCTCTTCACATCCTGATAGCAATCATTAAGTTAAGTGGTCTAAATGTATTTATCTGTATTTACATATTATGTAGAAGACGTTGGACGAGGAAATGTTCATCCAATCAAAATGCTCGGTCCGAGCGTTTTAATTGGCTTTCCTACCTGCCTGTCAACGTATGCATTTGCATACCTTTGCGCACCCTGTTCACGCAGACAGGATACGTCATTGGCGCGTTCACGCACACTGTGCAGACAGAGCGAGAATGGCAGGCAAACATCAACAACCCAGTCTTCCTTCCTCGTACTGTAGTACTTTTACTAACTGTACTATAAAGTTTTCTCACTGGTGAATGACACATGATGTATCCCAGCGCTGTTCCCAATCCCAGTCCTCACACCCCCCGTCTCTCAGATAACCAGCTCGTTAGAAGTGAGCTACGTGCATGAACTGCGTTCCGATTGACATCCTCCCTACACAGTGTGCATTGCTCCCAACTCCCTGAGCAGGGGAAATCTTTTTAAGTTTACTTCACTTCGGAACTTTCGATCACGGATTTGCGCTGCGCAGCGTCTTCACACACAGACCAAACTTACTAGAGAAGTATGAAGTGTGACATAATATATCTCTGTAAATAAATACTATTTAAATTAACGTTTCGCACACTTTAATGCCCTTTATATGGAACCTATACGCTTGTTTCGAACTGGAATCATAGCGGAATATCCGGTGATGTCCACTTCCAGGGCATTTACGGTCGAATATAACAAATGTTGCGCGTGACAAGAGATACATATGAAATGTGCAGAGCGGGGGACTGGAATTGGGAACCGCTGATGTAGCTTATTGTAGTAATGTTGCCTCTGGTGTTCTGGTCTGTGTGAGCGTATATGCGTTCAGGGGGCGTGGCTTTGGATGGCGATTGCAGGGAGGGTAGGACGTTCGCTTTCAGTGCTATCAAGCTAAAGTTAGCATTTTCCACGATCTCCTACTGCACCTTTAAGTTATTTATAAGGGACCAAAATAAGTAGTTTAAAAGTGATTTTATGTGCTTCCCTGTTAGTGAACAATAGCACATATTAGCATTTAAAATGCTAAGTCTGTTCCTTAAAGACACTAAAAATGAAAATTTAGTCATCAATTGTTTACCCTCAGGTATGAATGCCAGCTGTTGAACATAAAATAAAATATTTTAAAGAACATTGGTCATCAAAGAGTTGCTGGTAGCCACTGACTTCCATAGTATGGAGAAGAAAAAAATATATAGAAGTCAATGGCTACCATCAATTACATTATTTAACCCTTAAACACATACCTTGTGTCTTTAGCAACCAGGGACATCATTCACTTAAAGCTAGACATCATCCTTCTTAGTAGTTCTCAATCTATTCATGATAAACAATAAAACAAGAAAAAAATATAAAAGAATCTCAAGGTGGAAATGTTTGAAACACAATGATGACTTTCACTCACAATAACTGCAGTTAATTGTTTAAAAAGAAAAATGTTTAACAAAAAGATAGAAAGATAGAAATATTAAAGGTTCTCCACATTCCAAATCTTCTGATGCCATGCGAACAGACTGAAATGTAGAAATGTTGTTATTCAGTGCTTTCTTCCAGTTATTTGAGCTGTTTGTCTGATTCATGAATCATTCAAGGGCTGTATTCCCCATACAATGACAAGACTCACTGCTTAACTACCATAATATGATGCAATGATGGAGAAATTAGCTAAGTAGCTAGTCACAACTATTTCCTAAAGCCTTCATAGCTTCATCATACATATGTCATTAAACCAACAAGATGCCTACAGAACTGTCCAGCCCGATCTCACAACAATGTGTATATATTTTACGAGGTGGCTAATTCTTACAAATTCATATGAACTCATTCGTACAAATTCATAAAGTTTTTGCCAAATCATACATATTTTATGAGTTGCACAATACATATGAATCTGTACGAACCTAACCCCACCCCTAAACCTACCCGTCACTAGGGTTTAAAATACGTAAGAATCGGTCACGAGATAGTGTTGCATAATGACATCATGCAGATATCAATAACAGTTGTTAATTAAGCCAGGGATCAAACTGACGTCACATTATTGATGTAAATAATGACCATGGCATCTGAGGACATCTGATGTGTGTTGTTTTATTTTATTTACAAATGTCATTGATTCAGTTGTGGCTTTCCTCTTGCATCACACTCTGTAGTCAGTTTGCTTTGCAAATATTCATTGGAACTATGGTTTAACAGATTTATTGAAAAAGCTCAGACACAAAATAATGATTCATTCATGAATTGCTATTTCTTTCATTATTCATGAAGGTGGAACAGGGAGCTAGAGCAGATGTCAAGAGTTTTAGCAAATAACTAACATTTAGGTCTGTTCCTCACACAATGTTCTTGAATGGTTTCAGAAGACTTGAAATATAGTTCATGAATAGCATGGACTACTTTTATGGTGCTCATTCCGGAGCTTGACAGCTTGAATGCCTTTTGTGTGCCATGAAAGAAAGAAGGGTTCAGAATGACATGAGAATGAGTAAATAATGACTATATATTTATTTATTATGGAGTGTGAACTATTTAAGTGGGTTCCCTCTTTTACAATCTTTTTATGCTGTATCCTGGAGTTGTGACATGAGCAAGAACAGTATGAATGAGAGAGAAGGATTATGGCCTCTGCTGGTTACATGGGGGTTTGTTATATAAATGAACAGCATGAGCCCTAATCTACATGATGTTAAATGTGGTGACACAGAGAGGGGCCAGCCGTTTATAAGGGTTAACAGCTGTGTGTCAAATCACAAAAACAGCATTCAGCAACATACCTCACTCTCTCGATAGTTAATCAGAACACAGGTTCTTGGTCTTAATGCCACACACTGATCCAACCCACATTTTTTTTTTTTCATTTTTTCTGAGCTCTAACCTAGGAGCTGCTCTCTAATGACGTACTTATTTACTGTCAGCATTGTGAAAGGGGACTTAGCACTCTCCTTGACTGTTAGCAGATTCAGAGGGATAGTAGACGTAGAAATTGAAATTCTGTCATCATCTACTCCACCTCTGGTCACTACCTTCATTACAGAAAAGAGCAGATTGGACATTTTGTTTCACGGTAGAAATCAAGGTCATTGACATGATGCTATTTTATTTATTTATTTGTTTGTTTGTCAGGATATCTGATTTTATTTAAAAATACAATACAATTGTAATACACAATACAATACAAATGTGATACACAAAATGACTCATCTATGATGAGAATCTTACTGAAAATAAACCAAGAATGGCATAATCATTTATAATTATTTCTTAGAAGGAAAAAAATCAACAAAACCACTTCACTGCTTATTATTTTTATTATTATTATTATTGTTGTTGTTGTTGTTGTTAGTATTATTATTAAATTTACAAGTAAGGTTAGTTTAGGGTGTAAAATATGATACAGTGTGACTTTTTTTTAAGACTGATTAAAAACACCTTTTATACTTTTTACCTATATCATGTTATTTAATATTAGTACATAGTAGTATGTAACTACTAACATTTAAACCATTCATATAATACATTTTTATACACAATGATTTCTGAGCAATATTTTATTATGTAGATTGATTTCTTCTCTCTAAACTGTTTCTCAAGCATGTTCTCTCATCACCACTGCTGAATATGTATTTGACATATCACAACACTATGGAGGCGTTAGAAGTCAGAAGGCACCTAAGTTAATTTATGATTTGCTGTCTTTCTGAAGAAAAGAAATACAATCGATTTGTACCATATTGAATTGCATAGTATATATATATATATATATATATATATATATATATATATATTTTTTTTTTTTATTTTTTTTTTTTATTTTTTTTTTTTTTTATTTTTTTTCTCCAATTGCATTGTATTGCATTGAATCACATTGTGTTGAATCAAATAGAAATTGGATCGCACTGCATTGTAATAGGGGTGAATCATACCGCATTGCATTGATAGCTGCTTCATATGTATCTTTAATGTACCATATCGTTGGCTATGCATCACATTTTATCACTCAGTTATGGAGATCAACACAGCTGTACACTGTACCTAACAATTTTTAGTAGATTTAGTAGATGTGTACAGCATTCATTCAAGATATAAAGAACATGGAATTCATTTTTATTGGATGGTTATACCACACATTTTTAGAGTAATTAAATTGAAGCTTGTCATTGATTTTGGAATGACATAAGGGTGAGTATATTATGAAGGAAATTTCATTTTTGGGTGAACTAATTTTACAGTGTAAATTATGAGCTGAAATTTGACATGCATACATACAAACATGCAAACTCACAAATAAATATAAGAGCCCGACAAAAGCACCTTATTTTCTTACACCTGTCAAGACAATAAGAAAATTCCAACTGTAAATCCATCAAAGGAAAAAATAACTAAAAATACAGGCTAAGAAGCGAGGCAAATCAGTGTGTAATCCTTTGGCATCATGTGCACTACATCCTGAACTTGGCTGTAATACTGTACGCTAAAAGAAGCCACTTGGCCCACTCCAAGCATACAAATCAATTACTTGCACACGCATCTCAGCAATAACCAAAGCCAAACAGATATGAAATAACAGCTTGTTCCATTCCCATTCAGAGTCTGACTCGTATCTCTTCTGGATTAGAATTGCACTGGCAGTTGATATCCTGTGGTGGATGTCATTTTCCTGCAGATTCGCCTTAAGTCAGCACTAATTCTTTATCTTTTTGTCTCTTCTCTTCACATCTCACAACTCCTTGCTCTTCCTCTCATTCGAGGGTTGAGCTGACTCAGAAGTTGTCAAGAAAGATACCCACTCAACATGCCTGTCACACAGAAATGAGTTTAAGCAAGACTGTTTCTAACATCTAGAGGTCTACTACTCAACCTGTGCCTGACGGACCCAACAAGTTGCCTGGTTTCAGGCTAGATTTGACTTTGAATTGGTTGTGATGCCTTTATTTAAAAAATATTTTACCTTTACTTTTTGGCACATACGCTGTAAAAAGTGGTAACTTGCAGCTGTTAACTCAAAATAGCTACTTTTATCTGATTTAAAACATAAAAATTGTTTTCAAAATAGAATAAATCAATGTATTTAATTGAATCCAGTGAAGTTCTATAATTAACATTATATGTTTGACTTGAATACAACCATTTAATTGAGATGTTACCATTTTTAGGTTACTATTTAAATGATGTTTTTTTCTTCTTCTTTTCTTCAGTGTACATGGTATTTTAAATTTTAATCAAAGCTGTGAGTTTAGGTTAAGTTAAATCCTCAAATTTGACACTGTCAGTTGCCAGGCTTTGTTTAGAGCCAGGTTTAGGCTTAAATTTTATACAGACTAATCTAACATAATACATCCATAAATGATTCATTCATAGATATTAATGGGTCAATCAACAATTCATGTTGTGTAAAGAGTCCTGAAGCAGTCATTTTGCTTCTTTGCTTTATAAAGCAGCATACATCAAAGTGCTGGTCTCGTCTCCTCTTTCTCTAAAAGTCTTGAAGGCTTAAATTCAATAACTGAAAGTGTTGCATCAGCTTCCAAGTTACTGAACTTGCTTCCGTGTTTGCAAGTGCAGTGTTTTTTTTTGTTTTTTGTTTTTTTCCAATTCTCATTGTAACCCTCTTAGTGAACCAACATACAGCATACCCCATGAAATCACTTTACTGAGTTGACATATTTCATACTGAAAAAATAAGTTTGGGTGGGACATATTTAATTTGTTAACATAATAGCGTATGTTCTCAAAACCTTCACAATTAAGTCAGACTCTAACCCCCGGTTTCACAGACAAGGCTTAAACCTAATCCTAGACTAAAATGTAAGTCTGAGCTGTTTCAACTGAAAGAAACTTGCACTGACTGATCTTAAAATATATCAGTACCTCTGTTTTGTCTCAAGATGCACACCAGTAATGTTTATTTCTACATGCATTAATAAAAATTACTTAAATGTCCTAACTGAACTACGGCCTAATCCTGATTTAGTCTAAACCCTGTCTGTGAAACTGGGCCTAAATTTCCCAACTTGTCAAACATAGAGTTTTAGAACTTTTAATAATTTTACTACATGTTATAAAGCTTCATACATAACAATTTCAAAGATGGAGTTTGAGAATCATCTCTTTTAATGTTATTTATTCTGAAGTAGGTCTTAGTGCAACACTTGCCTCTGGCATTCTATAAACCCTTGGCACTTCATCCATAGCTTAAACCTCACACAGCTTGTTAATGGCTCAAAGTCTCACTTTGTTCACAAAATTTTGCTTTAACAAGTTTTCATCTGAAGTTTGTTCTGACTAATAACAACTTTCAGTATGATTGCAAGTTACATCACTATGACCAACCAATCAGAATTAACCTGGAGGCTAAATTCCTCTGAAATTGAAGTGGACATACAGAGAAGATTGCACAACATTCAAGAAATTGTTGGAACTTTTCTTCATTTAATGGTATGGGAATACCTGCCTGCTGGTGGTATGATCTCATTTAAAAAAAATTAAAAAAAAAATCACATTAAAAAAAAATAATAATAAATACGGTAACACTTTATTTCGATAGTCCACTTTAGACATTCTACTAACAGTAAGTAACTTTGCAACTACATGTCAACTAGCAGTCATTAGAGTATTAGTAGACTGTCTGCTTAATATCTTCAAACACTTTATTTTGATGAGTCCACAACATACAACATACTGACTATGAGAAACTTTGCAAGTAGATGTCAACTTATTTTATTAACCCTAAACCTACCTCACTGAGACTTAGTAGACATGTAGTTGCAAATTAATGATAATTAGCTGACATGTAGTTGACATGTGGTTACAAAGTTGCTTATAGTTAGCAGAATGTCTAAAATGGACTATCAAAATAAAGTGTAACCATAAATACAATAAAATAGCATCATGATACTAGAGGGCATTTTCAAATATTTCGTACAAAATGGAACTGGTTAAGGTTGAGTATCACTACCGTAAACATTCAATAATAATAATAATAATAAATGACAACACATATTAAGACTGGGCAGTATAGCGGTACAAATGTGTCAGCTGGAAGAGATTTTGCTATACAGAGGAAGATTTGTTTCTGCAGTTATCAGCGAGTAGCATCATTTTAAATTATTTGCATGTTAAAGCGATGAATAACCATTAAAATACATAATGGAACATGTCTCAAACAAGTCAAGACAAGAAAGAACTTGTTATTAAGATGTTTTGTTAAACACAATATGAAGCAGTTTAGTTGTTGCCAAGCAACATCACAATTTTTTGCATTAAAATAGAAAGTAACACTTTATCATTCACCTCATGTGAATCATAAAATCACAAGTGTGTGCATATCACAGCTACAGATTCTGGTGAATCAAATTATAATTTAAAGTCTGTTTTAAAATTTTTTTTTTTTTTTTTTTGAGACTTTTTTTTGAGACTTTTTTAACTGAAATGTTAAAATGTGAAGATGTTTCTACACTAATAGCAAACTTATTCCTAAATTATCATTTATATATTGAACGATGACTAATGATGAGTGATCTCTTAGTATCCACCCAATCTATTTCTGAATTATTCATTTGAGATGAGGTACCTCATTCTACTGGATTATTAATTTATTGTAATTAATTATATAAATATTATAAATAAATACTATCATTTTAAATATTGAAACAAATACACATAAACTGTCGTGATACACACACACACACACACACACACACACACACACACACACACACACACACATATATATATATATATATATATATATATATTTTTTTTTTTTTTTTTTTTTTTTTTTTTTTTTTTGCCATGCCATGCCATGTTGTGAGATTTTGGTCACAGCACCTACCCCTAAACCATTCACTTTGATTTTAACATATATATGTTCTATGTTGTCTATATCTCAAAAGATTTCAGTTGTAGAGACACAATTATACATTTGTTCCATTATCTTTCCACTTGTCAAATTTTCCGTTAATGAGGAACATATTCTTAAATTTAGCATTGTTAAAACCTCTCACCAGTGGTTACTGTTATTATTGTCAGAAAAAAAATGTCATCCACCCTCCACTGGAGTTTGCTAATTATAATTCTAGTTTATGAAATAGAGGCCTTTAAAAGAGCATGCATAATTAACAAAACTTGCCTAAAAACTGGGTATGCCTAATGTGATGTATATAGGAAGTATAACACATGCACATAATCACCTTGTCCTTATGTAAGAGCACTGTATTAGTCAGGGAGGTCATTTTATGTTGAGTGATACTTGATTGCACTCTGCATTCCAATGAGAAGTGTGCTGATACCTACTTATAATGCAGCAACATTGCATTAGAGGCTCTAAAATCACCTTGCCGCATCAAATGGTATATGTTCTTCTGCACACATGTACACACACTCTGGTAGTTGCTTGATAAAAATAAATAAATAAATAACTAAAATAAAATCACACAGCAAGCACAAGAAGATTCAACTCAGTATGCCTTTTCTTATTTGGTTTTAAGCTGAACAAAGATGCCCATGCAACTCATGCACAAAGCAATTAATCAAAAACTTATGGGTTTGAGGGAATATATGCAACATTTATAACTAGAGGATTAGGGAATGTGAGTATGCATTAGCCATTGAGTTCGAGAACAATGCCAAATCCAGCTTTCATTCTCTGAACCCCATGAAACGCTGAAACCATTTGAAGTCATCAAAGATGCCTTGTAATAATTCTTAAAACAACTAATCATGCATTATATTAGCTTCTATTAATTACAATAATGAAATGTCTCAATCTTCATTCAGACATCTATTACTTGTAATCATCTTGTATGTGGTCAATGGTAGCAAGGTTCTCTAATAGAACACTGCAGTAATGATGGATTTTTGTAGGCCATCTCAGACGTTAACATCACCCTGGTTCTTTTGACAAGAACCAATAGCAATCTTTCATTGACTTTGGAATATTACATATTGCATTATGTTTCTAACACATTTTGTTTATAATTATAATGGTATCACTTTAGTTTAGGGACCAATTCTCACTATTAGCTAGTTGCTTATTAGCATGCCTATTACTAGCATACTTGCTACTACTTACAAAGCACATATTAATGGCTTATTCTGCATGACCATATTTTAGATCCCTTAATCCAACCCGATACCTAAACTTAACAACTACCTTACTAACTATTAGTAAACAGCAAATTAGGAGCTTATTGACACAAAAGTCTAGGGGTGACACCGAATAGTCGAAGATTCGATGCTTCAATTGGAGGAGCCTGATTCGACTACCAGTCTCACAGTCAAATATTCGCAGAGGTGTTAGGAAATGAGGATCATGGCATTTTGGCTATATGGGGGTGCTCAATGTCTGATTTCAACAACCAGTTTTCTTCCAATAAGTTAATATACAGCCTATTATGATAATGCAAATAAGAATGTGAAAAGATAAATATTTTTAATGAACGTGAATAAATCCAACCACCCCTGTGACAGATTTAAGGTTCACTTTCCATGATCCGTGACTGACATAAGAGCGGCAGGGATTTAAAGCTTTAACAAGACTCAAATTGACACAGGCAGAGTGAAAGACTGGATTTTTTCGATCAGGTAGGGTACAAAATTTCAAAATGTTTCAGCCGGTCCTAATTTGATTCTTTGATGCTGTGAACATAGGTGCCGAAAAACTCAAGATATTATCTATTCGCTATCATGTTGGCAAAACAGATCTGGCAAACTATCTAACATGTGTTTGCATTCTGGAGAAAATTAAATGGTTTATTTTTGTCCAATGCAAGCTTGCGAATCCTATAACAAAACTTTATGAGATTGCGCGAAGAAGACGACGGTCAACTTTTTAGTGATTTTAAATGGTGTGCTCTTTGTGTGCTTTTTAGGCTATATATAATCCATTCAGGATTTTTATAAAACTTTTATTTACCGGCCACATACATGCTGCAAAGTGCAAAGTTTCAGGAATGACATATCTGCATATTTATGCGGGATTCAAAAATATATAAAATATAAAAGCATCCTCAGTATTTAATTCTGGAACCGGGTCTGGATAAAACTAGCAGTGTTTGAGCAGTTTTCACAGCAGCACCTATTCATGCGATCACATGGAGTTTTGTGGCAGTGGGCTATAGGCTTCAAAGCCGGAAAATTTTGCAGGATTTGTTCATTTCCACTGTAAAAATCTTTATACAGTTAGAGTAAACATGCACGCGGGCTTCATCAAATACTTCTTGCATCTGTTGATTTCTTATGTGTGGATATGATTTTTTTAGAGCAAATATGTGGTTTCATCAGCTCTGATCAGTAATAAACCACATGATACACAGCCGGCCAATGTTAACTATCTATTAATAAAAATATTAAAACAATTATTTACCCCGTAGAATGTAATGTATTCCCCCGCTCCGCCCCCAAACATATGATTCGACTATCAGTCAACTATCAGCAAGATTCAACAATTCTGATTCAACTATTTAAATCCTTAGTCGAGGACACCCCTACAAAAGTCGTAGTTAATAGTTAGCTAATGGTGAGAGTTGAACCCGGACTAAAGTGACAATAATCTTCACAAATGAACAGCTTTTATTTATTAAATTATTAAATTTTGAAGCCTACACAAGGTACAATGTTCAGAAGTAAAAAGCTAATAATAGGCCATAAACAAAACTACATCACAGTCAGGACTTCAGTGTTACATCACTACTCTTCCAACAACTCTTTCAGTCATTATTAAAAAAAAAAAATCCCTGAAAGTTCGAGGCTATAAAGAGGCTATAAAAGTGAATTAGTGAGTAGATGAGTTTACACGTTCACCATGATGATGTTTAATGTCACATTTAGCCATTTGTTAGCCCATTAAAAAAACAAGTACACATTTTTTAATAATCACAAAGGGGTATTAATGTATCCTGTGTTGTAGAATAAAACATGAAAATATATTGAGCTTGTGTTAACCACAGACCTTATTTCAGGCATTTAACCAAAAATCCATTGACTTTGGGACAACAGAACCTGGAAGTGCTAAAATGCTAACTTGTTTTCGTGTTTGGCCTTCATGCTCAGTCCAGTATGGTGAAGTTGAAACCCCAGAAGTTCCATTGCCCATCCATGCTGAAGCTATATACATTTTGCCATCAGTGGAGGCCATTTGCAGATGGCCCTTGAGAGTGAACCAGTGCACATTAGCATTGGAGATAGATGGTGGCAGGTTAGAAGGGCAGCTCATTAAGATGCATTGATTTTTATCTATCTGCATGGCTAGCTGAGCCAAACATTAAAGTCCTTCAAAGATGGATCTCTTTCAATTGAAAGCAACTATAACTGATTTTTTTTACACAGACTCAATGTTCCTCTTGGGAACAGAATGCAAATTTGGTCAGTAAAAAGAACGTAAACATCAGAAGAAAAAATAAAAGCCGTTTACTGAGTAAGTGCAGTCATGCAAAATGTCACAAACTGTTTGTTATGGCTATTGTGAGTGTTTCTTCAAGTTGAGAGAACCTATTCACACTTCTGTTGAGTGTTCACAAGGATGGTGTGTGAAATCAAATGAGTGAGAATGGTAGCTGTGGGCATTAGCGATCATCTTGCACTGTTTGTGCCAAATGACAACTTGGATTGCATTAATACACCTTCCACTATAACGCTGCCGGGGCTGGTATACAACTTTTTTTGATAGCCTTGGGAAGTGCCTGAGATCCTCATCCATAATTTAGCTCTACACACTTTTGTTGTGGAAAAAAAACTTATTTTTTTATGAAAATTAAGTAAGAAAAGGTTTGTGTTTATGTGTACAGCCACAGTGTCCTTGATGCTTAATACTGTCCCACATACTTTGGACTCTCAATTTCAAGATCAATTGCATGTCAGTGTCAGCACTTGACAGTGTTTTTAAGATAAACTCAGGCATTTCTTGGCAGATATCTGAATATATTTACAGATTATTTGTCAAACCACTTGACATGAAATCAATTCCCTAACACCATTTTATGTTTCATTTTAAGTCAAGTCACATTTATGTTTGCTAATTTCATTTATTCAAAGTGTCTTCAAGCCTTCAGACAGCCTGTCTCTTTCAATCTTCACTCAAAAATTGCCTAAATTTAAGATTTATGTATTTGAATTGCATATAAAATTTCCATCAGTTTAGATTACACCATTTAAACATAAAATAATAAACTTTATATAATGCATATTGATCAGTCATACATAAATGAAACAGGTAAGAAACAGACAAGATTTATGCCCTCAAAAAATCATGGCGTAGTTAATTGATAAATATATGTATCTATTTTATTTGATTTAAATCATCACATTTTCAAAATGTGTTTATTTAATTGCTTAGAACCAGCATAAAGTTGTTAACAGTGCAAACAAATAAATGAATCAGTTAAAAGGTATGAGTTAAAAGTTAAATGGTATGAACATGTCTATCTGTCGAAGAAGCAAAGGTCTGTTTATTAGTTTATGTTAAAAACTGTGTCATCGAAATGAATAGGAATTTTATATAAAATCGAAAAATACATAAATCTTAAATTTGGGCCTACATATTTTTTGTGTGTTGCATTAATATACATTCTTAAATCTGGTGCCATACCCAAAATGGATAAAGAGTAAACTATATTGATTTACTGAGAGTAAGGTGAAACAATGTCCTTTTTTTTTTGTAAACAGATGTGCCACCAGTTCATTGATTATAAAAATACATTAATAATGAACCCGTGTGCCATTTGACTCTGTATTGATTTTCCCATGAGTGTCTGATTGATACAAGCTTGAAAAGTCAAGAGCCAATTGATTCTCACTTACTTCCATGCACTATCCTCTCATTAGACGATGCCTGGATGCTCCACGCGCCTCGAGATCTTACATCAAGGCGTTCAACCTGGTGAGACGGCACTCTTGACACACGTACGCTTCCAAACGTAAAGCCTTTGATTGCACTGGATTTCAGCGACTCCCTTTAAACCAGAAACCAAAGGCTGTCTGCATGCAACATCAGGTTTTAAACAACCTTGTGAAAGAACTTCAAGCAAATCCAAAAACAACATATAATGTGAGTAAGGCTCCTGTGAGAACACTAACCATGCTTCAAAGCAAAATCTGCATTAAATCTGTGTGGGCGAGCAGGTGTGCATGAAGATGCACCAAAATGTCTGAGACGCTCAAATCTGTGACTTTCAACTATGTTATTTTGATGAATATAAATCTAATTTTGGGGCAGGTCTGAGTGACAAAATTTTGGCTAAAGCGTAACAAAGAAGTCCTCAAAAAACACTATCTGACAATCTCAAAAACAAAGACTCAAATATATAACCTTACAGCAAAGTGAATATGCTAATCTCCCTAAATTGCTGTTTTGCTGTAATCTGCATAATTAGCACTGTTAGCTCAATTGATGTTGACATTGAGGGAAATAAAAACACACTGACAAAAATTGCATTCTCCTGATTGTTTTCATCACGGCACCATTTCCTCTGTAAGTCTTTCATATGCAGAGATAATAGGCTTATGTTTCTCAAACAAATCCTGGAACGCATGTCCTAAGCCATTCATGATGCTCAATGCACAGAAGTCAAGGCTTCCTCTGAAATACTGGCCAAAATAAGGCTAAAGCCAAAATGTGGTGTTGAGCTGCTAGCTACCGCACTCTAGTCCTGTGACATTTTTAAAACCTCATAACATTGTTTTCCATGACCATATTCAGCTTCTGAACACCAAAAAAAGGCATTGCTGACATCTAAATGTGGGTAGACATGGCCATTCCGACATTAGAGATTTACAGAAATTCAGAGCTATTTGCAAATTAGTTTAATAATTGGGACAGAAGTTATGAGTTGTCAAAATGCATTTGATTTGGAAAAACAGAAGCTTCTTTTTTCTCTTTTCTTATGACTGGTGAAAGCTTCTGTCGAGTCATTTTTGTATTTCTAGCAGCCAAAAAAAAAAAAAAGTTTCCAAAAGTTGTGCATTGTTCAGTCAGACAAGTTGTCCCACCCCAAACGCACACTCATGGATGATGGACTATATTACTGTGTCTGGCTGCACAGACAAACAGAGCAATGTTGAAAGTGCCACAAAAACACAGTGTTTACACTCTCTAGGGAAATCAATCTATGAGAATGGCTTACTTATAGTTGTCTCTGCACATTAAACTGGAAATGGAGAAAGTGTTCTACCCTCCAAAAAAATCACAGACATAAACATTGTTGAAACAGATTAGAGAATACTTTCCTGACTGTGTACTTTCCAGTTTCAGAGATAAACTGTTCCAAGCAGGTGAATTATTGATCTTCTCAACGCAAAGGAGGAAAGCACACTGTTTAAAAGAGGTTTACCAACAGGGGGCCAAAAAAAAGATCCAGAACACCCAGTAAGAGAATTCCACTGTGAGTAAAGAATAAGTGAAGGTATAGTAATCATTTAATCACCCTCATTTCATTCTGAATGCATATTATATATATATTAGGGGTGTCAACGTTAACGCGTTAACGCATGCGATTAATCAAAAAATTTTAATGCGTTAATATTTTTTTTACGCAAATTAATCGCATGATAAGGTTTGACCCCAACTTCTTCCCGACATTGCAGCGCTGAAGTTTTATCTATCATTGTGTGATGAGGGTACAGCGAACCAGTGTTGCCAGGGTAACGGCACAAGTGGGCTATTTTGAAAATACAGTCGTGGGAAAAATTACAGAGCCGTGGGTTGCGGTTTTTTGGGCTTTTTTAATGTACCGCGGCCGACCAAAGTGTATATA
This sequence comes from Acrossocheilus fasciatus, assembly GCA_036784905.1. NCBI lineage: Eukaryota > Metazoa > Chordata > Actinopteri > Cypriniformes > Cyprinidae > Acrossocheilus > Acrossocheilus fasciatus. The sequence goes on along the minus strand of CM071954.1, from coordinate 24,036,822 downwards.
GACAAATAAAAATTTTAAAAGATCCTTTTACTAATGTGTATTATACTTGGAATGTATCCCTGGCAACTTAAGAACGGAGAGGCGGTTGTAACCTCAAACAACGTGAGTTTCAGCAGAGCACACATGTTAAGGCTTTTACACAGCAGAAATAAACATGACAACAGCCACTATAGATTATATAAGATAATAAACACACGATTACGATAGGATATGGTCTGTATGTGATTTTTCTTTTGTTGAATGTGTACATCTGAAATGCTAATTTGTGCAGCGATATAAAAGGCTATAAATAGTATATTTTAACAACAGTAAACAAACAAATTCCACATGTAATCGCAAAAGGTAGTTATTACAAACACTCGATAGTGGTTTGAAGTGAGTTCTGAGTAAAAGTGCACTATTAATCTCATAAATTGTCTTATGAAGCATGATGCTAATATTAACTCTAATGCAGCTGCAGAACAGGTTCAATTCTTCTTCATAATGCATTTTGTCATATTACTTAACGTAAGGTCGCAAGAAATGTTTTGTTGTATTTATTTAGAAATACTTTTGATAATAGTTGGGTAAATGTATACTGGGATTGAAGAGATGCGGCTTGGTAAACGTTTTATTGCCAGTTTAAAGGCTGATAATGGCTGAATAAAAACAAGAGAATAATGATAAAAGAATAATAAGGATTATGTTTCATACCTGGCGGAAGTGTGAAAGGTTCTGTTTCCTAGTTTGTCATGCATTTCTTTTTCAACACATTTACAGGTAAATCCTAGTATTTTAAATTTGTGATTAATCATGATTAATCACGACTGTGATTAACGTGATTAATTTTTTTAATCGATTGACAGCACTAATATATATATATATATATATATATATATATATATATATATATATATATATATGTATTTTTTTTTTTTTTTTTTTTTCATAAAACAAAGATAGAATGTCAGAAAATATATTTTTCCATTCAGAGGTAATAGATGGTGATTTATACTGGAAACACTTAATGCTTGACAGTTATGGTGACTAAACTTTCATTGCTGCATAAAGGATTTTAGTTTGGAATGACATAAATACGATGAATAAAGGATGACAAAAGCTTCAATTTTGGATAAATATTTGCTTAAAAAACATACAAATATAACTGAGCAAAAGAAAACATGCAATTATGTCTACTGTGTCTATTACTACTATTATAACTGTTACAGCCTAGACTCATTGACAAATGTGCATATCTACAAAACTGCAAAACTACAAAAAAGTAACTATTATTAAACTATACTTTAATTCTAGTGACAGTAAAACAACAACTTTTTTTCTTCATCACTTTAAAACATAATCCCCTGGTTTCACAGAAGAGGCTTAAGTTTAGTCCTAAATCTGAGCTGTTTCAAATGAAAGAAACTTTCACTGACTGATCTTAAAATATATCTGTGCTTTTGTTTTGTCTCAAGATGCATGATTTTCTAAGGCACATTTATAAAAATTACTTAAATGTCCTAACTGAACTATGGCCTAATCCTGGTTTAGGCTAAGCCCTGTCTATGAAACCGGGCCAATATAATATAGTGCTCTATTTGGAAACAAATACACTTTGACGTTTGCATCATATATACAGCTTTATATGTATGGCTATTCTAATATAGTAAACTTGCTCGGTAGCTCACCTGGTTTCAGGAGTTTAGTGTAGGTGGAATGTTATTTTCAAGTGAAGTTATAGGACTTTAGCACCACATTTAATTTCCAAACTGCCTTGTTACATACAATAACCAATGTAATAAAACATTGTCACATTCGTGTTCATGTGTTTTTGAAAATATCAAACACACTTTTAGTGCTATTCGCTTTGAATGTGTTCACAAAGCAACATAATGTAATTTTGCACAAATTTCAGCACAAGCACGTTTTTTCTCCAATGAACCTGAGTTGAAGTATTACTATTTGTTGTATGCTTATCAAATACCCCAGAAGAAAGCTGAGGACAAATGAAGAACATGGAACTGTGTGCTTGTGAAGAGGAAATTTTGATTGTAATGAAGAATGCTGAGAGCAGCAGAGGACAGCCAATGTCACAAAGCACCAGGCCTGGGGAAAGAGAGAAATCTTAATGACTTTTCTGACCCTCAGATGAGAAAGTCCCAGCGGCCTCAGGGAGTCTTGAAGGATTAGACTGCCCACTCTGCAAAAGACAACAAGCCTTTGATACTCTTGTAACAGATTATTTGATGTTTCGCGGATCATACTTCCTTCTGTTCAAGACCTTTTACTCTCAAACAGGAAACGGAGATCTCATTCGTATTCAGATGCCGTACACATACATTTCTGTATGTTCGGAGACTGAAAGACACTGCGATGCATAATATCAATGCACTGACATCATCTTTAATGTAAAGCCTTTTAAATTTAGAGCCATGCATATTTATTTACGAACCCTGTAAGAAGGGTTTGGAACTGAAAATTGTTGGAATTTCTAAGAGGGCATCGCCGCAGGTGACAAAGTTCAATACTCAGACTCTCATTTACAAGTAAATGACCTTTTAATGGCAAATTTATTTATAAATGAAATCTAGATGGAACTAATGAAAGTAATTTACACTCTTTGTATTGATGAATTTAATTATTATCAGAGCTCTACAAGTGTGAAACATAAGTGAAACACTGCCAATGTGTTTAAAAATCACACCAAATAAATTGGAATGTGTTAACTATGATAAATTAATAATGAGACATATTGTAATATTAAAATAATTATTAATACATATGAATTTCATTCATTAAAAATCCCAAAGGACTCATACACATTCATACAGCTGTAGCTATGCATACATCAAAGTTTTGGCATCTAAACAAAAAAAGGTTTAGAAAGACATTTTATGTACTTATAAATATGATGAATATTAATAGGATCATGTATGATATTATATTATGGCACGGTGTTTTGAATTCATGTGGGTGTTAAGTAATATCTTTTTTTTTGATGGTTTATTCAATTCATGTTTTTAAACCTGAAAAAGATTGTGATATGACAGAAAAAGCTAGTTTATCTCTATTTGGGCACGATTATAGTTCTTGTAATTTCATAAATAACTCAAGAGGCACTCAAGTCTCTGAAGCTATCTTTGCTGTAATCAAAGTATGATTGGTATGAAAAATCTAGACTGTCTATAACAATAATTTATCCATGCACCACTTAAAATGCACGAAAGGTCACTGCGCTCATGTGGAAAACCGCAGCACACTAGAAAAAATACCACGATTTCATTGATCTGCTCCTTAAAAAGGACATATTTGACAGAGAGGGCTGATGGTGGGTGGCTATAGAATATTTATCACATTTTTGAATGAGCAAAGAATCAACCAGCCTTGAATAGCATCTTTCACTGATGAAGGGTTGCAGAGCCCTTTCAAATCACAATATGTGGGCTGCACCAGAAACTTCAATCCAGGTAGAAGCAACTACATAAAAATCACCAAAAAACTTTGTCAAGAGTGTCACAAAGAGTGTCACAAAAATGTCTCTCAAAGAACTGAGAATGCTTTCAAAGATTAACAAGAAATGTAAAAAAGAATGTGTAACAATCAAAGCCCATATTTCACAGGTGTACAGAATGTGACATACTTTTTAGGTAATTATGCTGAGCTAAACACAAAGTGATGATATAAGTACTATTTACAGTATACGGTACAGTAGTGCAAGCAAATATCATCAAAGCTGCAAAAGCTGTGAGACTCACAAAAAACATCCTAAAAGTAACACAACCATAACAAAAACTGAGATGATCAATGGCTGTTGGACAAAATAGCCCATAATTTGGAACAAAAGCCTGTATTTTCGAACCTACTACAAAAAGCCTACACAGGACTTATTCAGTGTTTGCAAAAACCTTTCTCTTGAGGTCTATGCGCTTTATAGTTTTGAGCAGTCTCTAAGAACACGTTTGGGGCAGACTGATCTCCCAGATCATTTGTGACCCTGGACCACCAAACCAGTCTTAAGTCGCTGGGGTGTATTTGTAGCAATAGCCAAAAATACATTGTATGGGTGAAAATTATAATTTTTTTATTTTATGCCAAAAATCATTAGGATATTAAGTAAAGATCATGTTCCATGAAGATATTTTGTACATTTCTTACCGTAAATATATCAAAACTTAATTTTTGATTAGTAATATGCATTGCTAAGAACTTCATTTGGACAACTTTAAAGGTGATTTTCTCAATATTTTTTTGCACCCTCAGATTCCTGATTTTCAAATAGTTGTATCTCGGCCAAATATTGTCCGATCCTAACAAACCATACGTCTATGGAAAGATTATTTATTCAGCTTTCAGCTGATGTATACATCTCAATTTCGAAAAATTGACACTTAAGACTGGTTTTGTGGTTTAGGGTCACATTTAGGGGAAGAGGGTAAACTGATTTGTTGATAATAATAGTTCAAACAACATTGCAAAGTGATAATCAGAAAAAGTTGCTAATGCCAAGTAATTAATGAAAGCTTCCCCAATGGCCACTGCAGTGAGGTTAACACTGAGGATCTCGACATTAAATCAGGATGAGAAAATCTTCATTTTTTTTCCATGTCAACAGTTTTGAATTTTACAGGAGGAGTGGGGAAAGCCATCAAATGGTTTTTGCATCTATGCGATTTTGCAAAAAGTGTCCCTTGGTGTGCATGCTGTGATGTTGTTTAGTCTTTACTGGTGTTGCAGTGCCACCCTTTTGAACAGCCAATGAATTGCCAAGACTGATATCATTGCAACAGTACAAAAGGGGAGGCGATGAACCTCATAACCAAAACACAGTGGGAAACTTTTTGCTGTCCACAAACTTTTCTAACCATAGAGTCCATGTTGTATATATTGTGTGTAAGGGATAATGCAAAAATAAACCCCCAGCAGGATGATTACCATCAGTTTGGCTTCATCTTGGAGGGGTTTATTTGCAATAATGGCCGTCTGACTGGCTTATTATGCAGCTACTTGGCACATAACTAATTACATGGAGATCAAATTACATAGCACTGATCATTATTAAGAAACATCAGACAGCAGAACATTGCAATTGACCAAAAAGATTCAAGTTCCACAGTGCTGTGTAATAAATGAATACAATGTCTTACTATTGCAGAAACAGAGCACAAGCAAGAAACTGACTCTACATATATTTGGACTTGTGGGTCCTGAAATACTTCCACACTTTAATCTTCTAGAGCAACGGCTCTGCATGTAATTACGCTGCAAATTGAACACTATAAAGTTGAAATCTTACCACTCGAGGCTATGTGTAGGAAGAGGCGAGCGTCCGAAGCTCTGATGGCAGAAGAGTACTTGTCCTCTTTCCCCGGGACTTGCACTTTCCGCTCGGGCATGATTCGGACCCTGAGCCGGCCTCCCTCCGCCCCCAGCCACCACTCCAAAATCCGCGTTAGGTCCATTTCCAGGAACACAACCGGCGCGTCCTCGTACACGTGCAGCCCTCCGCATCCCGTTTTAACCATGTCCTCGCCCACCTCCACCACAACTTGATTGGACTTTCGACTGGCGGTGGTCAAACCCAAATTCAAAACTTTAGGCACGGGCCGCTTCTGTCGATACGGGAGCTGTCCAGTGCTGGATCTGTTGACGTTCATCGCAGCCAACTTTACATCAAGCAAACCGGCGATGGTTTTTTGCAACGGAACGCAGCGCATGAGCAAGTTGGCGCGCACCGTGTAACATCCGTTAAACGACAGACAGTCTCCGTTAAGCGGGCGCTTTATAAACAGAGCCAAGTAGTAACGCAACAGCGACGGGACGGCGAAATCCACCGAGAGCGTCTTCCTTTTGATCCGAGAGGTGGAGGTCTGGTTGGAGTCCTTTCTGTCGGTGCCGTTGATGAACGCGGACGTGGGGAAAGTAGCAAGTGCGTCCGCGGTTCTCTGAGAAGCGCACTGCAGCTCGGGTAGAAATGCCGCAGACCAAAGAAAAAAGTAGAGTATCCGCGCGATCATGATTTAGGCTGAAAAGATCCTGTTTTCTGTTGATTCTGCTTTCACTCCGGCACCCTCACTCTCTCCAAATGGGGTGCTGAATCAGGAAACGAATGGAGAGCTAGTCGAGTCTACATTTCTTCTCCTTGTGCATTAAGATGTGTTTGCTTTTATCAAAGCTCTTGAGGTTGCTGTTTAATTCCCGCATATTAAAGACGAATCATCCACACACACACAAAAAAATAGCTATTTCCTTGCAAGGCTCATTAACCCGCACAAAAAAGACTCGCCTCTCAAGCTTCTTGGTATGCCTAACAAGTTCTCCAGGGCTGCTCAAAGGCTCCTTGTATATGCATGCAATACCTCGAGCAGAGGTGCAGTATCCTCTTTTTAAATATCCTCAACAGTCGTATAAAAACAGATCCTTAGACGTTTAACGTGTGCACTTTTCGACAAACCAGCGTATTTACACGACAAACTGCGCGCGCTGAAATCAAACATAATCCATAGCTCACCGCGTTTCTGCCGATCGTAAGCAAAAGTTTATTTTTAATATACGGTACCTAAGAATACTTTTCGCTTTTTTGGACGTGGTCTGTCTAAATCCAGCGGGTCTTACCTGCGCAGCCAGTCAAAACGAGGGAGCCTTTTCAGAGCGAGCTGCTCATTTGAGGCTGCAAATGCCGCGTGTGCGCGAGCCCTCTGTGCGCGTGCCACCACGGCGCTCCGTTTTTTTTTTTTTTTTTCTTTTTCTTTTTCTTTTCTTTCGGGTTTTGTGAAACTCACTTCTGCATCTCTGTATGACGTCACCAGCAGCAGGTCGTTAGACGCAAATATAAGGGACGCGTTTCGAGCCTCTTAAAACTACCGTGATTGGAGTCGACGCTCGTTACGGCGCAAGAAACTCACTGAAATGACCGAGATGACACCTCCGTATGACGGCATTGCGCTGTAATTAGTTTTTAATGAATATCTGTGTATGACGAGCATCGCCTCCCAATAATTTAGCTACTCAGAGAATCATTCACAGCCTCTGTAATTACATAATTCCACGTCGCAGAACGATTGGATCGAGCGCTTAGATGCGCCAAAACGCAGACACACTTTTTATTTAGCCTCTCAAAAAAAGAGATTTACACCTATTCTAATCAACTGAAGTATGGGCTACTAATTACACTGTTAGATCAGCTGCACTACTGGTTTCTTATTTGGTATCAGTTTTACCACAATCCTAAAATACGCCAATGTCATCCTTAAATACCACAGAAAAGGTATAGGTTAAACAATGCAATAAAACATTTTCCATTTATCACTTTTACCGGTCTTCTAGACTATAAAAGAAACTGGGATTTCATCTGAGATTTATAGGAAATGAATGGCGAAATGAGGGAATATAAATAGCCTATTTAATGTTTTGTAAAACTTTCAAGTTTTGCTGGAAAGCTTTCCTTAGATACTGTAGCTAGATAGATAGATAGATAGATAGATAGATAGATAGATAGATAGATAGATAGATAGATAGATAGATAGATAGATAGATAGATAGATAGATAGATAGATAGATAGATAGATAGATAGATTTTGCTTTGTTAACTCTATACAAAAGCTAAAACTTAATTAGTTCCATTAAATTAGTTTTCGAATTATATAGGATATCATGGATCACCAAGCTTTGCACAAACCTGTGGAGTTTATGCCAGCTCGAGTGCATGGTTTCATTAAAGCAAAAGAGGGGCAGACCAACTGGAAAATTAAAAATATATACATATATACTTGGTTCTCAGTTTTATTTTATTTTTATTTATTTTTTAGTTTATAATATAAAAAACATTGTATTAAAAAAAGAAGAAGACGAATGCAAAATAGAACCATGCAGACTTTTAAGATTTAAGATTAAATAACTGATTTAAAACGCATAAATTGAATGCCATTTCTAATTACCGATTGTACATTAACCACTGGTTAATTAAAATGTAATACTGTCCGTCTACGTTATTGAAGAAAGTTATGAAATCATTATTAAGTGTATACCGCTTTTCTTTTCCTCCGCTAGATGGAAGTATGGCGCCCTTATTGGTCTGATCCCTGCCATCGTGACAAGCTCATTAATGCTCTCACAGCACAGGGATTTTAACAGCCTGCCATTCGGGTGTGTTATCATTCCCGGAAATAGAGTGACTAATTGCGGGCCGTATTCTAATTGTTATGGTATGAAAGAGACATCCGTTTAATGGTAAGGTTGTTTAATTAAGACAAGGTTACTTTAAGTATTGCATTGTTGAAATCAGATTTGACATCTAGAGTTGGGATTTCATGCGACGTTATGTAAGCCAGTGCATCAGAAATATGACGATGACAGTGCCAGGTCGGATTCAGGAAAATTGTACAATCTTGGTTTCTATTCGTTTGGAATGTTTTCAACTTTCAGGATCTAATCTTTCAAAATTGTAATAATGCACTGACAGCTAAAGCATGGCATTTGTATATATTCTGGATCTAAATACAACCTCACAATTCAACTAAAAATGTTTGTTTGTTTGTTTGTTTTTTAGTAATTTTTAGTAAATATAATGAACTCTCTAAGGACAGTTCATAGGAGAAGAGGGAGCAGTGTTTGCTTTGTGAATGAATCTTTTTGCCAAACGAAGTTGACTTTGAATGACTTCAGAAGAGTGTGTGAGTCATATGGAGGTTTGTTTGTTTGTTGTTGTTTTTTTGTTTGTTTCTTCTGAATCCCCTTTGATGTTTGAAAGCCATTGTTCAAAATTTCTTCATCTGTTCCACAGAAGAATTAAAGGCTGGTTTAGAAGGACATGAGGCTCTGAGTGTATAAGATGACAAAAAAGTTGATTTTATTAATATTTTTCTTGATGAACTATTTCTTAAATCAGTTTTATTGTGCTTGCTTACATTTGCACACTCATTAAACGGTTTATTGGAAATAATTAATTATTAAAACACTATCTTAAGAAGTCTTTTTAAAAAAGTTGCATGCAAGCACATCACTTACGTACCAAATAGTTTAGTGATTAAATATCTTACCACACTTGCTTGCTCAAGTCTTCTTGCGATGAGAACAAATGAGTATAGCAGTAATAATCTTACATTGCAATGCAGAATACCAGATGATATCTCATTTCACCATGTCCTACCATATTTCAATGTTCATCTCACTGGTTCATTGGCTCCCATTACTCATAATATGTTCATGCCTGGGATGTTTCTCCTAAGAGCTGACACTTGCTCCTTGATTTAACACCTGTGTGTGTGTGTGTGTGTGTGTGTGTGTGTGTGTGTGTGTGTGCGTGTGTGAATATATGGACAGTTTTTCAATCATTTGATACACATTACCAAGTTGAGTTACATGAGCTTTCCATAAGCATACAGAATGCTTTATGACCCAGCCTGGAGCCTCTTCCATGTTTTAGTATATATCTTACTGAAGCAGAGGAGCTGTTGAATCCGAACAAAGCATCTGTGCTGTGCAAGGAAACACATTCTTTTTTTTTTTTTTTTGTACTAGCCTCCCTGGACCTACATCCACGGAAAATAAAGTTGGGTTGTTTTATTCATATGTGGGGGCCAGTGATAACAGATAGCGTGGTGTAGAGGGGGATGAATCGACTTCATTAATATTCGACACATCATTCACAGTAAATCGGAGCCTCTACACTGTACTCAGAATGAATGTGCAAGCCTTTGAAATAGACAGTGCAGTTTCATTTCATGCAGTAATGAAAAGAACAGTGAACAGTGAGTTCTTCACAATGTTCTTATTAATAGGCAAAAGAGGTGGAATAAAACGTGCAAATGGCTGAAAACCGCCTCGCAGATGAAATGGTCAAATCTTCTGAATGCTCTGCAGCTGTTCAAGGAATTCAAAAGAGAAAATTTTCAATCAAAATAGTTGTCAGTTATGAAAAACTATAACTTTAAAGGTATGGTTCATCCAAAAACTAAAACATATATTTTTTTTTTTGTCAATCAATGGAATCTATTGTTGTTAAAATTATCGGTTTCACTTTATTTCGATGGTCCCTTTAACACATTCTATTGACTATAAGTAATGTTGCACCTAAATTTCTACTGACTCTCATTAGAGTGTTAGTAGTGTATTAGTTGACTGGTAGGGTTAGGGTTAGATTAAGTTGACACGTTATTGCAAAGTTACTTATAGTCAGTAGAATATCTGTTGGGAGACCAACACAATAAGGAGTTAGTAGATATGAAGCAGACAGTCTACTAATACTCTTATGAGAGTTTGTTGACATGTAGTTGCAACATTACTTAGTGTCAACAGAATGTTCAAAAGGGACCATCAAAATAAAGTGTTACCAAATTATCTTGCAAGATTCTGTTTAAACTGTTTCTTTGCCAATACCTTAGTTCACAGTAAAATATCCCTAGAATTAGGCTACTATAGCAGGATTTGCAGTAACACTGAGTATAGTGCACTTGTGTTGCATTATGAATTAAAAAATAAAAAATAAATAAATAAAAATCACAAGTTATATGGACTAGTTTTATGATACTTTTGCTTGTGTTTTATGAAACTTGACAGTCCTTTGTTGTTATGTACATCCATTTTAACGAAAAGAGCAAAGTGAAAAATCTTTAAAACATCTAATTCTGTCTTTCACAGAAGAAAGAAGGTCATATTATGGATGATATGATGGTGCATTTAATTTTTGGTTAAACTGTTCCTTTAATTGCTTACAGTCACTGTTGTTTTGGTAAATGCAAAATGATCAAGTGGTATAGCAGCAATTCACTATGCTGGTGCTTAGATTTCAGTAGCATTACATTAGTAACACTCCATTTGAATGAACTATGCAGGCTGGAGCGCCTCAGAATACAAAGTGCCTTCGGGTGTATCTGTTTTTGGGAGACTGTGTGCTTCTTGTAGTAAAAAGATTTGTTTTATCAATGGCTCCTCTTGCAGTCCCCCAAAACTCAAGAGTACTGTAGGGTGGAGGTGTTGTGATAAATTGCAGCAAAATATGCACTTACAAAAGGCTCCCCCCTAGCGCTCTATCATATCTGGAGAAGCCATAAATCAGGCTAGTTGCCAGTGTTCCACTTACAGCGCGATCTAGGTTCTCCCCGTTCTGGCCACCTCTCAACTGTAGCACCTGAGGATGTTTGATTAAAGTAAAAAGTTTTCCCTTTGAACCACCCTGTTTTTTTACTGGTCCACATTTGTTGGGGTGATTGAAAAGTAGTCCAGTGCTCTACTGCTTATGTCATACATTCTCCATAGGTTGTGGGACGGCTCGTTGCATCCCTATTCCCAGTGCATGCCATTTTACTTTGTTTGATGAAAACAATGCAAGCTACAGATGAAATAATGATAAAACGATAAAAAAATAAAAAACAGTTGAAAAAAAAGACAGCCTTTTATAAAAACCACAGAGGGTGTATCAGCTGCATGTATTTGACTGACTTTGTGGAAACGGGGCAATAAACTTCAGGCACGCAGAGTGTCAAAATTAATTCTGACCTGGCAAGGAAGCTATTTGCTTGCGGGTGGTTGATTCATTTCTCCACCTTGGTTTCTAGTACCTTCTAGAAACTGCTCAATAGGGGTCAGTTCCAAAAAAAATAGCAAACTGTCTTACTGCCCAATTTCTACAAAGGCCCAAAGACAGAATCTTAAATGTGAGGTAACATATACTGATGCTTGACAAAATTTTGCGTGTAAAATTCAGTTATTCCAATAGGAATTGATGCAATTGGAAGTTGACGAAAAAGTTCCCCAGGCAGATTTTTCTCATTTTCAAGACATGAAATTGTCTTGGTTCAAAAGTGACTTCTGCTTTATATATTGCTATATATATGATATGTTATCTAAATCAGACCTTTTTTGTTTCCAAAATTAACATTTTATATGACATTTTATGCTGCCGTAACATGGCCGCGGCAGGCGCAGTGATATTACGCAGCGCCTGAAAGTAGTCCCCAGCTATATTGTAACTAGTTATAATATAGCTGGGGACTACTTTCAGGCGCTGCGTAATATCACTGTGCCTGCCGCAGCCATGTTACGGCAGCAAAGTTCCTTGATTATTACGCCGGAATGAGAGTATAGTTCCTAGCCAAATCGGACTAGAAAATCGCAACTTTTCATTTTCCGCCGGTCTTAGTACACGATATAACTACAGAAGAGTCGAGTTTTAAATAGGAAAACTATGGAAACTCTTTGGTCATTTTTGAACGCGATGCTACTGGTCTAATCAGATTCAATGATGTATGCTAAGCTATGCTAAAAGTGCTATCGCCAGACAAAGAGATCGGCTGAATGGATTCAAAAACGGTAAAACTCGACTTATTAACTCTGAGGGAGTTGTAGAATGAGCCTATTTCCAAAAAAAGTGGAGTGTTCCTTTAATGAATAAGCACATGAGAAAAAAACGGAACTGACAAAGGTAAACCAGTGAAAAAGTTTTCATTGGTAAACCAATAAAAACAGGCATGCACTCTTAGGTCACCAAACCCACGAGTGTGGGTATTGGAACAGGCTTTTGGGGTAAAAAGAGTTAAATTTACATTTATATTAGACTATGGATCATTCATGAATGAAACAGATATTTACATTAACATTTACTCATTTAGCAGAAAGTTCCTTACAAATGAGGACTACAGCAAGCAATTCATCTTTAGGTGGCAACAACACGAGAAGTGCTAGCAATACAAAATTTCAAACATTGTTCAGGGCTGCATTTCCCAAAAGCATCGTTAGCTAATTATGGTTGCAAGTTCCACTGAACTCTGGTGGTAACAACAAAACTTGCAACCATAGTTGCTTTTGGGAAATGCACAAATAGTACAGGCTAGAATACGGAGGGATTAAGAAATAGTGAAAGTATAGAGGAAAAACCTTTTTTCCCCTCCCAGCAGGATGCAGTAAAATGCTCACAGAAGAGTTTTCAGCAGGGTTTCTGCAGGATTTTTAAGCTCAAATTTAAGACTTTTTAAGACCTGCACAAATAAATTTAATACCGTATGAGCGGGGTATGGCAATGCCTATAGTATCATATTAAACTGTAAAATTATAATTAAAAGCATAATTTACAGTTCAGATACAAGTTTTTTTTAAAAACAAAATGTTTTACAAATGATAAACTTTACATTTCAGCCTTTGAACCATTTTTAAGAAAATGGATGAGTCAAAAAAATTAATATTATATTAATTTAAACAATTATTATGAATAAATTGTTATATAAATTAAATAACATAAATTAGAGGTGTGCGATATTGACAAAAAATCTGGGATTTTATCGATAACAATAATTAGATGATAATTTGCTGAGTGTGTTATTGTGCTGGTATTTTAAGGACTACCGTGGACAACTGACTCCTGAATTTTTGATATTCTTCATATTCTGTGTGGTCAGTTCACAGCACACTCTCAGAAATAAAGGTATAAAAGCTGTCACCGGGGAGGTACCTTTTCAAAAGGTACATGTTTATACCTAAAGGGTCCATTTTGGTACTTTAAAGGTACATATTAGTACTTAAAGTGCACATATTTGAACCTAATAGGCACAAAAGTGTACCTTTTGAAAAGGTACCCCCAGTGACAGATTTTGTACCTTTATTTCTGAGAGTGCAGTGATTTAAAATAATATTTTCCAACACGTTTTATGGGTATTTTTAGCTTTAACCTTTAACTCATCTTTTGAGTATCAACAGAATGCATCTTTGCAATGCAGAGGAAACACAAAACCTGCATTTGAAGTGGCATTTAGATGTATTTACACAGTTTAATGCAGCTCTGCGGGACATGGAATACTTTAAGCTGCAGTTACAAATGCATAAATAATGTTTTGATATTTTAAACATAAGACATTCAAAACGTATGTTTGAAATTATTTTAAAAAAATTAAAAGATACTTTAAATGTGAATTTAAAACCGCCAGTAGGTGGCAGCAAGTCATAGTTAATGAGTCATTGCGATTGAACTGAATCATTTAAAAGGTTGATTCATTCAGGAACAAAACACCATCATGTTGCTCAGAGACACAAAACAGTGCTGTGGCTGTGTTTGGAATGATTTTTGTTGGCGAAGTAGAGCAAAAACAGTAAATATGGTGTCTAAAACGTAAGTCTCTTAATATTAACTTTTTGATTATTGAACTGTTGCATAAAATTAATATCACATTCGTAATCATGCTGACTTTTGGAGAGAGAAAAAAAACGGCACTCTTCATGTGATATTAACTATATGAAATTATATAAATATATACTTTTTCTGCCCCCATATCTTGAATTATGTGATCATTCTAAATGCATTTTAATAGACTTGAAGTGAAAGAAGGCACTCCAAATGTGCACACGCACTAGTCTAACCTACTAGACTTCATCACGTAATGTATGTGCGCACTCTACAGCTGTGTTTTGTTTGCTTTTCACGATATACTCGATAATGTCAAATCGCACATCGTTAAAATTACAATTACGATATTATCGCAGACTATATCACCCACCCCTATGATTTTATAATGTATTATTTTCTTGTCAGTCCACCAGTTCACATTTAAAGCTCTGGGAGTTTGCAGTGTAAAAACATGGGTGGATTTTCGCATTTGTCTGAACTCTGATCAAAACAACAGTTTTATTGAAATTGCACGTTCATTCTCTGCCAGCATTTGGTAGAAATATAACTGTTTCCCCGGTAACAGCAGAACACAAAGCAGCGCAGCACCAGACTTTGGCTGTATCCGAAATCGCCCCTTATACCCTCAAATAGTGCACTATTTGAGGGGACAGCCATTTTAAGTGGTGTTCGAAACCATAGTGGACGTTCTTGAGTGCACTCATTCAATTCCACAATGCACCGCAAAAACGAGTGTACAACCGATGTACACTCAACGGCTACAGAATCCCCATAATGCACTGTGAGAGTTGCGGACCGAGTGAATTCCTGCGTCTCGCCAGAAGATGGCGTCCGCAGCTGAATCATCCGTTCATTTATTTTAGAAGCGCTCGTCTACAGCGTAATACACAACACAGGTACAAACTGTAAATTGACAAAGTTCAAGATAAATATTATTACTGGAGCTGCCCGTTTCAAATGATTATTAAACAGCAAGAAAATATGCAAAAGCGGCAGTCCTTCCAGTGCACTCAGTGTCCGAATTCACTCACTCGTTTTCATTCACTCCTTCAAGTCAACTGTATGAGTGGACTAATGTAGGGAATAATGAATGAGGGTATAGGGGGCGATTTTGGATACAGCCTTTGAATCGTACAGCGTTCATGTTTCATGGTTGAAATGAGAAGGAAAGCTGTATGTCATCAGCATAGTCATTGTAGGAGAAAACATTGTATACCCCTGTATAGTGGGTCCCATGTGGTGTATATGGAGAACAGGAGGGGTCCAAGAACTTATCCCTGAGGTACCCCTGTGGATAGTTGATGTGCTTTGAATATCCCAACCTTGAAAGACCTACCTGTGAGGTAAGATTCAAACCAGCAAAGTTAAGTTCCAGTGATGCCCAATGATGAGAGGGTGGACTGAAGGTTCTGATGGTTTATGGTGTTGAAAGTGATAAATCAGATTTGTAAATACTTAATGGCCTGTTTTTGGTTTGTGAAATGTATAATTATATTTATAATAATTAAGTATATTTTATTAGGAAGTATGTAACAAATCAAACATCATATTTAAGTGGATGTGTCGTAACTTAGGACTGAAATGGGCTGCTCAAAAATGCTGTCTGCATAGAAAGCTCACTTGTATTTGGTACACTCCTTTCACGAGTGAATCATATAGAAGGACTTGCACAGCTTGTTAAAGAAGCAGATGAGTTTCTCACTCCTGTGGTTTTACAAGCTGCCTCTTCAGCACCAAAGATGGAATATGAGCCACCTTCATTGAAATCAATTATCATTTTTATCTTTTCCCAAAGAGCTTGAGGTGACACATCTCAGAAACATTGTCAGAGCTATGAATTGAGTTTGGTACATTGCCTTCCCTCCAGATGTGTAAGTCACAGAGCCCTACAACCACACTTTATCACTCAGACGAAAGAGCTGAGAACTGCATATTCAGTTTAATAATGACAAGATTTTATGTGATATGCATCCCCCCCAAAAGCATGTGAACTTAAGCAAGTTATTACAAATTGAGTCAAGGCACAAGAGAATTGGAGACAACTCTCAAAATGACTAACTTAAATTTAGATGGATTTGAAATTGTCTTCATTTTGGCAAAAACTAATTTTACTGTTTGAATAATGATCAGGTTATGACAGGACTGGTTTAGAAAGCAAAATATCACTTGGCTCTGTAATGTTTGTTCCAGTATATTCATGATGTAGATTTAATCATGATCTTTGGGTTTGGTGAGAATATTGTGAGAGATAACAACAGGTATTATAAACAGAACAGCAATGCCCAACCTATTCAACTGATTTCCAAATACTTTAATATATTGATATGTAAATATGGGATTCTTATGTTTTTGTAGCCAAAGCTGTTTTTGGAGCCTAGTTCTTTTTCAGCCAGAAATGAAGTTGGCAAGTAATAAACTTGCAGTATGTTTTCATACAGTACTACATCAAACTGTTTCATTTCAAAAGCATTACTGTATAGCTGATGCAGTAGAGCAAGGTCTGAATGTGTGAAGCTCTGGATCTGTAAGATACACAAAGCTTAAATAAATGCTAAAGGATAGAACAAAGGACAGACACAAACTTTTAAAGACATATTTCAGCCCAAAATGAAAATTCTGTCATCATTTACTCACTCTCATGCCATTACAAACCTGTATGGCTTTCTTTCTTCTGTGGAGCACAAAAAAAGATGGGGTCCAGTCTTGTTTTAAGCCCTGATGACTTTCACTGTAAGGACAAAAAAACAGTTGACATACAAAAAAAAATATGTGTCTGTGTTCCAGAGAAAAAAAGTTATACAGGTTTGGAACAATATGGTGGCAAGTAAATGACAGAATTTTTATTTTTGTGTGAATTGTCCCTTTTATTGCAAAAATCCACCCAGGTATAATGGAACAGAGGCGAGGGGTCACCACATAAACACCACGCAGACTTTATAACATCTGAACCACTAGTGCCTTCATCATTCACCTCAGCAAATCAAAGCAGATCTGTTCTGATCCCATAATGCCCTGGTACAGCCCATTAGACGTCTGCACAGGCATGGAGAATGGGGCAGAGTGAAGAGACCTCAATTAGTTTCCTGTTGACCTCTGATCGCTGTATGACGACCCTTCGTATGAGCCCAGCAGAATTACACCATGGCCGGATTTCAGAATGATGTGTTCTCAAGCATCACTGGCCAATTCAATTTCCTATATGGATTACCAAGACAAATGCTAACGTGTGGGATTTCTCACACCTGTGTTGTCGATGAGAGCCATGACCAATATACTGAAAGAAAATCAAGCATGACTGTGAGAGGGAAGGCAAGCACTAGATGTCTGATGTGTGCATGTGTGTCTGAGTGTGACTATGCCTGTGTGTGTTCGTGGCATATGAGGAACGATGATCAAATATTGTTAAGAGTAACTCGGGAGCTTTGAAACAGCTGTCAACAAAAGTTTATACATACATGTATCTAACTAGTACTTCAGAATTTATTTCAACAAAGTCATTTTCTGGCTTTCAGTAAGGGGCGTACAACACTTTGATATACAATCTCTTAGCAGTCCTATTCATCTCAAGTCAAGTAAAAAAAAATTTTCTAAATATATGTAATATACAGTTACAAGGACAATATAGCATATATCATTGAACTGTATGTATAAAAATAATTGGATATAAGTTAGTTATATATATAGTTACACACACCACACACACACACACACACACACACACACATACATATACATATATATATATATATATATATATATGCGTCATGCGTGCTGGCTGTTGGCCAGTTCTTAGATTAGTCCTTGTTTTAAAAATGCTTTTTGCCTGTTCAATGGGGAGGCTTACAACCTTGTTTATTTTTAGTCATGGGCCTGCAAGTAGCTGTAATCCTGCGTGGTGAGCAACCATGTGTATTGCAGCATTGTACCATTTTATACACATGTATGGAATTTATTGTTTGTTTTTAACAAGAGTTTTCATGAGCAACTTGTTCTGTTCAATGTCCAGCAGGTTTGATTGCACGTCCAGGGATTTCCAGTGATCTTAATTGAAGCCTAACGAACATCAAGTAACTGACTGCACTGCTGCTCTGTTTTGTTTTTGTTTTTTATAGTTTTAACAGTTTTGTCTGGAACTCATCTGGGTCCATCTGTTTTTTTTGTTTTTGTTTTTGTTTTGTTTTTTCGTTTGTTTTATGAAGCACTGGCACAGGATTGCGCTGGTCTGAGCGTGAGTTAGCTGGGAGGCTAAATTTCTGTAATCTGGCTTTTCTTGGCCATTTTATTTCCCTCCTCCGTGCCAGTGGCTGTGTTTGTGTTTTGGTAGTTTTGTGTATAAACTTTTATTGAATTCACTTGATTTGTATGTGGGGAGTTTTTGTATTGTTTTGTGTGTGGATTTAGGGCTTTAAAGTGGGAGGGGTTGGCCATGGCACCCTGTACTGTGTCCACATGGAATGCTGTACTTCACTTTTCTTTCTTTTTTTTTCACAAGTGTGTGTATATGTATGTGTTTTTTTTGTTGTTGTTGTTGTTGTTGCTTTTTTTTAGGTTTTGCCAAAAGTAAATGTTGCATTATATCCAACACTGCATTATATGCAAAATTTACATCAAACTTTACCTCCTTTATTCAAAAAGGTAAACTCGAATATAAATAGTGACATGGCATGGTTAGCTCCAGTTTGACTATAGTGTACAAGACAAACTCAACTGTGGCTAAAAGCAAAAAAAAATAAAAAATAATAATAAAAAAATTAAAAAAATGCTCCATGTGATGTTTGGACAGACAAATAGAAGTAGGTTCATCTGTTTTGAGAGTGCAAGAAACAAATGTCATGAATCTCTGTGAATTAATTAAATTAGGCAAATTTGCTTAAATTAATGGTTGCAAATGTGTCATTCTAGTATGTATGTCATTTTTTGAGCCTTCTTGGCATTGACTGTACAAGTTCACAACAAATTGTCTTTTTTAGCTACTGTAAGATGACCTTCTGGAGTTCCCTGATGTTTGATAGGGAGTATTGCTAGTCTCTACAAATCCCCCACAGGCACGCAATAGTGTTAAGGTCAGGTGAAATACTTGTCCTCGGCAGGATGTTAACCGTGGGAGAATGTAGAAAGTCACTGTCATGTTGAAAAGCAACAAACAGTGCTGGGAATGAGAAGACGGTAGTATCTTTTGTTTCAAAATTCCATATTACATGTGTGAATTCCAACCTGGTCTCATGGCATAAACGTACCTAGGTGCACTTTTTAGCGAGACCGTTTTTACGTACCTTACTGCACGTTTCGCCGCAGTTTCATAGAGAAATGTCCACTGAGTGGTGCTAAAACACGGGTTCAATACATAAACCCTGGCATGTTTTTATTACACTGATATAGGTACGTATTGTTTTGTTTTTATTGCATTGCTTCAGGTAGGCCTACGTATTGCGGCGGTTCAGAATTCAAATATCCGGGGACCTTTGCTAAAAATGAATGCTCTATCATGTTGGAATTATGCCCTACACCAAACCCAACTCTAAACCTACCCGATAGTGTTGACAAATGCAAAACTGATATAAAAACGCACTTGTTGATGCAACCATGCCATTTGAACTTCATTATATGCAGATTTGAACCGTTTTGTTGAACTGTAGTTACACGGGATTCAAACCAGAGTTCCTCAGCTCTCAAGTATGTCTCCGTACTCCGTGAGCTACCGAATTAACCTACCGTCCATATGTGTGATGCTAACGTTCAAAAGCATCAGTTTTCAAATCTCCCAACATATTAATATTGTTTTGAAGTCATAACATGATATTCTTCAAGTAATTGTGTGAAAATTACACTTTATTAATCGAAACTCTGTAAATTTGTGTGAAAAGGAATAAAAGGCATCGGAATTTTACTGCCTCTAATGTTCATTTATTTTGGAAACTGCAGTGATATGTACTTATTGGTACGTATTTTGCGTCTCGCTAAAAAGTGCACCCAGGTACGTTTATGCCATGAGACCAGGTAGGTGAATTCATGACACCATTGATAAAGCTACCCTTCAGCACTCATAAATCCCTTTAAATGAACCTTACTCCCACTGATCTTTTCTGTCGGGAACAGGAATTTCTCACTGCACTCCTCCCCTAGAAACGGCATAGCATTTTGGATGCTGTTAGATCCAAAATGATTGATTTGGTCTCATGAGACCAGAGTACGGATTCCCAAAAGTCTTCTTTTTTTTTTTTTTAAATATGGGCCTCAGACAAGGCTAAATGCATTTCTTGGGCTTTGGCTACAGTAAGTGCTTTATGTGTAGTTTTTGCCAGCTCAGAGACACTTGCTTGGCTTTTCCCTGTTCTTTTCTTAGCAAAAATCAGTCATCAAGAAATGGATGCTTCAAGTAAAGGCCTGATTGTTTCTGGGACCTTGACACAAGTCCATTCTTTTGAATTTTTGTATTACTTTTGCTACTATGTTCACACATAAATCAATGGTTTAGTAATCCTCCTGTTTCACTGTCCTTTCAAACAAGTCTATTGACTTCAACTCTATTCTGTTAACTCTTGAATTCTCTCCCAAGTGGTATTATCTGATTCTCAAGAACAAATTCATATTAAAATGTTTAGGTTTAATATGCTCACCTGCAAATCAAAAAAATAAAAATAATAATAATAAATAAATAAATAAAATTAAATATTAAATACAGTGGGTACGGAAAGTATTCAGACCGCCTTAAATTGATCACTCTGTGTGGGAATTCTCTCCCACCAGCCATTTACTACAATCATTCAAGTTCATTTTTTTTCCCATCAATGTACACACAGCACCCCATATTGACAGAAAAATACAGAATTGTTGACATTTTTGCAGATTTATTAAAAAAGAAAAACTGAAATATCACATGGTCCTAAGTACTCAGACCCTTTGCTCAGTATTTAGTAAAAGCACCCTTTTGATCTAATACAGCCATGAGTCTTTTTGGGAAAGATGCAACACGTTTTTCACACCTGGATTTGGGGATCCTCTGCCATTCCTCCTTGCAGATCCTCTCCAGTTCTGTCAGGTTGGATGGTAAACGTTGGTGGACAGCCATTTTTAGGTCTCTCCAGAGATGCTCAATTGGGTTTAAGTCAGGGCTCTGGCTGGGCCATTCAAGAACAGTCATAAAGTTGTGAACCCACTCCTTCCTTATTTTAGCTGTGTGCTTAGGGTCATTGTCTTGTTGGAAGGTAAACCTTCGGCCCAGTCTGAGGTCCTGAGGGTCTGAATACTTAGGACCATGTGATATTTCAGTTTTTCTTTTTTAATAAATCTGCAAAAATGTCAACAATTCTGTGTTTTTCTGTCAACATGGGGTGCTGTGTGAACATTAATGAGGAAAAAAATGAACTTAAATGATTTTAGCAAATGGCTGCAATATAACAAAGAGTGAAAAATTTAAGGGGTCTGAATACTTTCTGTACCCACTGTATAAAAATTAAATATTGATCAAAAAATAAAGCTAAATCTTATTTATTGGCATGCACTTGATCAGCCACACTTTCTGGAACATCAAGTAACACTAATGTGTACTATAATAACCCCAAGCTGAGACCTTATTTAGTCAATTAAAATGACTGTCATATGAGAAGAATGTTTTTTGGTGTTATGACATCTGACAGAAGGGGCTAACAGGGTCATACTAACAAGCTAAACCATGACCACTCGGGTTCAGAAAGTACTAGTCTTGAACACAAACAGAGAGCTCACACACAAACACAAATACTCAATTCCTGCACCATGCCACATAATGCCACTTCTCCTCATGCACAAAATTGTTTTGCAGTTTAAATTACACAGAACCACCAAAAATTGTATGCAAATCTCATTTGGAAAATGCAGAGCCACTCATTTGTATGAATAAGTGCTGCTTGCTTTCTTCTTTTCCACTCAGGCTTTAAATCCATTTGTAGCTTCATGGCGTCCTCATTCTCTGCTTCCTGATAAGCAATGGTATGAGGCTTAGAGTTTACAAACGGACAGTGTCTGTGTCGTGCGTATGAGGGTTTGCTATTCAATATCTGTCTTATGTTGCAGTCTTCTGATCTCCAAATAGCAACAAGAGTAAAGCTCCTCTAACAAGAGACGCACAGTAAACATCACTATCAATACAGCTGAGACGTCTGAAATGAAATGGCCCTTATTTCATGACCCTGTTTCAGCTTGTGTCACCAGATGAGACCATGCTAAAAATAATCTCCCAGTTCTTGTTTTTCCATATTATACTCTGTTTCTCCACACTGAGATTTAGCCAAGTAGAGCATGTTCCTAAATTAGCATATGTTGCTGGTCCTGAAACAACATTCTTTGAGAATCACAGGCCTAAACCCAATATTGTGACGTAACCAGAAGTAACATGTTAATCAGAGTTTTTGTTCTAACCAGCCATGGCTCCAAAAAAAAACAAGCTTTTGCCAACCCTATATATGAAGCACCACCAGTCTCATATAAAACATAACCGTTTTACTTCATTAGTAATTACCGAACTCGCGACCGTGGTTGGCTAAAGATGCTTTCTGGAAAGCACCACTGATTGGCCCTATTTTGTGAATGATTATATTGTATCACACCCAATTTTAGCATTGTGTATGGACAGAATGTCCTGTATGTTCTGTACGTCCAAAATCCTGCTCTTATTGTGTCTTACTCCAACAAAACAACAAACTTTTGTCTACACTATTTAGTATTTTGTTTGTTTGTTTGTTTGTTTGTTTGTTTGTTTGTTTGTTTGTTTGTTTGTTTGTTTGTTTGTTTGTTTGTTTGTTTGTTTCTCTGAGGTTGCATAGCTTTACCAACACTGAAAAAGCATTGGACTCAAGAACCACTTCTAATATACAAAAAAAGCATTGAACTTCATTGGTAATAATGGAACTTGCAACCATAGTTGGCTAGAGATGTTTTCAGGAAAGCAACACCACTGGCTGTATTTTGTGATTGATTGTGTTGTATCACAGAATCACACCCAATTTTAGCATTTTGCACGGACAGAATGTTCTATAAGTCCAAAATCCTGCTCTTATTGTGTCACTTTGTGCATCAGTTATGGTTTCAGTGGCACTTTATTTTACAGTCCTATTCCACATGTACATACTATGCACTTATTATAGTGATTACAATAGCTAGGTAATAACTAGGTACTAACCCTGAACCAACCACTAAACATAACATTAACCTATGTAGTTACCTTAAATTACCCAGTATTTTCTTAGGTGAGTACAATATAAGTATACACAAGTATACACACTGTAAAATAAAATGCAACCATGCATTCAATGATTTTATTTTATTTATTTATTTTCTTGGCTAATTTGTTGGTTGTAATAGCTAGAAAGTTACTTATCAAATCTGAAAATGCACTTATTTTAAATGTAAAGGCATAAGAATTACATTGAAGGAAATGGTTTTCAATAAACAAAGACTTGAATTTCAATCGGTTGATCACATAAAGATTTACAACAGACTGAAGTACAACATAACGTGCACCTCCCCCTACAATATGATTGGTTGCGAGAATATTGCTTCAATTTTGGTAAACTACATTAAACCTGTTTATCTTACTCTTCTGTGTTTATGTAACACCAGTCACTGTGAAAAGATAGGGCTAAATCAAGATCACTCATATTTGCAAAAGAGGAAACATGATGAAATACAAAGCCAATTCAAGCTCAGTCGAAACAATGAAGAACTATTATGCTGGTCTGAATGCTTTCTCAATACAGAGCACCCCACTGTCTCTGATGTGTTTCAATCCGTGCTCACATTAGACGCATTAGAGATAATGCATCTATTACATCAATAGAAACATTTGAATTCCAGCACACATGGGATGACCAATCAAACAGAGCCCACGCACAAACACAGACGCAAGCCGGTGACTCTTATGGGCATTAAGGGAAGATGAATGCTAAAGGGGGTAATACAGTGACTCAGATGGCAGTAATAGGTTAAGCTGGCTCTGCGGAGGAAGCAGTTTTTGGCATTTAGGTTAGCTAATTGTCACCCTCCCCATTAAATCTACCTCTTCCCTCCAAAAGCTTTTCTAATGTCCGTTTTTTATTGTTATTCTGTATTATAAAGGCTTGGTTTTCTTCATAAGCATGTTCAGTGTTTCTCTGTTTTCTTTTTTTCCTCTGTCACTGTGGCTGTGCATTTCAAGGACTCCTGGGAGATGGACTGTGGGGGATGCAGAGACAGGAAAAAGATTGAAACAGCTGGATTAACTCTTTCCTGTCACCTGTATTTACTGGATTTTGTGATTAATTGCCACAAAATATGATAATGAGACAAAATATTTAGGGTTGATTTAACCTTATGTGATTATGTTAATTTATTGTGAAGGAAAGAAAGAAAGAAAGAAAGAAAGAAAGAAAGAAAGAAAGAAAGAAAGAAAGAAAGAAAGAAAGAAAGAAAGAAAGAAAGAAAGAAAGAAAGAAAGAAAGAAAGAAAGAAAGAAAGAAAAATTAATGTCTGAATTTTTCAGTTTTAATTCAAAATTAATTCATGTTCTAGGTCAGGTATTTTTAGGCATTTTTCTATTCATTCAAAATCAAATTTTAAGAAAGCAGTACTCCTTTTCAGATATTATTTGGGTAGCACTTTATTTTACATTCCTGTTCCTCATGCACATACCTACCCCTAACCCTACCCCATGTAGTTATCTTATATTACCAGTGCTTTCTTAGGTAGGTACACTGTAAGTACATGTAAGTGCATGTACTATAAAATAAAGTGCAACCATTATTTTTGTATTTTATTTGTGAACTAAAGTTCAGCTATGCTGTTTAATAGTCACTCACTTTATTTTCGGATCATCAAAAGCTTGGTAAACACTGCAGGGTGCCATAATGTTTGATAGAGATGTACACGTGGAGATGCACCTTTAATTTTACCAAGTCACTTAAACATAACTCTAGCCTAACCCCAAACTTGACAGAAAGCAGTGATATCTATGTTTGAGATGGTTATATACTTTATGTACACCAGTCAAATATTTTCTCATTCAGTTTTATGAAAAAGAGTGTGATGCAGTCTACAAAGGTATGTTTTCTGTATTTGTTTTTAGACCAGTGATTTAAAAATATTGAAGATTGTGCAAACGTGTCCTGGACAGACTCAACTGTAAAATGGATTGCTGTGGTCTGCCAGGGAAAGGCTTATCTTTTGGGACATTTATTAGCACATATTTATGCAGTTAATTTGATTAATCATCAATTCTATTGTATTTTTTTAATTAACTGCGACAGCCTTAAAAAAACATTTTATATATGTTTCACAGCCTCTGATCTGCTTCTATCCAGCTTTTTGTGTCCTACCTGCAATGCAAATCTTTTTTCTTTTTTCTTTTTTTCCCTTTTTTTTTTGAATATTTTATAATGGGCAAACAGGAAGAAGGGACAAAAGAAAGAAAGATGAAGCAGAAGATGGGAGGGTGTTATTTATTTCATTTCTTTTCACCTGCTGGAGCTGAGTCACCCTTGATCGTGCAATACTTCTGCCAGATATTCATTCCCCTCAGGCCACATCATAATCCCATTTCCTCCTGTCCTGGTACTTCATCTTTCTCACTTAATGTAAGTCATATGGTTTTATTGCTGGGAGCCCCCCTACTCTCCAGCCCACTCTCACACTCCTAATGGGTTCCAACATTGATTTCCCAACTAGTTTGTTTGGTGTTTGTTGTTTGCTAGCTTTCTGGAGATTTTAGATATATATTGTACAATGGGGAACAACTGTTGCTGAAGAACAACTAGGCTAGAATAATAAAAATTAAAAAAAAAAAAAGAAATAAAACATGTGTAGAACGGAGTAAAAGCATGTGTGTTATTTTTTTAACCAGCATTTACTTTGGAATTAGGCTTTTTGTTTTTACTATATTCTATATGGGGTTAAGATTAGGGTCAGGGGTTTGGTTTAGGGTTTGCTGCTTGTAATTATACATCATTTACTTATTATGTACATATTTACATACATATTTTAATGTAATATACAGTATGTATATATGTACAGTAACCCCTTAATTGTCTTTTTCCCCCCTACCAAATATATTAATCATTGCAAATTAGATATAATTTCAAAGCTTAAACACTCAGGTAACACTTTATTTTAAGGTGTCCATAATACAGCGTAATTACTTAATTAAGTACTTAGTAGTAGCTATTGTACTTACATGAAACAAAATGTACTTACCATGTAACTATATTAAACAGCCTGTACTTACAGTTTGTAATTATGTAGATGTAATAGGCAGCTACTGTTACACATATGTAACAGACTGAGTCTGTTACACAGCTACTTATGTAACCAAAATATTGTTAAATATGTGTTGCAGACTTTATATAACGTAATTATAAATGTACCGTAAGTGCACAGACATAAGCTACTTCAAATAAAGTGTATCAAGATTGTACTTAAGTGTACTTCATGTGTATCTACTGTATACTGTGCACTTTATCCAGCTGCACCTTAGTTTGATTTATGCCATGGTCTGTCTGAGTACTGGATTCTGATTGGTTGGCAGGTGTTGATTAAATTTTTTGAACCGCACAGGTAGTTCCAGGTCAGTTTAATCACGTTCTATATTAATGCGCTTCCTATAAACATTGGTAACCATAGTAACATACAGTTACGGTTGAATAGTACTACAGACGAAAATAAAAATGTAAAGTTCCGGTCAAATATTGCAGCGCAAATATTATTAACATCTTTAATATGTGAAAATGACCATGGCATAAATGGGATAATCAACGGCTAGCTGTGCATTAAACGATTTGAATGCACTTCGCGGACGCAACCACCCTCCGCTGCACGTCGGGTGGTTCTTTGCCTCCACGTCCTGCATTCAAATCGTTTAATGCACAGCTAGCCATTGATTATCCCTTACTTAACCCACCAGTACACAGCTAAAATACATTTAATACATTTCTAATTACATTACAATTACATAATTACACAGGCATAAGCTACTTAAAATAAAGTGTATCAAGATTGTACTTAAGTGTACAAGTAGCTGTGTAACAGACTCAGTCTGTTACATATGTCTAACAGTAGCTGCCTATTACATCTACATAATTACAAACTATAAGTACGGGCTGTTCCATAACTTAGTTACATGGTAAGTACATTTTGTTTCATTTTGTACAACGGTTACTACTAAGTATTAATTAGGTAATTACTCTGTATTATGACACCTTAAAATAAAGTGTTCTCTATGTTTAGATAGATAGATAGATAGATAGATAGATAGATAGATAGATAGATAGATAGATAGATAGATAGATAGATAGATAGATAGATAGATAGATAGATAGATAGATAGATAGATAGATAGATAGATAGATAGATGATAGATAGATAGATAGATTCTTGAGCGATGAACAACACTGCTTGTTGGCATTTAGAGTATGACTCAGTCAAGAAAAAAAAATAATAATAATAAATAAAAGTTCATTACATTATGCATTATGTTAGATGCAATATTCACCTTGATCTGACCTTGGTATAGAGCCATATATTGGTATAGGGGCAATGGCACAACTCTCATGGAGTGTTATGCTCCTCTCTCAGACACGTATTCAAATATATGACCTCACTATTCTCTTTTCCACTGAGATCACTAAATGAAATGCAACCAAATGTGCCCCTTTTCTGATGCATCCATTCATATGCAGGAGCAGCTCTGACCCCATGCCACTTTTACTAAAAACAACTGGACAAACGTACACCATATCCACCATATTCTTCAATGCAAAAGTAAGCTATTTGTTGTACAAGACTTCAGATTCATTAACCTATATAGGTAAAGAACTCAATAACAATAACAAATAATAAAAGTCCAGTAAATGGTACAACAATTTGCTCTACAAACCAGTGGGTTGATCATGTTAATAAATTGAAATATGACAATAAATAGCATAACAGACTGATTTGTACAACTAAAATAACTAATCAACTGTGTTTGCTAATCAACAGTTAAACGCCTGTGTTGTAGTCATATATTTGCTTGATTATGCCTTCAATTTTTCTAATCACATGGTTTCACATGGTTATGGAAGCTAGTCTAAGGAAACAGCTTTAAAAATGCTATATGTTAAGTCACTGACTGGCAGGACAATGAGGCAGCAATGCAGCTGCCTTTAGTTCCCCTATCAAAAGCTACTCTCGATGCTGCGCTGAAAGCGCTTTGGGAACATTCTTTGTTCGACCGGTTGTGAAGCACGTGTGTCAAACACGCCAAGAATTGGCTTAAATAACCTCGGTTAGGTGACGTCATTCGATTACGATCACCTGGAGGTTATAAATAGATGTGACGCGGAAACATCCTCAGGTTTCTTTGTCTTCAAGGACCGCATTGTGTGTGTGCGTGTGTTGTGTGAGAGAAAGAAAAAAAGAGAGAGAAAAAAAAGGGAATATATATTTATATAGGATATATATTTATATATTAGTAAGATGGCAGAGTCTGTTAAGAGATGCGTGCCTCCGTGTCAGAGGCTCATCTCGGAGGACGATCCTCACAGATTCTGTTTTGAGTGTTTGGGGGATGAGCACGCTGCCCTCGGGCTCGAGGGAGAATGCGAACACTGCGATGTTTTGTCTATCAAAGTGCTTCGCGCGCGGCTCGCGTTTTTCAAAGACGAGCGAGCCGCCGCTCCCTCTGGAAAATCCTGGGGGTCGCGTGTTGATCTGGCTGAGGCGCGTGAGACGGGTCCGCCCCTTTCTCTCGCGCTCTCGCCAGATCACGAGGTCCTCGCGTCCGCTTCTGAAGCGCGCTTCGGCGCTTCTTCTGAACGGGCCGAGGATTCTTCATCTCATGCTTCTGTGGAGATGGAGAGTGCCACCTCAGAGCGCTCCTCTCGCGATGATAGAGTGTATGAGGAGTTACTCGAGGTGGTAACTCGAGCAGTCGATCGTCTACAACTAGACTGGCCACAGGAGCAGGAGAACCCCAAACGCTCAAAATTAGATGACAGGTTTCTGTCAGGTGGTCGGGGGGAGGGGCCTCAGCGACGGTCTCTCCCCTTCTTTGGCGATCTCCATGACGAGCTGGTTCGCTCATGGAGTAAGCCCTATTCGTCCCGTGTCTTCGTGCCATCGACATCGATTTATTCGACCATCGTGGACGCAAAGGCACGGGGCTACAGCATGATGCCCCAGGTGGAAGAGACGCTTGCGGGCTATCTCTCCCCTGGGACTTCATCCTCCCTGAAGAAGCCTATGCTCCCCACCAAGCCTTGTAGAATGACATCCTCGCTGGTGGGGAAAGCTTTTCAGGCAGCGGGTCAGGCTGGTGCTGCCCTGCACACCATGGCGGTTCTGCAGGCATACCAGGCTGACCTGCTCAAAGACTTGAGCACAGGCGGCACCATCGATGAGGAGGCGTTTTCAGAGCTTCGCCGGGCCACAGATCTGTCTCTCCGTGCGACCAAGCAGACGGCCCGTGCCATCGGCCGTTCTATGGCTGCCATGGTTTCCACGGAGAGGCATCTGTGGCTTAACCTCATGGGCATCAAGGAGAGGGATCGATCTTTCCTTCTTGATGCCCCCGTCTCGCCTTCCGGCCTGTTTGGCGAAGCTGTCAATACAGTCGCCACTAGGTTTCGGGAGGCGAAGCGCTACGAAGAAGCGTTTGTGAGGTTCCTCCCCCGCCGTGCTCAAGCGTCGGGACTGTCGGCCACCCAGTCCCGACCAGGTCCGGTTCTTCTGAGGCGAGAAGCCCAGAAGGAGAGTGTGGCGAGTCGTGCGCCCCCTCGTAGAGACTGGGGAGCGGCTCGCCGCGCTTCTCAAACCGCCTCGAAGAGACCGGACCTGCGGAGCGTCATCTCCGCCAAAAAGAAGTCCTGAGGCTGGTGCGCCCAGGACCGTGGGGGTGTGTTCCCCCAGGGAGGGGTGCGTACAATTCCAACAGAAAGTAGAGGCTCCTTCCTGGCACCCTCAGGGGGCCGCTGTACAATCTCCGCCGCCACTGGTGTTTCGGGGACCGGCGGTCTCCAGCGAAATGTTAGGTGTTCGGTTGCCTCCTGCCACGTTTCCGGACGCCAGACATCTAACATTCCCCCATCAAAGCGAAGTGTCAAAATTAGTGCCCCTTTCAGAGAAGCTGGCAGCGTGGAAGCTACTGCCAAATATCTCTCCGTGGGTAGAAAGGACTGTAGAGAAAGGCTACAGGATTCAGTTTGCGTATCGGCCTCCGCGTTTCAACGGCGTGGTCTCCACTTCCGTGAAACCGGAACGAGCGCATTTGTTGACACAGGAGTTGCAAACTCTGCTGGTCAAAGGGGCCATAGAACGTGTTCCCCTGCCAGACAGGCAGTCAGGCTATTACAGCCGGTATTTTCTTGTTCCCAAGAAAGATGGGGGGTTGCGTCCGATTTTAGATCTTCGCGGGTTGAACCGCTACCTCAGAACATACAAGTTCAAAATGCTGACAATCAAGATGATTGTTTCTCACATCCAATCGGAGGATTGGTTTGTGACAATCGATCTAAAGGACGCTTAATTTCATATAGAAATATTGCCACAACACAGGAAGTTCCTGAGGTTCGCTTTCGGGGACGAAGCCTACCAGTATCGGGTTCTTCCGTTCGGCCTAGCCTTGTCACCCCGCACTTACACCAAATGCATGGATGCAGCTCTGGCTCCTCTACGACTCCAGGGCATCCGCATTTTAAACTACATAGACGACTGGCTGATTCTGGCTCAGTCTCAGGAGCTAGCGCTTCGACATCGGGATGTCGTCCTAGCTCATCTCGAATCTCTAGGGTTGAGACTCAACGCCAAGAAAAGCGTTCTCTCTCCTGCTCAGAGGACAACGTATTTGGGGGTCGTATGGAATTCGATCACGATGCGGGCACAGCTGTCTCCTGCACGCGTCGAATCCATTTTAGACGCCCTAAAGAACATCAAGCTAGGCCAGAAGATTACTCTTCATTACCTTCAGAGGGTTCTAGGTCTCATGGCAGCTGCATCTACGGTGATACCTTTAGGTCTCCTGCGCATGAGATCGTTTCAGTTGTGGCTCAGAGCCAGGGGATTTCATCCAAGGGCCAATCCCCAGAGGCAAATAAGGGTTACGCGCCAGGGGCTTCGTACCCTTTCTATGTGGTTCAGACCCCGGTTCCTGACTTTGGGTCCCACTCTAGGTCCGTGTTGTCGTCGCAAGATGCTAACGACAGACGCATCCCTCACGGGCTGGGGAGCGGTCTTAGATGGCCGTCCAGCCCAAGGGATCTGGAGAGGTCATCTTCTCGAATGGCACATCAATTGCCTCGAAATGAAGGCTGTATTTCTGGCCCTGAAATACTTCCTCCAGCAGTTAAGAGGCTACCATGTCCTAGTGCGGGTGGACAACACAGCGGTAGTCTCTTACATAAATCGTCAGGGTGGACTGCAGTCGCGCCGCTTGAACGAGCTAGCGCACCAGGTTCTGCTTTGGGCACAGGACAAGTTCCTGTCCCTCAGGGCGATTTACATCCCCGGACATATGAATGTGGGAGCAGACTTGCTGTCCAGACAAGCTGTAATACACGGGGAATGGAAACTCCACCCCGAAGTAGTCAGTCAAATCTGGGAAAGATTTTACGAAGCAGAGGTGGACCTCTTTGCTTCACAGGAGACAGCACAATGTCCCCTCTACTTCTCTCTGACTCATCCAGCTCCCCTGGGTCTGGACGCGATGGCCCATGTGTGGCCCAGACTGCGTCTTTACGCATTTCCCCCGGTCGCTCTGCTCCCAGGAGTTCTGGCCAAGGTCCGTCAACAGGGTTCTCGCCTCTTACTGATAGCGCCCCGTTGGCCGACCAGAATATGGTTCTCAGATCTAATATCTCTCCTCGACGGCTCGCCGTGGGCGATTCCGGTGAGGAGGGACCTTCTCTCTCAGGCACAGGGGACAGTATTTCATCCCCGGCCCGAGCTCTGGAACCTTCATGTCTGGCCCCTGAGGGGGACCAACTGAGACATGCTGGCCTTCCAGCCGATGTAATAGAGACTATTCTGAGCGCTAGGGCTCCCTCCACTAGAAGAACTTATGCCAGTAAATGGCGCATTTTCGAAAGTTGGTGTATGACACACCATGCAGATCCAGCTCACTGCCAGATTGTTTCAGTACTGGAGTTTCTGCAAGAGAAACTGTCCTCAGGAACATGTCCTAATACTCTCAGAACGTACGTGGCCGCCATCTCGGCTTGCCACATTCTGATTGATGGGGTTTCGGTGGGGAAACAGCCTCTAGTTGCCCGCTTCATTCGAGGAGCTAAGCGGTTGAGGCCGCCCACTAGAGCGACAGTTCCTTCATGGGACCTAGCTATAGTGCTTGAGGGCTTAGTGGACACCCCTTTCGAACCACTAGAGTCAGCGCCTGTCAGGCTTCTGACCCTAAAGATGGTTTTTCTAACAGCTATTACTTCTCTGAAGAGAATTGGGGATTTGCAGGCTCTGTCAGTCTCGCCATCCTGCCTAGATTTTGCCCCTGGGCTGGTCAAAGCTATTTTGCATCCTCACCCTAGTTATCTTCCGAAGGTTCCATTCTCGACCATAAATCCGGTCGTTCTTGAAGCCTTCTGCCCTCCGCCGTTCACGACACCGGAGCAGGAGAAACTTCACTTACTGTGTCCAGTACGTGCTCTCCAGATTTACGTCCACCGCACTAGCCAGTGGCGTAAGTCGGAGCAGCTTTTCGTATGTTTTGGAGGCCGCAACCGGGGGGCGGCTGCCACTCGACAGACTATGTCACATTGGGTGAGGGATGCTATTGCCCTAGCCTATGAGGCGCGTGGTCAAGCTTCGCCTCTAGGTGTAAGGGCCCATTCAACCAGGGGGATTGCATCTTCCATGGCTTTGGCAAGAGGCGTCCCCTTGCAGCAAGTTTGTGATGCGGCAGGTTGGTCCTCTCCGCACACATTTGTTAGATTCTATAGTTTGGATGTTCATGTTACTCCGGGCTCGCATGTCCTTGAGTCGACATCCCAGAGTCATGTCTGAGACCTCTTTCATGTTTGTGCGCACACTACACAACGTTGGGGGTCCAGACACTTCCAGTGCGGCGGCGTGGGTATTCTCGTTCCCAAAGCGCTTTCAGCGCAGCATCGAGAGTAGCTTTTGATAGGGGAACGTCTCGGGTTACTTGACTGTAACCCTGTTCCCCGAAAAAGCGGGAACGAGATGCTGCGCCTCAATGCCGCACTGTAAGCGTGACTGGACGTCCTTTCAGACAAAATTTTGACCTGAGGATGTTTCCGCGTCACATCTATTTATAACCTCCAGGTGATCGTAATCGAATGACGTCACCTAACCGAGGTTATTTAAGCCAATTCTTGGCGTGTTTGACACACGTGCTTCACAACCGGTCGAACAAAGAATGTTCCCAAAGCGCTTTCAGCGCAGCATCTCGTTCCCGCTTTTTCGGGGAACAGGGTTACAGTCAAGTAACCCGAGACGTTTCAGACATTGTTTGACTGACAAGGAACAACCCAAATTCTGGAAATGTTGGGACATTTTTTTTTTTTTTTTTTTTTTTTGAATAAAATGAAAACTAAAAGTATTTCAAATCACATGAGCCAATATTTTATTCACAATAAAACATAGAGAACATAACAAATGTTTAAAAGTTGAAATTTTACACAAATGAGCACTAAATGAGGTCATTTCAAATTCAGGTCTCAAAAAAGTTGGCACGGGGGCAACAAAGGGCTGAAAAAGCAAGCAATTTTGAAAAGATTCATTAGCTATATGATGGTTAGCTATAAAAGGGATGTCTTAGAGAGGCAGAGTCTCTCAGAAGTAAAGATGTGCAGAGGCTCTCCAATTTTTGAAAAAGTGAGTAAAAAAATTGTGGAATACTTTAAAAACAACGTTCCTCAACGTCAAATTTCAAAGGCTTTGCAAATCTCATCATCTACAGTGCATAACATAATCAAAAGATTTATCTGTGTGTAAGGGACAAGCCCCAAGACCTTTGGTGGATGCCCGTGGTCTTCGGGCCCTCAGATGACACTGCATCACTCATCAGCATGATTCTGTCATTGACATTACTAAATGGGCCCAGGAATACTTCCAGAAACCACTGTCGGTAAACACAATCCGCCGTGCCATCTGCAGATGCCAACTAAAGCTCTATCATGCAAAAAGGAAGCCATATGTGAACATGGTCCAGAAGCGCCATCGTGTCCTGTGGGGCAAGGCTCATTGGACTGTTTCAAAGTGGAAAAGTGTTCTATGGTCAGACGAGTCCAAATTTGACATTCTTGTTGGAAATCATGGACGCTGTGTCCTCCGAGCTAAAGAGGAGGGAGACTTTCCAGCGTGTCATCAGCGTTCAGTTCAAAAGCCAGCATCTCTGATGGTATGGTGGTGCATAAATGCATACGGTATGGGCAGTTTGCATGTTTTGGAAGGCACTATGAATGCTGAAAGGTATATAAAGGTTTTAGAGCAACATATGCTCCCCTCCAGACAACATGTATTTCAGCAGGACAATGCAAAACCACATACTGCAGGTATTACAACAGCATGGCTTCGTAGTAGAAAAGTCTGGGTACTGAACTGGCCTGCCTGCAGTCCAGATCTGTCTCAGAACTCCAGAAACTCATAACCTCGATGCCCAGACATCTTCAAACTGTTTTGAAAAGAAGAGGAGATGCCACACCATGGTAAACATGCCCCTGTCCCAACTATTTTGAGACCTGTAGCAGGCATCAAATTTGAAATGAGCTCATTTTGTGTATAAAATTGTAAAATCTCTCAGTTTAAACATTTGTTATGTTATCTATGTCATATTGTGAATAAAATATTGGCTCATGTGATTTGAAAGTCTTTTAGTTTTCATTTTATTCAAATTTAAAAAACGTCCCAACATTTCCGGAATTTGTGTTGTAAATACAACAATACGTTTAGTATTCATTAAGTTTAGTATTAATAGCAGGCCTGTGGTAATATTGTTGAAGTGTTCTTCTTGTTTCCAGAATAATTGTTTTGTACACTGCAATGAATTTAAGATAATAAACTGGTAAGATTTAAAAATAATTTATTCTCAAATAACATTATATGTCTTTGTCTTTATTTACAGTATGTGGTGAATAAATCTAGTAATACATTTATATCGTGCAATAAATCTAGGTATCAAGTTGGCTATTAGAACATTTCAGAATACTTTTCAAATAATAAAGCAACATTAGCCAAATACAGAGTTCTGGCATGAAACTCTAGATGGCACAGTTTGATATGTCTAACTCAATCTGACCTAATGACACCATTATCACATGGCACAGCTGATTTGTTCTCTACTCTATCGGAGATATACCAGCTTCAGCATATGTTTTCAACTTATTTTTGTGGGAGATTCTCACATTTTTGTTGTATAAACTTAAAACGACAAGTTGAGAAAACTCAAAAATCTGCTGAAGCTGGTTGCCTTAAAATTTTAAGTTAGCTCAACTTTTTTTTATTTTTTTATTTATTTTATTTTTTTTACAGAGAATCAGTGTTGTTTCTGAAGAGTTTGCATGTGCATAAATGCTTAAGGGAACCCCGGAGTATTATGTATGAGGGAACCCATGATGAATCAAATATCAAATTGAACAAAATAACAGGGATTACAACAGTCTTACAATGCTGAACCAACGTGGTGGAAATTACAGAGGTGTGACCATTTTACTATTAAGATTTTGGGAAACATCACATTTAGCTATACACTGTAAAAAATGACCGTAATTTTTATGGTAAAAAAACTGTGAAAATACTACAGTAAAAACCTGTTAAATGGTTAACGGTAAGTTCCCCTAATTTATACAGCGAAAAACTGTAATAGACATTTCAGACAATTTTACGGTGAAATACCATTTTTAAAAGTGAAAAAGAATTTTAAATTTATAGGGAAAAACCGTAAAATGACGTTTCCAGAATTCCCTGCATTGCATTTCATTTTGTTTGAATTTGAATTTTTTTCTTTGAAATAACTATGTTTCTTCTTAGTTTTTTTTTTTTTTTTTTTTTTTTTTTTCTTATCAGTTATGTTTATTAGGGTTGTATGTTACATCTAATGTTGTTAAATTAATGTTTATTGCAAATTTCAGTTTAATGAGTCTCACCATGATGATGTTTAGTGTTTGTGTGAATGACACTGTGCACCGTCTATATACAGGTGCATCTCAATTAATTAGAATGTTGTGGAAAAGTTAATTTATTTCAGTAATTCAACTCAAATTGTGAAACACATGTATTAAATACATTCAATGCACACAGACTGAAGTAGTTTAAGTCTTTGGTTCTTTTAATTGTGATGATTTTGGCTCACATTTAACAAAAACCCACCAATCTCAACAAATTAGAATACTTCATAAGACCAATAGAAAAGAAAAAAAAAATGTTTAGTGAATTGTTGGCCTTCTGAAAAGTATGTTCATTTACTGTATATGTACTCAATACTTGGTAGGGGCTCCTTTTGCTTTAATTACTGCCTCAATTCGGCGTGGCATGGAGGTGATCAGTTTGTGGCACTGCTGAGGTGGTATGGAAGCCCAGGTTTCTTTGACAGTGGCCTTCAGCTCATCTGCATTTTTTTGGTCTCTTGTTTCTCACTTTCCTCTTGACAATGAGTTTTCTGGCCAGTCAAGCACACCAACACCATGGTCATTTAACCAACTTTCGGTGCTTTTGGCAGTGTGGGCAGGTGCCAAATCCTGCTGGAAAATGAAATCAGCATCTTTAAAAAGCTGGTCAGCAGAAGGAAGCATGAAGTGCTCCAAATTGTCTTAAACGGGTGCAGTGACTTTGGTTTTCAAAACCACAATGGACCAACACCAGCAGATGACATTGCACCCCAAATCATCACAGACTGTGGAGACCATTTTGAAGGCTCAGGAAACCTTTGCAGGTGTTTTGAGTTGATTAGCTGATTGGCAAGTCACCATATTCTAATTTGTTGAGATTGGTGGGTTTTTGTTAAATGTGAGCCAAAATCATTGCAATTAAAATAACCTACTAAACTACTTCTGTCTGTGTGCATTGAATTTATTTTATACACAAGTTTCACAATTTGAGTTGAATTACTGAAATTAATGAACTTTTCCATGACATTCTAATTCTTTGAGATGCACCTGTATGTTATTATTTAAAAGCTGCTTGGAATGGGCTTTGAATCATCATGTAACTTTCTCATCACCACCTGCATTTGGTGGTTATCAGTGTATTTCAAAGGTACAGAACAGATTTCAGTACTTCAATAGGTTGGTATATTAACATTATATCAGTTAATGAAATTACGGTCTTTAACAGTAAATTTAAGTTAAAACCGTAAAACGTAAAATGTTGCTATCATATTTTTTTACGGTAGAATTCCGGCAACCACAGCTGCTGTTTTTTTACTGTAATTTTTTTACGGAATTTACAGTGTAGTAAATGCATCATACCATGGTAGCAGTGAGCTGCCACATTTTACAGGGAACGGGATGTAGATTTGTTAATTGTACATCAAACACCACTGAATGGACTGTGTGCGTAACTGAGAGTCTGAGATTTCTCTCTGCAAACTAAAAAAAACACAAACAAGTGAAGGACCACTGCTGAATAGACTTTAGCATTCACATTGGTTTAGCATGTCCATATGGTAGGCTGTACATCTTGTAACAACACAATATGAAAATTTCCTAAAAGGTCCTAACAAATGAACCTTTTGTAGATATATTAGTAATTGAAACATTGTGGTTAGCTTTTTATGATTTGCCATTAGCAATTAACCTTTCAACCCTATAAAGAACTTTTAATCTTTTAAATTAGAGGAGCAATTTATCCAGTAGCCATTACATAAATGTTCTTCTTTTATTGAGATGACATAAAACATCAATGCCAGAAATGGTGAAATATACTTTACTAGTTTTATATCACCTTGAAAAATCAATGGAAATTTCACAAAATTTTGCATGATTATTTTGGAAGGAATCTTTTCACCTGTGATCAAAATAAATGTAAGTGAATGTTTATAACTAAAAGAGGCCAACAGCCATAAATATTGTGATTTGGAATGGTTTATGAGGAGAGAAAGGACAGTAAACACAATCACACCTGATTTCTTTTCCAGGCATCATCATTAGAAAGAGAAGCTATTTCTAGCTGCGTGTCCACAGGAAAGTGATAATGCTCTGAGCAGTGCACAAAATGGGCCAGTACTCACTGGTTTGGTCTACCAACAATTCTGTGCCATTCTGTCCACGGTAGCGGGAATATTCTGGTCTCATAAACCTGAAATACTCTATCTCTGTCCCTGCCCTAATTGCTCTCACTAGACTAAGATTGTTAGCTACACTAGCCAATTCACAAGTTCACACGTAAACGCAGTCAGATATAATAAAACATGCTTATTTGGCCTGCTGTCAGGGGAAGGGCTCCAAGCTCTAAATTTTGGCCCAAACCCAAGAGTGAGGCAGTGGGGTGGTGAGGGAAGCTGTGAAGCTGTCTCAGGACAGAGATGAGGGACAATTATATACAGTATACCAGCCCCCTCTTGCACTCATTGGACTACCTGAACATGTTCCTCCCAAACTTCATGTATTTAACAATCAGTATTAAATCTAGTCATTAATTTGTGTCCAAGAACATCTCGTTACTTTTGAGTTACTTTTTAAATCTGGGTAGGGCTTGCATGTTTGTTTTTTTGGAATATAAAAAAGTTCTTGTAAACGTAAATCCATGTCTGTACAGTAGAGGGTGCAGTTCAAACAAACTGCATGAAGAATATGATGAAGGAGAAGAAAGTTCAACACTATTTAGCCAAAGCAAAAAATGAAACACAAATGTGTTGAATTGGTTGAATTGGAACATCGAAGGTCAGTATCCAAAGCGACTTACAAATAAGGACAGATAGTGTTAGAGGGTCAGATCGATACAAAGACTAATAGATGCAAAAAAGACAGATAGATAAAATAGAATTTAAAAAAAAAAGAGTAGAATAGAAGTACAATAGGACTCAGCTGCTTGGACTGAGTTGGGCAGGTCATTCCACCAGGAGGGAACAGTTAATGAAAAAGTCTGTGAAAGTGATTTTGTGCCTCTTTGGGATGGTACAATAATGCATTGTTCACTTGCAGAATGCAAGCCTCTAGAGGGCACATAAGTCTGAAGTAATGAATTTAGGTAAAGGGGTGCAGAGCCATTAGTAGTTTTGTAGGCAAACGTTAATGCCTTCAATTTTATGCGAGCAGCTATTGGTAGCCAGTGCAAATTGATGAACAGAGGTGTGACATGCATTCTTTTCGGCTCATTAAAGATTAATCTTGGAGCGGCATTTAGGATTAATTGTAGAGGTTTGATGGAACTGGCTGGAAGACCTTCCAAGAGAGCATTGCAATAGTCCAGTCTGGACAGAACAAGACAAAAACATTGGTTAATAAAAGACACTGGTTAATAAAATGGGATTAAATACGTAAATGATAATTGTCTTATTAAACATATTTAATTATTGCAAGTTTGTATAATATATTCTGAGTTTGCATTTGACTGTTTTTATTCATTTTGAGGAA
Organism: Acrossocheilus fasciatus; assembly: GCA_036784905.1. Lineage (NCBI taxonomy): Eukaryota > Metazoa > Chordata > Actinopteri > Cypriniformes > Cyprinidae > Acrossocheilus > Acrossocheilus fasciatus. The sequence continues at coordinate 23,997,213 of CM071954.1, read as the reverse complement.
TACTAAGTCTGTTTTTGTGCAGGTGAGATAAGTAAATGCAAGTTCACATTTAGTCAAGAACTACAGTACCATCATGTTCACACAGCACACACAATGCCTCTGCACTTACTCCCGATATCTCTCAACATGCCAACATGAGAGCTGTCTGGAGTTACTTATTTGAAAAGTTACTCAGATATTTCCTTCTAAATTAAAAAAAAAAAAAAAAGTAATGCATTACTTTACTAGTTACTTAAAAGACAGTAATCAGATTACGTAACTCATGCTACTTGTAATGCATTACCCCAAACACTGCTCCAGACCTGAAACCAATCTTCCACCTTGCCTCATCATTATTCCAATCCAATGGACCGCACACAGTGAGATCAAATCACAAACCACCAATGCTGAACCCGTTTAACAGGAGTGCCCACCAGAGCACAGATATGTGCCAGTGCCATAACCAAAACCCATCTTCAATCTCTCTATTGCTACACTGGGATCTGGCCACCCTGGCATTTCTCAAACCTTCTTGTTCCTCTGTAAATGCTGCTGTTGGCTCCTGAAGTTGATTGTTTTGTCTTTTCCCTACTGTGCCATGGTCTACTGGCAAACTCCTTCCTCTGCCCATTCTTCGTTGTCTATGGACTCATAAGTAGATTTCATCACCAACTTCCCTTTCTCCAGTGTTCAATGTTGTGGCGGTTGATTGGTTTTCCAAAGCAGATCCTGTCATGCCTACACCAGACTCTTTCTTTCCCTCTTCAAACTGCTCTCTGTCTAGTCTCCCTTTGGGAATACAAATTATTTTCTCGACATGATGTTTACTTACCTGTTTTGGCCTTTATCATCATGTCTGTTTTCATCCTTAGCCTCAGTCCGATCGAATCATCATTTCACTTATAAGTCCACAATGAATTTCCTCTGTTGGGTTCATCCTCATTCTGCATGTGTCAGGAACAGTCTGCTCCATCAAAAAACAATGCATTCTGATAGCAAGTCATTCACATGGGGTGTTGCCATCAGATGAAAATGTGTATGGCCCAATAAATTTTAAATTCAGGTTTCTTGGGTTTTTTTTTTTTTTTTTTACGTATTTTGAATTATGCATTACATTGTGTTGTGTTTTAGGGTTGAAGGAAAGGTCCATAAACATTGGAAAAGGTACTGGTCAATTTTGCCAAGAAATATTATTTTTTGGTAATGGTTTATATTCATGGTCACATTTAGAGGCCCTGTTCACTTTAAGTACTATTGTACCTACCGTACAGTATGCGTCAACTACCTTTTATTACACCAGGGGTGTCCAGTCTTGTTCCTGGCAGGCCATTGTCCAGCAAAGTTTAACTCCAACCCCAATTAAACTCACCTGAACAGCTAATCAAGGTCTTACTAGGCATACTAGAAACTTACAGGCAGATGTGTTGAGTCAAGTTGGAGCTAAACTCTGCAGGACAGTGGTCCTACAGGACTGAGTTTGGACACCCCTGCATTACAGTATTAGTAGACTGCCTGTTATATACCAGCTAACACCACAACAGAAATTCTACTGACTATAACTTGCTGTAGTAATGTCAACTTATTCTACTACCCCTAACTGTATCCTAACAGTCTACTAATACTTAACTAATACTGTAATGGCAGATAGCTGACACGTGGTAGCAAAGTTTTTATATAGACAACTGAATTTCTAAAGGCAACCATCAAAATAAAGTGTCAAATAAAGTGTCCTTTTTAAAAACAATATTACAGCCTAATGCATACCTGGTTTAGCCTTTATATCAGTTCATTTAACTGCTGATCCAGTTGAACTCTTCGTTTTCTTCTTATTTGCTCCTACTCATAATTGTATTAATGTCTTTAATTTTACCATTTTTAAACAAGTCTGTGCCAACTCTTATTGCTATGCAAAGTGTCAAATAGAAGCCCTACAGCAGCAGCAAATCAAAATCATTTCCATTTCCTCATTGTAAACACGGAGAGGTTGATTTGGATGAGTTATGATGCAACCCTGGTGTTTTCCAAGAGACGGTTCAGTTTGTAATTCACCTGAGAATTTTCTCCTGGGTGGTTTAAAATTGAAAAACACTAACATTCCTAAAAGGATAGCAATAAAATCACAGAATAGCTCCTGTAAATGCTGAAATTACCTCGCATGCCTTTTTTTACAATTACTGTCCAAACAAGGCTTTCAGCACCAGAATTACTAATAGGTAAAAAAATTCAAAGCTCAAAACTCAAAAAAATAAAATAAAATAAAATAAATAAATAAATACTACTGTCAGCTGTCACGATTTACTAAAGACACACAATGAAAGGTTAGTGATGAAAAGGCATAGACAGTTATTTTGTGGCTGACCTTATTACATAAGCATTTGTAGGATTTCCCTTTCAAAAATAAATGTATGGAAGGAGAGTAAACCATGCAACAGTATTTACAGAGATTTGCGATTGTCAAATAACTAACAATTTCCACACCACTGGTGCTTTTATAGGATTGTGGTTTCACATGCTGATTTGTCCCAGCACTTGGTATCTTGGAAAATCTGAGCAATTTGTGAGATTTTTTTTTCTTTCTCTTTTTTCTCCTTTGAAATTGTAGGAGATACTGTACAAAAATTAAGCACAGTCCCTATTTGCTCTGCATTTAATCTTGTTTCTGTCAAGGAGAAAAATATCCAATTTGTGGTTTTCATGCAGAGACAATCTGTTTAAAACTATAAATAGTATTAAAAAAAATTAGCTTTATAAAAGAACACAGTTAAATCTTTAATAAAGTACTTCTTTATTATTTTATTGAGTTTTAATTTCAGCTTTGCTTCTTTCATAACATATCAAAAAGGAAATATGCACCAGCCCTGCTTAATTGGTCTCTTTAACAGTGAATATCGCATGCGGGAACCGATTAACGCCTGGTCTGGCCAACATCTATTTAAAATAGTGCTTCACATAGAATTAAACTACTGCTAACATACACACACTTACACACACCAGCAGTGCTACAATAATAAGTCAGTCTGCTCCATTTCTACTCGCTTGTTCACTGTGTGCCTGTTGTTATTAGCCATGAGGCTTAAAGAACAGAGAGACATTTAATAATTCCTGTGAAACTGCACTAAAGGTTTCCTGATCCACAATTCCTTTCACATTGCTGCATTTCAAGCACTATTTTTAAGAGTATAGAGTCAATTTTATAGTGGAGTTTCTTGCTCCTTTTACTTGAGGAAAAGTGGTGGAGCTCTCTTATGTCCTTCAGTATTGGTTTGACTTTGTCGGCCAACAATTTGGAGGTTTAAAGAGAGACTGACTCTAGTTGGAGGCAGAACCTCCTTACAGGCCTAACAAGGTTTGTAGCACGCACACACACACATGCATCTCAGCACTGTATGTGCTTCTCACTGAGAAGATGAAAAATGCGGCCTTGATTTTCATCTGTCAAATTAGGCTTGGGCATGAGAGGGCAGAACAAAGAGAGAGAGAGAGAGAGATGGAGAAAGATAAAATGTGAGAAATGAGAGAGTGTGAATAAGTGTCCAGCGAGGCAAGCAACTGGACAGGGTCAAGGCTCCTCATCTTGTTATTTTGTCAAAACGGGTAAAAAATGAAAAGACAGTAAGCAAGCGCACCACAGAGAACTATCAAAATGCAACGAGGTCACCAGAATTTATTTTATGAAAATGAATTTCCAAGCGTGGCACTCTCAACCATTCATTATGTTCTCCTTCACACAGTAAATCAGACACTCTGAGCCACTTTCTATTAAAATTCACAAAGACCTACTTGCGTCTCGCGCTGCAATCATATTCAATCAATTCTCCAACGAAGTAATGTCTCTCTTAAGTAAACCATTTGAGCGGTGTAATTATAATATTTCTTTTAATTTTGGGATGTTGGTCGGCTGGACGATGGTTTTTAAATTGCTTAATAACTACTGCATTTGAATGCATTTCTAAATGTTTGTTTTATTTTAATATTTAAAGTGCTGTTTCTTTATGAGTGGCTCAAAGTGTTCAAGTATACAGTAATTATTAATTTCATGCATGTTTCTTAGGAGGCAAGACAAATGTTTATTATAATTCTTAGCTCGATAATTTTACATTTATGTTTTTATCCAAAGCAACTTCTATTGAAGCTATACATTTGATCAATTAATGCATTCCTTGGGAATCAAACACATGACAATGCCCTACCGGTGGAACAGTTCTGTAGAATATATGGATGATCTTATCTAAAGAGTTCATGGTCTGAGTGACTCAGATTTACTTAATGTTTCATAATTCTGCTGTGAAGGTGACTCCACTGAACATTCACATTTTGGAATAGAATACTTATGCCAGAATACTGGCACTTCAGCATTCCGCTCCAATAATGGCACATTAAAATAATTTAGTGGTATTTTTGACTGTTTAAAATACAAACCCTCACTAAGAACACTTACTGAGAGAAATTAAATCTAAGTAATAAGGTCAATGAGACAGTTGGCTAAGGGTCAAAGTACTTTTGTAAGTTATTACCATAAAAGTATTAATTTCTCCTTCACTTACATTCACATTTTTTTACAGCCCTATGCGAAATAGGACTGTATGACATGTAAAAATTAACAAGGATACACAATGGTTGAAAACGTCTGTGATATGGAAATGAAACAAACAACAGTGACCCTTTACTTTAATTCATGCATTAACTAACAATAAGCATAATATCGTTATGGTATTCATTATTCCTTGTTAATCTTAGTTAAATGCCACTGTTCATCGCTACTTTGTGCTATTTCAGGTCCATTAAATAATATTAAGATATTCAACTTTTCATTTTAATAATTTATTAGTAAATGCATATGTATATATGCTGTAGCATATTTAAGTGTTTTTCATTATTAGTTAATCTTAGTGTTGTGTAAATTAACAGATACACTGTAAAAAAAGAAAAAAAAAAAAAAAGAAAAGCCAACTTAAAATTTTAAGGCAACCAGCTTCAGCAGATTTTTGAGTTTTCTCAACTTGTCATTTTATGTTTATACAACAAAAATTTGAGAATCTCCCACAAAAATAAGTTGAGCAAACTAAAAAAAAAAAATTTGTATTTTTTTTTTACAGTGTAGAACCTTATTGTACAGCTTTAATAACATATTTAATTATACAGCCACATTTGAATGATTTTCCTGAACTATGTCTTTGAATTATTTCCATTTAGGGCCTTTTCACAGCAAGTATATACAGTAATATGTCTGATGAATATTTAATCAAATAATCAGCATATTGTGTAATCAATTTCATATTTATGTAATTGAAATAAGAAGACTGGCTTAGGTGGAGCAGCCACTTGCATTAGAGCTTCACTTTTCTCATCAGTCTTATGGCATAAAATATTCATCCGCAGTCTGCAATCTAAGCTGGTAAGAATTTGCCCCACTCCATCTGATTGAGTGGAAAGAGGGGTTTTGTGGGAGACAAAGAGAGCAAGAGCGATAGTAAAAATTGCCTGGTGTCTAGGAAGTAATATATTGATTCATAGGACCTTTTAATTTAATTTTTAACATCTTATTCAAACTGTGATGTATCCGGATTAGCTTCAGTTGGCCATTGTAAGACCACTGAATGGAGGTCACAAATAGAAATGGAACAAATCTCTGCTGTTCTCTCGCATTCATTTTTTAATCTCAGTTAAGACAGAGGCAGTGTGATTGGAACTGTGCTATTTATTTTACCATGTGAAACTTAAAATAGTATTAAATATTTTTTAGAAGCCAAGTATCTTATAAAAGGTGAACAGGGCCAAATGTTTCACAATGCTTTATATTTAGGCCAGATAGAGCTGATTTATTCATATACCAGGCATATTACTTTTAAAAAGTTGGGTAGGCCTATTATTCCTGCATTCCACAAATTATGGTATAGGACATTATGGTAAAAAAAAAAAAAGCAGTGCCAATAAAGAGCTGGAAAAAACTCTTTGAAGATGGAAAGATTAAATAAAATAGGCTCTGAATTAATTATAATAACATTTTTGCTGTGTAATTGAATCTGGTATCATTTTACATTCTGTTTAATGTAGAATTTATATGAGATCGCTATAAAATATTTACTTTTAGCCCATGCTCTCAGGAGTTATATATGACGTAGACCTAAGATATATGATTTCATTAAGGTGACTGTAAAAAAGACAAAGAACAACCGTTTCTAAGCCTTAAGACATTATGCACATGCTATATTAATTACAAAACCTTAGAGTTTTAAAATCATAAACATCTGTAAGATATGTAAAATCTTTCATAATGTAATTTGAAGGAAAGTAGCAGAAATATTTCAGTTTGATTTATTTAAGCTAGAAACAGGACCAAACCAGATTTGGCAACACATATATTTAGCTAATATACATTCTTTTGCATGTTTTTTTTTTTTTTTGGGGGGGGGATTCAGTTATCCATTTAGGCTTGATAAGGGAATGTATGTCTTTTTCCTTCCTCCTGGACTTGTAAACTTCCCTGACTTGCACTTCCATTAATAAAATTATCAGCAAAAAAAAAAAAAAAAACGAAAGTGCCAGGACATTGTGTCTTAATGTTTTCAGGCCACCTCTGCCCTTTTTTGACCCACATGGTGTGAGAACTGATATGAGGCAGTGGTGATGCCAGAAATTTCCAAGTGGGTGGATCGCAGTGAAATATGGTATTTTGAAAAGCTACTATTTAAATTGACGGAATTTGGAACCATACATTTGTGCCATACAAAGGTATAATGAAAAATAGAACTAATGCGTGATTCATAATTGAGCTATTAACATTGTCCATGTTAAGTGCAATCAAACTGAATGAGTTAACTTACTCATTATCTGAAGTTATGATGATTATGAAGTACAAGCACGATTATGAAGTACAAAATATGAAGTAACTGCCTAGATTATAAAATTATGACTGTTTTGGCACTTAAGTAACATTACAAGTGGACCAGAAAGAAAGAAAGAAATACCATTAAAGAAAAAAAAACAATAATTACATTATATTAGTATAGTCCAACAATACTGGCTCCATGTTTGGAATTGTATTGATGTTGCAACTCACAGATAACACAGAGTTTAGTTCTGGTTCTTAGATTCTAAGTGTTTTTCTTATGTAATTGTCACAAACACTATATGCGCAGTTGCCTGTACGTCGCTCTGATAAGAAAGCATCTGCCAGCAACATAAAATGGGTGCCGGCACCCTCTGAAATAATGCTAATCTAGTCCCAGGAGAATTGAGCTGACATTGTAAACGCCACAGAAATAATAGTGGATATCAAACGCTATAATGAAATGTTTCCCCTGTCTTTCACAAGCAGAGGTAACATATGCTCAAAATCGCAAATCAGACCTTATATTAAATTGCGTTTCCTGTGAAGATGCTTTGCTCTGAGCACGCTACACTGCCAAGATGCTGTTTTCTTTTTCTACAGTGCTCTGAGGTGCATTAGCTGTAATTGATCTGTGCGTTGCCAAGTTGCTTGATCTCTCCTCAGACCTCCAAACGGCATCTGTTTCAACCTTCCGTTCGTTTTCCCTATTACTGGAGAAAATTACACTGCTGGCTCTTCGCTTTGAGCAAAGCCATGGTTATAACCACCAGGAAAGGCACAATGAATCTTAGAAATATAAAAAGAACATATCATCACATAAGTTCTGAAAGAAAGAAGGCATGAGCTAATGTGATAAAGAGTGTGTTTGAAATGGGTGGGTGGTGTGACGCAGTGTGTGATATGGCATGAAAGCCCTATGTTTTACTAAGGACTTGGGTTTGTTTCTCATTTATATAATGATAAAAGCACCTCATGTTTCCCATCGCATGCTCTTAAAATCATTAACATTATATTTATTTATTTTTCAGTTTATATCCAACTGCAAGAATCATGTATTGAAAACAACCATATCTGTGAAAACACTTTTAAAAACAAGTCCTTATATAACGCACAGCATTATGTACTACAGATATTTAATGTGGTCTAAACGACCTCTTTACATTGGAGTTGGAAAAAAAAAAAAAAAGCTCAAGATTCTGGGTCACTAATGAAATTTTTAACATTTATCATGTTAACCTCCTGGTTCAAAAGGTCAGATGTGTTTTTTTTTTTTTCTATTAAAGCACTAGATGCTCTTTGAAACATTTCCAAACCATGCTGGGATAACATGGATCATCAGGCTTTGCACATCAGTGGCCGTAAAATGGAAATATCCTAATTCCAAACTTTATTATTTTAGTAACCATGGTGATTACAGTAATGAACTTTAAAAAAAAATAGTTTACCCAAAATTAAATTATGATCTTTAAGCTTTCCATTAGGGTTTCGCATCAGCGAACTACAGTTCTCGTTATGGCTAAAATTATCACTGTTATATGGTGTAGTAACAGTTAAATCTAAAGAAAGAATCTATGAGATTTTTATATCAGCCTATAATGGGAACGAAACGCTGATGAGCCACTTACAATTTCCCTCTGTAAATTCCCATTTGAATATAAATATAGTTAGTTAGTTAATAATAATAATACATTTTAAATAAATAAATAACTCTAAAGAATTACGTTTTCAGATTGGGTGGATGGTCAGGTTCATGTGCATCCTGAAGAAATGGCAGCAGGATACATTATGGGAAGATGGCAGGCTGGCGGAGGCAGTGTTATGCCCTGGGCAGTTTTCTCCTGGGAAGTAGATGTTACTTTGACATGCACCACCTACCTATAAATTGTTGCAGACCACATACACCCCTTTCAGTGGTGTTCTTGATGGCAGTGGCCACGTTCTGCAGGATAATGCACAGTGCCACACTGCAATAAAAAAATAAAAAAAAGTTCAGAAATGGTTTGAGTAACACAAATTCAAGGTGCTTGGCTTCCAAATTGCCCAGATCTCAATCCGATTCAGCATCTATGGGATGTGCTGTGCTGGACCAAAAAATCGGATCCATGGAGGCCAAACCTTGCGATCTGCTGCTAATGTACTGGTGCCAGACACCACAGGACGTCTTCACAGGTCTTGTGGAGTCCATGCCTCAATGCATCAGAGCAAGTGGGACATACACAATATTAGGCAGGTGGTTTTAATGTTGTGGTTGTATTTTAAGACAAAAATATATTGTTTTATGCAGTTCTCACATCTACAGCATAAAACATTTTGCTATTTGTTGGTACTTAAAGATTTTTCATTGGTATTTAAAGTCAAACTATTGCAATGTGGAGGGACTCTCAGAGTCGGCATCAGAAGGGATGCCATCTGCAACTGCTAATGAAGAATGAACCAAAACAATTATTATTGAATTTCAGTGTTAACGTTCCAATGCACCAGCTTAGAAATATGTGGAGGAAGCGCATTGATTCTCCCACATTTCACAGTTCACTCTCTAGTTCTCCCATCTCCAGCAGATGTATTATATAGGAAGTGACTCTCTTATGACCTGTGTTCAATGACAAAGTAGCTAAGCTGTGGATTCAATAGCCTATTCAGTAATGTGATATTCATACAAGCTTCATTGGCACTTGTTTTGTTTGAAGACATGTCATTATTCATTGGTGCCAGCGGTCAAACGAAAGGCCAAATGAAAGCATGATTAGATTGCTTTGCGTTTTCATTATCATGAGATCAATGGGTTTTCTCTTTTTCTTAGCCAGTGCACTACAACAACTGACTAAATTGGTTCTCATAAAGGTTATTGGAGGTCTATGATTGTTTGGTAGCTTTATTCATTTGTTTGCTTTTCTGTGATATTTATTTTATCAGAGTAGCTGCCGTGGTGACAAATTTCAATTAGTTTGTAAGAAACGTCCTTCATAACTTTGCATGACAACATTTAATTACATTTTTGAAAGTGTCTGAAACTTTGTAGAGATGAGTTGAGTTTTCTACACCATTGGGTCATGGTCATATGTGTTCATTTTAAAAGGCAATGATCCATAAATATAGTTCTAAGCTTCAGCAATTTGGCATTGTCACTGAAATTGAACCAGTCATTCACATTACTGTACAAACTACACTATCTTTTAGTGGTGGCATTTCCGATCTCTGTGGATTGAGGTGTGGTGATTGAGATTGTGGTGAGCTGTTGACATGATAAATGAAATCACTGCTTTGCAGATTTGCTTTCAATGATTTGCTTTACAAAACTTGTAAATTTTATTTTATTAGAATCATTAATTAGCAGTAAACACACAGACACACACTGCCAAAAATGCTTTTCTTACTTTTTTTGTCATATCCTTACTATCTTTCGAACATTCTATTAACATTACTGAAAGAACGTTCATAACTTTTTTAACATTTTTTGTCACTGCAACCAAATTACACCGATGAGCCATTACATTATGACCACCTATCTAATATAACCTGTAGGACCTCCTTTAGCCCACAAATCCACATGGCAAGGCATTCATTAGACAAGATGACAATAGGTCTCCTCAACAGCAGGTCCTTTAGTTCCTGTACACTGTGTGGTGGTGGTGATGTAGCGACTGAGTTCATGTCAGGTGAATTTGGAGGCCAAGGCATTAACAGAAATTCACTGTCATTCTGCAGTGTGGCATAGTGCATTATCCTGCTAGTAATGGCCATCACTGGCAAGGAGCACAGTTGCCATGAATGGGTGCACCTGGTCCAAAACGATGTTCAGATACCTGACAGCTGTCAGGGATTGTGCTATTGCAATAATGGGGCCTAAAGCATCCCAAGAAGACAGCATAACCAGCCTGTGTCCATGTCAATGTGATTTGTTAGTCCAGGCCACTTTCTTCCAATAATCCATCGCTGTGAACAATTTGCGACGGATTCCACTCTCCTCTGGCATCAGTGAGCTATGGATGACACATGGTTGGACGACGGTTTGACGTTTGGCCATCCGTGCACTACTTTTGATAAATACTTTCTACAGCAGCATATGAACAACCCACAAGGCGCGGCATTTCTGAGATCGAAGTTCCAAGGTGTCATGCCATCACAATTTGTCTTTTATTTAACTCCAAAAACATCATCAGCTTTTCACAATCTGACACAGAACACTCTACTGTCCAAAAGCCGGTCCTCGGGTGGTATATATGCTGCTCTGTGAACTTCACCTGTGGCACCACTCGGTTGCCAGGCACGTCCATTGCTCTAGGCTGGGTGTGCTCACAATTAAATGGCCCATTGGTATATATAACATGTAATTTATGTAGCACTTACATCACTCATAAGAGTAATTTGTTCAGGAATTGATTTCCATTGGTTTTCTGTATATTTCAAAGTGTTAAAAAAAGAACCAGGTGTTCATTTGAACTGGTATTCAGCAGTGTTAATTTTGGTAGGCATTTTTGATTTAGTCTTAGTCTTTATCATGAGACGAAAATGCTTAATAGTCTTAGTCACATTTTAGTCATTTCAGTCTTTCATAGTTTTAGTCTAGTTTTAGTCGACGAAAAGTCATTGCGTTTTTGTCAACTTTTAGTCAAACTGCAGTTACCAACATTTATTTTGGTAGCCATTTTATATGTAGTCTTCAAACAAAAATAGTCATTAATTAATCTCTCTTTAAATCAATTAAGCTTATGAGAAATTTGAATCAAGGATTGAATCTGGAAAAACTGGAATAAATATTCATTTTTTGGTAGATATACAAATTAAACTCATTTTTCAGATACAGTAGTATTGTCAGTATTGTCACCATGACATGTATACATTTATTTATTTAAGGGGAAGTCGTGGCCTAGAGAGTCGGACTCGTAATCCAAAGGTTGCGAGTTCGAGTCTCGGGCCGGCAGGAATTGAAGGTGGGGGGAGTGAAAGTACAGCGCTCTCTCCACCCTCAATACCACGACTGAGGTGCCCTTGAGCAAGGCACCGAACCCCCAACTGCTCCCCGGGCGCCGCAGCATAAATGGCTGCCCACTGCTCCGGGTGTGTGTTCACGGTGTGTGTGTGTTCACTGCTGTGTGTGTGCACTTTGGATGGGTTAAATGCAGAGCACAAATTCCGAGTATGGGTCACCATACTTGGCTGTATGTCACGTCACTTTCATTTAATATTTTTTGTTGGTTAACATTAATGACACATATAGGTATTTAATAGGAATGCTGTCCATTTAAAACGGATGCATGTAATACTGACACACATTCAGTTCCTCTTCAGGAACTCGAGCTGCGTCCAAAGACGCTAGGGGAACGCCTTCAGCGTAACCGGCTCTGAATACAAATGAAATCTGTCCAATGGATGGGCGGGACGTCACGGGCGAGGTGACGTAATGACCAGCTGGTATAAAAGCACGTGCGGTGCAAACCGGCGTCAGCTTTCTGTCATTCAGCTAGCGCTCTGTGTGTTGTCAGTCCTATTTGGTGTTGTCTGTCTTGTTTTATGAGGATGTCTAAAAGCCAGTTCAAGGCTAGACATCAGGGCAATGAGAGCAAATCACAGTACAAGCTGTGTGTTCCTCCCTGCGTACGTTACTTGTGCGCAGGTGATACACACAGCTTGTGTGTGGTTTGCTTGGGAGCGAGACATGCGGAGGCGGCTCTCGAGGGGGCTGAGTGCGTGTACTTCGCTCCCGAAAGGCCCTCTTCTCTAAAGAGGGATCTTTCGTCAGCGTTCCCCGTGGCGCTGGCCCCGCTTTCGCCGAGGCGGAGCGGCGGCAGCGCTCGTGGGGTTCGCAGTGGGATCTGGCGCAGGGATCGGAGACGAGCGAGTCTCTATCTCCGCCCTCGCCCGTCAGATCCCATGACCGCTCCCCGAGATTGGAAGCCCGCCAGGCGGATACTTCCCCTCGGGCAGCGGCATCGGCATCGGCGCTTCTCCTGTCTTCCTCCGAGGAGGTTGACACGGGAAACGTCGAAGACGTTGCGCCCTCTCTTTCACCCCAGTATGAGGAGCTTGTGGAGGTGGTCACTCGGGCCGTGGCCAAGTTAAATCTTGTCTGGCCGCCCGAGTGTCATGTCGAACCGCAGAAAGGCAAGTTAGACGAGCGCTTTCTGCGGTTTAAGACTCCATCTTCACACCGGAGCCTGCCTTTTTTCCCCGACCTTCACACTGAGGTGTCGAAGTCGTGGGGAAAACCGTTCTCGGCCCGCCTCTTCGTCCCCTCGTCCGATTACTACGGTAATGTGGCGGGGACGAGTGAGTGCGGTTACAGAGCGATGCCTCGGGTGGAACAGACGCTCGCGAGCTATCTGTCCCCCGACGCTGCGTCGTCTCTGAAGGCTCCGACTTTGCCCACCAAGCCGCTGCGCACATCGTCAGCGCTGGTGGGAAAGGGGTACGCGGCAGCAGGTCAGGCTGGTTCGTGTCTGCACACCATGGCGGTGTTGCAGGCATACCAGGCTGACCTGCTCAAAGAGCTGGATGAGGGCGAGGGATTTAGTGCGGAGGATATCACCGAACTCCGCAAAACCGCTGATTTGTCTCTCCGTGCCACCAAGGAGACCGCCCGTGCCATCGGGCGGTCTATGGCAGCTTTGGTGGCGGCGGAGAGGCATCTCTGGTTGACCCTGTCGGATATTAAAGATCGCGACAGGGTCTTCCTCCTGGACGCCCCGCTGGCGCCATCTGGCCTCTTTGGTGACGCTGTTGACGCAGTCGTCGACAGGCACCAGGAGGCCAGTAGGCAGGCGGCGGCGTTCCAGCGGTTTCTCCCTCGCCGCTCTCTAGCTCAAGGGGCTGCTGGGCGAGAGCAGCCCCGGCCGCGTGCTGGCTCCTCGCACATGGAGGCTCAGAAAGAGTGCGTCGCCGCCCGTGCTCCCCCAAGAAAACATAGGGGCCAGGGCGGTAAGAAGGGCTCTCGGTCAAAGACCTCGCAGCCTAAGCCGGATCTGCGGACCGTTCTGCAGGCGAAGAGGTCTTCGGCCAGTGGCCCAGGGATTATGAGGGTAGCCCCCACTGGGGAAGGACGGCGATCACCGCAGTACTCGGTGCTCGCCTCGCCCCGGTACCCTCAGGAGATCGATCTGCCAACCCTGCCACGTACGGTGTTCCAGGGCGCAGCGGTCTCCAGCGAGCATATGTCTCAGTTCTTTCCGCCCGGAGACGTAGCGGAGCTGAGATGTTCGCCACCCCTTCGGGGGTCTCTGGAGCAGCTAGTTCGGTCGTTCCCTGCCGGGGTGCCATTCCAGGGCACCGAACTAGCAGCTCCGATTACACCAGAGGCCAGTCTCGAGAGACTGGTTCCCTTAGTAGACTATTTCGCAGCGTGGAAACTACTGCCAAATGTGTCTCACTGGGTCCTGCGTACTGTAGAAAGAGGCTACAGAATCCAATTCGGTTCTCCTCCGCCTCGATTCAACGGGGTGAATTCCACTTTGGTGGATCCCGAGCAGGCTCTGGTAATGGAACAAGAGGTAAATACTCTCTTAAGGAAGGAGGCCATCGAGGTGGTCCCTCCTCAAGAAAGAGAGTCCGGGTTCTACAGCCGGTACTTCATAGTTCCCAAGAAGGATGGAGGATTGCGTCCCATTTTAGATCTGCGTCAATTGAACCGCTCAGTCGGCAGACTGAAGTTCAAGATGCTCACACTCAGACATGTCGTGTCACAAATCAGGTCCGAGGACTGGTTTGTCACGATCGATCTAAAGGATGCATACTTCCATGTCTCCATCCTTCCTACTCACAGGAGGTTCCTGAGGTTTGCTTTCGGGGGCAAAGCTTACCAGTATCGGGTTCTTCCCTTCGGCCTAGCACTCTCACCCCGCACTTTTACCAAGTGTGTGGACGCTGCGTTAGCTCCGTTGCGGCTACGAGGCATCCGCATACTCAATTATATCGACGATTGGTTGATTCTCGCTCATTCAGAGCGAAGGGCGGCTCAACATCGAGATGTTGTTCTCGCCCATATGAAAGTGTTGGGGTTAAGACTGAACGCCAAGAAGAGTGTGCTTTCTCCATTACAGAGAACCACTTATCTTGGTGTGGTGTGGGATTCGACCACGATGCAGGTACATATGTCCCCTGCTCGGATCGAGTCGATCCTCACGGATGTCAGGGGAGTGAAAGAAGGCCAGTCACTCACTGTCAAGCAGTTTCAGAGACTGCTGGGTCTGATGGCAGCTGCGTCCAACATGATACCTCTTGGCCTGCTGTACATGAGACCCCTACAGTGGTGGCTCAAGACCAAGGGGTTTTCCCCGAGGGGAAACCCGCTTCGCATGATCAAGGTCACGCGGCAGTGCCTACGTGCTTTAGTCATGTGGAGACAACCTTGGTTCTTGTTTCAGGGCCCGGTGCTGGGAGCTCCATGTCACCGCGTAACGCTATCGACGGATGCGTCCCTCACCGGTTGGGGAGCGGTCATGAATGGCCACCCTGCCCACGGTCTGTGGAGCAGGCATCTTCTCGCCTGGCACATCAACCGGCTGGAGTTGCTGGCTGTGTTTCAGGCTTTGAAACACTTTCTCCTAGACCTAAGAGGTCACCATGTGTTGGTGCGCACCGACAACACAGCAGTGGTCTCTTATATCAATCACCAAGGAGGTCTGCGGTCGCGCCCCCTGTACAGGCTGGCGCACCAGATCCTTGTGTGGTCCCAGGGCAAACTCCTCTCACTGAGAGCAGTTTACATCCCTGGGCACCTCAATGTGGGAGCAGACATCCTGTCGAGACAGGGGCTGTGGCCTGGGGAATGGATGCTTCACACCGAGGTGGTGAAGCAGATCTGGAGCGTGTTTGGCCAGGCTCAGGTGGACCTCTTTGCTTCTCAGGAGACAGCGCAATGTCCCCTCTGGTACTCTCTAGTTCATCCAGCTCCACCGCGGCATGCCATGCCGTGGCCCAGGCTTCGTCTGTACGCTTTTCCCCCGATTGCTCTACTCCCCGGAGTTCTGGAGAGAGTGCGCCGGGACAGGGTTCGGCTCTTGCTAGTAGCCCCGTTCTGGCCGGGCCGAGTATGGTTCTCGGACCTGATTTCTCTCCTCGACGGCTCTCCATGGGAGATTCCCGTCAGGAGGGATCTCCTCTCACAGGCAGGAGGCACCCTGGTGCACCCCCGCCCGGAGTTATGGAAATTGTGGGTGTGGCCCCTGAGGGGGCACAGCTCATAGCTTCCGGTCTCTCAACCGAGGTTGTGCAGACCATCCTCCAGTCCAGAGCTCCCTCTACGAGGAAACTGTACGCCCTGAAGTGGAGACTCTTCACTTCATGGTGCAGAGATCGCCAGCTCGACCCAGTTAACTGCCCGGTTGGTACAGTGCTGGAGTTCTTGCAGGCTCGATTCTCTGCAGGGTTAACCCACTCCACCTTGAAGGTTTATGTGGCGGCGATTTCGGCCTACCACACCTCTCTTGGTGGACAGTCAGTGGGTAGACACCCCCTGGTTACACGTTTCCTCCGCGGTGCGCTGAGGCTAAGGCCTCCAGTACGGTCCCGTGTTCCTCCATGGGACCTGGCTGTGGTGTTGGATGCTCTCTGTAGGCCTCCCTTTGAGCCTATAGAGGAGATATCTGATCGCCATCTCACTCTGAAGACTGTATTTCTTCTGGCGATTTCTTCTCTTAAGAGAGTTGGGGATCTGCAGGCCCTCTCAGTGGCCCCTACTCATTTGGACTTTGCGCCTGGTATGGCCAAAGCCTTTTTGTACCCTCGTGCAGGGTACGTCCCCAAAGTTCCTTCTGTCACGCCACAGCCTGTCGTACTGCAGGCCTTCAGTCCTCCTCCCTTCAGGGAGCCAGACCAGCAAAAGCTTAATTGTATGTGTCCAGTGCGAGCACTATCGGTGGATAGTGGATGCCATTAACATTTCCTATGAGTCCTCTGACCTCCCCTCGCCGATGGGAGTCAGGGCTCATTCCACTAGGAGTGTGGCGGCCTCCAAGGCCTTCCTGGCAGGTGTCCCAATTCAGGACATCTGTAACGCGGCGGGTTGGTCTACGCCTCTGACCTTTGTCAGGTTTTATGGCCTGGACATGCGGGCCACTCCAGGCTCTTCCGTCCTCTCGCCCTAGGTGTGCTCCGCGGAGATACACACTGGGCAGGGATTGGAAAGTCTGGCAGCGTGGATATCTCGTTCCCCTAGCGTCTTCGGACGCAGCTCAAGTTCCTGAAGAGGAACGTCTCAGGTTACGTATGTAACCCTAGTTCCTCGAGGGAACGAGACGCTGCGTCCCGATGCCACACTTCCGGCATCCCTGCCAGCGCTAGCTTCGTTCCAGAGGCTGACGCCGGTTTGCACCGCACGTGCTTTTATACCAGCTGGTCATTACGTCACCTCGCCCGTGACGTCCCGCCCATCCATTGGACAGATTTCATTTGTATTCAGAGCCGGTTACGCTGAAGGCGTTCTTCTAGCGTCTTCGGACGCAGCGTCTCGTTCCCTCGAGGAACTAGGGTTACATACGTAACCTGAGACGTTTTCACCCACCTGTTTACGTTCACTTAAGCCATATCCGACTGTATTTACGTGAGATATTCTAGTACACAATAGACATTTGGACTGCTGTGTATGTATTTGAGAACTGAGAACTGATCGCGCGCTGTATGAGAACTGAAGAAGTGGAGCGTGCGCGAGAGAGAGAGCGCGCGCTTCAATCAGCGCGATTCCGCCTATCCCGCCTTCACTAACTTTAAGTTAATCAACAACGAATTGTGACTCCCGTGAAAAATAGGACGGTCTGGTCACCCTATCGCTAACCCTTCAGGTGCTGAGGCCATTTTTTCAGATCGCTAGTTCGTGTTTTGGTAGCCAATCCGTACTGAGACTAGATATACGAACGCCTCTCATCTGACTGTAATCCAATGACAGGGACGCACATTTTGAAAGACAAGACAGTTAACTTAGCCTATAGGATGTATTTTGAATGTCTGGTAGTCCTCAAATAACATTTTAGTCCCGTCTCGTCTCGTTAACGAAGACGCGGCATAAATTTCGTCATAGTTTTTATGGTCAGATATTATTTTTAGCTCGTCAACGTCTAGTCTTAGTCACAGAAAAAAGGTTCGTTAACAAATATTTTTCGTCGTCGTCTTCGTTGACGAAATTAACAGTGGTATTCAGACCACAGCTGTCAATGAAGGTGCATTTTGCCCACTGTAGTTACAACATACCCTTAAGGGCAAACTAGGACTACTTACTGTAGTTGGTCGTGTTTTTTTTTAAAAAAAAGAAAAGAAATATATATATATATATATATATATATATATATATATATATATATATATATATATATATCAGACCCATTTTTATGCAGGGCCCATTACAAAGAATAAAACAGTCACTGATATGACTGTGATATTTATTTACTTTGTGTACCGCAGAATATCATTTTGAACATAAACTGTCACCTTTCTATTGTTGATTTATTTGGGAATTTAAGTGGATAAAAATGACTTGAAGTCAGGGACTTGAAGGTGAAATTAGATCCTCTTTTTTATTTTCCTTCTTGTTTATAGTTCTTTTTTTGCTGCCTCAAATGTTGAGTGTGTAAGAGAGACATAAAGAGATAAATGAGGTTTTTAAGTTGACTTATCAAGAGGCAGCTGTCGCTGCAGCAGCTATGACTGAGCTGACCTACCTGTCAGCAGATCAATACCGCACGTCAGAGATGACAGAGAGTACGGCTACACTCCGAAATCGTGTGTTTTCCTATTACATACAGCGGCCTGTTGACAGCCATTACACGAACACGAAGGTATGGGAATCCCACTTGCCTGCAGCCAATGCATCCAAAACATCCATTCACGGACAGTCACACTCAACCTAACCCACTCTGACAGGGCCAAGGAGCCGCATGGCAGTAATGCACTGCTGCTGTCTCTAAATGAATCAATTTAACAGGACAAACTGAATGTGTGTTTCACGGGGAGTTCATTAATTCTCTCTGACAGACAATCTCAGATAAAAACACTGCAGCTGCCAATATTTTCTTTCTAAGTGAGGTCAGGCATTTGGGATTGATGTCATGCTGCATTACGTAAGATTGCCAGCGGTGCTTTTAGAAAAAAAATTATCTGGATACCTGGAAGTTGACATTTCTAGTTCCTTTCATTAGCCTAATCTGGCTTAGCTAGTGGCCAATTTAAATTGACCATTAAAGCTTGGTTACCACAGGCTTTGAGCAGTTTTATGTGGGGTTTGGTTGGTCAACGGGCATGGTTACACTGATTAAACTGGTCAGCACCTGCAAGGTAAGGACAGAAACCTAGAAGGTCAATAAGATCAGTATATGCATTAAAAAAATAAAAATAAAATAAAAATAAAAAATGCTTTAGAGTGAATTTTAATTTCATGCCTAATTGGCATTGTTGTAGTTATTGATCAAATAATGGAAATGAACATTATAAATATAAATATCAAGACCCATTGTAATTATGGTATTAAAAATTAGTGAGGTTTTGGGAGGGATGTTATGAATTATGCTAGAAATACAACTCATTAAAAGAGACAGACACGTAGATGTTTGTAAAAGATCTTTTCTCTATTTTAGGGGGATGGACGTTGTTAAATTAGACCTTATTTACTGCATAAAAAATTGTTATTGCTTAGGTTGGGGGTGGATAATTTTATTGTTTTTTAATAATTCATGCAACATACTTATTACTAGTTTTCATTAGTAAGCATTGCTATATGACAAGAACTTTGTCTAGTGCACCCATAAATGTTTCAGCATGAATTTGTAGACGGTTAACTACTAAAACTGAATGAAGTAATGCAGCTTTCCTCATGGCCAGTGTCTGCATATTTGGCATATTTCATTCTGTAACCTACCTTTTCTACAAATCGCTGTAGTGCTATTACAGAGTTATTACAGTGTTATTATCTGCAGTTTCTCACAGATAATATATCGATGATCGTTGTGTTTGTCTCACTGAATGTGGTATCCTGTCATCAATAACATGCCCGTGCTCTCTATGAGCCTTTATTTATTTGTTTGTTTTTGTTTTTGATTATTGTCCAACCATGGTTTGTAATGGTGTGTGAAGAAAAAAGTATAAATTATGTCCCTAGTTTCCTCTAGTTCCCCGAATATAAATTACTAAAACCATTAATTCACTAATGAAAAATTTGGAAGAATTATTCAACATTTCCAATTTATAAGGAAATGTGAGACTGAAGCAAGTACTCCAGCCAGGATTGGCTTTGGATATTAAAAATCCAACATCAGGAGGTCAGTTATCGTATAAAAATTTTACAAGCCATTACAGATGATGTTAAATATGTTAAAGAACTGAGATGCTGAAGCCAAAGGCTGCTGGGGCCTTTTCGCAGGCCTCAAATCACATCCTGAACGTCCGCGGCAGTCGTTCAACTTCTTTCCGGTAAGTATTCCTGTAATGAGCTATCAATGACTTTGTAATATTGTAGAAAAGCTGTTGAAATGTCTCCTCTGGCAGTCTCTGGATGACGTTTGCCAAGTATAACATTATTGTTTGTAAGTGCCCCTCGAGTGGATACAGGACAAATTCAGTGTGCGCAATTGTAACGGATGAGAAAATGACTAACACCCCAATCCTCATATGCGTCAGCTCGAATATTAATTTACTTTCCACAAAAGTGCAAGGAGTATTATTTATGGTTAATTGGGCCCAATTGCATGATTTTCATTTTCCAGTGCAGTTAGTCTCTGTGTTATTAGTCATATGCTGCATCTTTTCTTCTGAATTGGCAAATGATTTCCCTTTAATTTCACTCTAGGTTCTATGAATATCTCTTTGTCCTATCTTTGAAGATGAATATTATCTCTACTGAGATTCCTAATTCATTTGTCATGTGTAAAGTATCTTTTAGTGTGCGTCAGCGGAAATCGTAAATGGCATGCTAACGTAACATACATTATTACAGGGAGGTAGTAAAACTCTGGAAACTGTAAGGAGGGGGACGCAGAAGAACTTATCAGCTTTGCTCATTAACACCATATTAATTATGTTACATGACATTCGCTGATTTGCTGGAAGGCAGTGTTGATAGCTAAGAGTCATGGGAGATTTACCATTTACAATTGGCCAGAGCCTCCTGCTTGACATGAATGTTTTAGATATTAAAGAAAAAAAATATTATTTTTTTCCTATTAAAAGCTCAGTCTAGCTATATGCTTGTATAAGTCATCTGTAGGCTGTAAGTAATTTGTGGGCTGATTCCCCCAAAAATAGCTATTTAAATGTGCATCAATAATGTGATTAAGGATGGAATCTGAAAAAGGACTTAATCAAATTTACTTGTTTACATTTACTCTTACTTCCTGCTGTTAACATGTAACTTTCCATTAAAGTGATTTGTATTATTATTATTATTATTTTTATTTATTTTTTTTTACCAGAATTAATTTGTACCATGATGCACATAAAGGTAACACTTTACAATAACAGTACATGAAAAAAATAAAAAAATAAATCATGTACTATTACCTAATACCTAACTTAGTTGTTGATTAGTACATGCCTTAACTCATCAGTAACTCACATGAAAGTAACATTTAATAAACTCAAATGCAATAGGCCTGTTTATGTGTAATGTACCTACTTCAAATGAAATATGCATGATCATTAAGTTCAGTTTTAAATGCATATATGTTTGGTCATTAACAGAACCTAAGGTTTTAGAATGAAGACTATATTGCACACTAGAATGCACTTTTTCCTCACAAAAAGAGTGCTACTTTTAGGGTATAGGTGAGTTAGGACGCAGCGATGATATTTCTCCTGAGTGCTTTCCTCAATCAAGGGGTGTTTTTAAACCCTGATGGGTGCTTTTCAAATGCTTTAGCTGCAACGCTCTAATACACTGAGGGTTTGGTTTAGAGGAGGGGGGTTAGTGCTAGGCATTCATGATTTAAGTGATGAAAACAGTTATGCTGGTTGGTAAGCCTTTATAATTTTTATTTCTGTATATTCCTGATTTTTGTTTCAGTTTGTGTCATAGTTATGGCACTGCATGTCTATGAATAAGTGGGACAGCGTCTGCTGTCTCGCAGCAGGATAACTGATTTGTGTGTGTGCATGTGTGTTAGTAATACGCTACATTTGGAAACAAATTGAATCCTCTGAGACTGACTTTGGAAGGTGATGTTTTGTCACCCTTTCTCTCAGGATATTCTGCTGTTTTTACATACGCTCTGATTTCTGACTCTCTTTCGGGCCTTTTGCAATCTATGTCAGCTTGGCCTTCAATTTAAGATACTGTATAAGTATCTGCTATTTATGGAAATGTGTTGCTTTCTGGTTTTGCTTTTCGTAATGCACTCTCAAATCATTTATTCCGAGCCCTACAGAATACATTTTTACACTGCTCTGTAACCACCAACACATCAGTTTAGTTTGTGCAGTGTTGAACAGTACTGTATATATCCACATCAAGTCCAAAGTGGTTACATTTGAAATTATTTAGATGTTTGGTAAAAGTAGAATGTTTTTGTGATAAGCTCAACATGCATGGGAATGGATAAATGTTCATTTATTGTTTTTGAAGATTATTTCTATGATAGAAACTATCATGATGACTCTCAAATTAGATGAACATTAACCCTCCTCTTAGGTGCAAATTTTGTCAATGACTTTAATGTGTGGGATATTTAAAGGCATGATATCCCTAGTAAAAAATAAAAAAACACTGAATTTGAAATACATCTATTTTATGTTGTGTACTACAAATACATTTACATGTACTTAATAAAAATACCCTGCAATTGTACATTTAGAATACTAAATTGCTATACTCAAAGTCTGCAACAACTAAATTATGTAACTAATTTTGCACTTAATACACATTAATTGTCCGTTAATAGTGCTGAGGTCCAACTGAAGTATATCTGATTGTGCTAAAGTGGAACTATTGCAAGTATACATTAGATACACCGTAAATATCTTGCATTTAAAGACATTATTGATATTATTCAAAGATCATACAGTCCTCATCAATAGTGACATAAAAACACATTTTAGGCTTAATATTAAGAAATGTGCTTTGTGAACAAGTACTTTAAATAATGTTTAATTATTGTTTTTATATCAGTAAATCTCTAGCGATATGTCAGGAAATATGTTAATAGATTTCAACTATGTATGAAATAAATGTATTTTAAATATGTTACTTTTTAAATTAAAAATGAGGGATTTAAATTTGAAATGTAATTTGTTTTTTTTATTTCCTATTCACTTACAATGTACCCTCTGGCCAATATTTTCAATTAAATATTGAAACAAAACAAGACTTTTTAATGTTAATGTAGGTCAGACTTTTTTGTGTATGCAAATGGTTCTTTTCCATCAAAAGTAACATTTAGCTTGAGCTTTTTAGTAGTTCGAGTTCCCACACCCACAAGAAATTGTTGATTCTGATGGATGCATGATATCTTTAAAAATAATAATAATAATAATAAACTTCACAAAAATGTAAGCTCTATTTCCAGTGGTCAGGAAATAACTGGAACCAAATCAGATATATTGCCTTGCTGACCTTTAAGTCTGTATTCAGAATTCAAAATTTCAACATATTATTTTTTTTTTCAGAGATGTCAAACTTGCTTCAGAAGATATTACAGGATAGATGATATTATCAAGACATTCAACACCCCAAGTTTGACATTCATGTCAAGACACTTGAAAACCAAAGTTAAAAATGACATAAATCCTACAGTTTTTTTTTTTCTCAAGTCTAAGAAGTCTTGCAATCCTGTATTGTTTTTTTTTTGTTTGTTTGTTGTTTTTTTTCTACAACCTGTCTGCATTATGAAAAAGTTCACACAATCTTTTTTTTATTTTGTGTTCTACTGAGAGAAAGCCGGGTTTTGAGTGAACAATTTCTTCAACTCCTGCAAGCACTGAGGTACAGTATCATTTTAACATCCTGCCTGACATTTTGTGCCACAAACAATAGCTTGGCGCATCATTAATCAGTTCCTTACTCCCTGACACACAACAACAGTCTCCCAATAACATGCTAGATTCCAGAACAGCATCTTTACAAGCATTCAGTTTTTCTGGTTTTCTTTTGTCTTTGTATCATAGCAACTGCAAAAGCATGACATGATATTCATTCATTTGTCTTTTCAGCATATTTGTACTGTAAACATGTTTCCAAGAACTGAAAGAACAGATTTTTTTTTTTTTTCTGTATTTTTAAAATACAGAATATGCTTACTAACAGATCCAAAATTCAGTGTATCTTGTGAAGACCGAGAAATACTTCTGGGTGAAGCCTGTTAGACTACACCTAACTGAATCCAAAATAAGAATGCGGTGTGCAAAATCTCTCTCAAACACCTTAGGGTAAAAGTCTACAGGCAACTCATCAGATCAACAGCTGCTGCTCAAGGATATTACCCGAGGAGTGAAAACAACAGGAACCTTTGATTAATCTTGGGAAATCGGATCGAATAAAGAACAGTTTTTGAATTGAGTGCCAAATGAATCACAATGCTGCTAAGTATCTCAGGAGGGAATGGAATTGAACATTCTGACACCTGAATGGTCCAACAAGACACAAAAATCTATCAGCAACAAACAATGACAGCCATTTTTAGCTGCGAGGCCCACACGACTGGTTCAGTTATCACAGGAACAGTGGAGGAATGAGGGGAAGCAGGGGACGGGTTTGATGAAACTGTCTGCTCATTAAAGAGAACAGGCATTAATCACCAGTCAGCGGCAACCCACAGGTCCGGAAGTAGTTGGAGCTCAGCGAGGCGTTGAGGTGTCCAAGCTCTGATTAGGAAGATGCCGGATGACGGGATAGGAGGGGGGTTGTTGAGAGACCGCTTCATTAATTGCAAATTATTTACATGCCAAAGTTCTTATCAGCTAATTTCAAGTGCCGGCACGATCTGGATAATTCCATCCGGAATGACCACACACAGATCAAGAAGGATTGGACTCTTTTTCACCTCATATTCTCAGCTTCTTGGATGTGGCCATTTTGTCCTTCAGAAGAAAAAATAAAAAAAATAAAAAAATAAAAAATTGGCTATAGCTGGGTTGTGTGTTCCATCAGTGTGTTTATGGATGGTAGGTTGTGAGGCAAGAGTGGATGACATGACTAAAATCTTCACAATATGAGAAACTTTATTTTAAGACCTGTCACTTTAAGACCTATTGTAAAGCCCGAGACACACTGCATGATTTTCAGCTGTCCAAGGCGAAAGATTGCCATTGTGAAACAATTCCTAATCGGTGATCTTATGTCATACTTAAGTCACTGGTGGTGGTTGAGAAGAGACCCACTATATAAATGATTGTAAAGCGCTTTGGGTGTATAGCAATACACAATAAAGCGCTATATAAATGCTTCATTCATTCATTCGTACAGTGGGAGAGGCTCAAAGACGGCCGTTGTCAACGCAACTGTCACGGTGCACAAAGCAGGGAGGGATGAGGAGATGAGGATAACTCAAAATAATAGTCTTTAATGAAAATCCAACACAGGCAGGGCAAGACAAGGCAAGGCTGGGACACACAGGAACACCGGGGAGTAACGAGTAGACCAGACAAACACTAACTGAACAGGCAGGAACTAAATACACATGACAATTACTAAAACACAGCTGGACAAGACTTAACAAATAAATCACACTGAACAAGGACAGGAACATGACCAAATAAGGACACAAGAGGCGGGAACACAAGACACACGACAGAGAACTGACAGCAACATGGCGCTAAAACATAAAACTGCTTACCTCAAGCTCTCTCCTTCGTTCATCTTAAGAACACAAATTAAGATATTTTTATTTAAGATATCAGTGTTGATTACGTTCAGTAGAAAGGGCATGCATGCTGAGCGTAAACAACGCTGATTACGTTGATTACGTTGATTACGTTCTGGGGTACTCTCCAAAATGGCCGAAGACGGTAACTCAGGGAGAAGAATTGTTGAATAAATTATGCTATTGTTTTCTTTGCGCACAAAAAAAATTGTTGTAGCTTTGCAAAATTGAAGTTGAGCAATTGATGTCACATGGACTATTTTACCGATGTTCTTGCTACGTTTCTGGAGCTGGGAACATTGCAGTTGCATTGCTGTCTACAGAGGGTCAAAGAGCTCTCAGATTTGATCAAAAATATCTTAGTTTGTGTTCTGAAGATGAACGAAGGTCTTCCGGGTTTGGAACGACGTGAGGGTGAGTAATTAATGACATAGTTTTCATTTTGGGTGAACTAACCCTTTAAGACATGACTGTGTTAAGGTGAATACTTCACACCATGGGCATTTTGACATTGGGCATTCAAGTCCAGTAATACATAAAACATACCACAATATAACTGATACAGCAAAATCTCGAATGATAGACTCTTTATATTGTCATCACTGTGCCCAACACTATTGTAAGGATGTTGCTATGCATTAGCTAAGGTGTTTTGAGTGTGTTTTGACTGTATTGCTATTTGATTGTGCAATGTGTTCATGAGGATGCCAAGGCGTTCCTGTAGCTCAAACATAGAGTATGTTACTTGATCATGTAGTCGATTACTACGAAATGCATGAAAAATTAAAATGTGTACTGTGCATGCAACATATGTTGACAAATGTGTTCCTTCTTCAAAGACACATAACTTTTTCACTTGTCTTGTTAAAATTCATAAGTCTGATCACTTAAAAGCATACATCTTCATAATGATCCAGACAATTTAAAGGATCATTCATGTCCATAGCACAAACGGTTTGTATAAGTTATATGCTGTAGTCAGGTTAGGAATGAGTAGGGATGAATTATGGACTAATATCCTGGGGCTTTGCATCACCAGGGACTTCAAAAGCCTGAGGCCCCGTGGCCCAAGACTTCCTAAGAAAGATGGTCACAAGTGATCCTAGCCCCCCAGCACATACAGAGCAAGCTGACCACAGGAATTCAGGAAATTCAGGCCCCTTGTTACTGCATACTTTATTATTTGAATACTGTTAGATTTTCCCAAGTATTACTGAAACATTCAATTTGAGCATTTCCTATCTATCTATCTATCTATCTATCTATCTATCTATCTATCTATCTATCTATCTATCTATCTATCATCTATCTATCTATCTATCTATCTATCTATCTATCTATCTATCTATCTATCTATCTATCTATCCCTGTATCGAACACTTTTAAAAACAACATAAATCAATGCCTTTCCCAAAATCAAAAGATGAAATCTGTCCTCCTGCTTGTTGTCAGCCGTGTGCTGGAATATCCGACTGTGCTTTAGATCAGCCGAATGAAGAAAGCCAACTCACTCTGAGAGGGCTGTCATGAAATGAACTGTCATGGCATCCAAAGACCTCTTGGTGACAGAGGCTTTGATGCAAACCTGAAGATGTCTGCTCACAGGGATGCTAGATAATACGATTTATATATGCATTATACAGTGCCATGAAAAAGGGTTTTAATTGGTTGGGATAATTGGTTGCATATAAGGCACTCAGGAAAGTGTTGACAAAGCCACATGGTCAAGAAATGTGAATATGAAATACTTCTCTCTGAATAGGAAGGCTAATGAGACTTTCTTAGAATCACTAACATTTCCCCCTTAAGCTATAGGGCACATTATATTTATAATTAATTATGAATAAATAATTAAATAATTTTCTACTGTTTTTGCAAAACGATCAAAAGAACCAGTCTATTAAAGGAACACTCCACTTTTTTTGGAAATAGGCTCATTCTCCAACTCCCCCAGAGTTAATAAGTTGAGTTTTACCATTTTTGAATCCATTCAGCCGATCTCCGGATCTGGCGATAGCACTTTTAGCATAGCTATTTTACCATACCTGCTGCGGCCATGGTATGGCAGCAAAGTTCCTTGATTATTACGCAGGAACGAGAGTATAGTTCTTAATCATATCAGTCTAGAAAATCGCAACTTTTCATTTTCCACCGGTCTTAGTACACGATATAACTACAGAAGAGTCAAGTTTTAAATAGGACAAATATCGAAACTCTTTGGTCATTTTTGAACGCGATGCTACTGGTCTAATCAGATTCAATGATCTATGCTAAGCTATGCTAAAAGTGCTATCGCCAGATCCAGAGAACAGCTGAATGGATTCCAAAACGGTAAAACTCAACTTATTAACTCTGGGGGAGTTGGAGGATGAGCCTATTTCCAAAAAAAGTGGAGTGTTCCTTTAAGAGAGAGATAAAGTAAGATTTGTTTAAAGTGTCTTTAAATTGTTTATATGATGATATGAAAAATATTAGCGGCTAAAACAAGTGGAGGTGGTGTGATAGTTCATATCGTGTGTTACCTCAATGTTAATGATGCAATCGAAGCGTTAGCATAAAGCTAATATAACGTGGTGCATGTATCTCTAACCAAAGGGTCAGAGAAGCTGAATGCAATTGAGAGTGACACCTGAAGCGGATTTCATCTGAAAATATCCTGGTTAATTTGATGTACATGTGTATATGAGTTCCTTGGTAAGTTAATGTGTTTTTTTTCTTTATTGATTGTTATTTCTGTATCATTCAAATTAATTGTGTTTTATCAAAATGGTGCAATATTAATGACAGATATGCCTTAATGTGTGCAATGTGAACAAAGATGCTGTTGTTTATGAGAAAGAACTATACATGTGCAATTGTATGGCAAACAAAAATATATACAAGAGAGTACACAACATTTAGGAAGAATTTCTTTATTGTTAAAGAGAAATAATACATAGAAAGACAGTTTATCACACAGAGTAAATGAATGTTAATTGATGTGTTTTAGTTGGAGTTATACTTACTGGTCAAATACTAATTGTTGTTGTTTTGGTGGCCTTGTGTCCACAAGGCCAGGTTTTTTTGTTTTGTTTTGTTTCTGATCTTGTTCCATGTGAAGTTCCCTTGCTGGATTTGCCCCGGATGAATCAACTGATGTGTGAATTATTCCCGAACCGTCTCAACTCTTCCTTTGCCTGCGCTGGTGGAGTTGGACTGGCGAGCCACTGTTAAACGAATCCTTTGAAACTCTTGCGTGAATCTTTCCTGGGTGGACAGACAAACTGAACTTGCTCCCTTTTAACTGGTAGGAATGAAACCTAAAGACTGTGATTACCATCAATTAATTGACCTTTGGGGACTAAATTTATAAACTGATCTTTGATTCTTCAGAATTATTTCTTGTCAGTTCATTGAGTACTTTGGTTCTGAGTATTTGAATTATATTTGTGAATGTAAATTCATTTTCTATATTTACTGTCATAATACAAATCAAATCTTGTTTTTGCCTCAACCTTGTCTGAGTCTGTTCACTGCTGCTGCTGCATCATCTCTCTCCTCGGACGAACCGAATCTTTTGAGCTCACTGGTCCATTGGCAGAGTTGACCCAAATTTTTGTATCGTGTGTAACGGGTTACACTTGTGACTGTCCCATTGACTGCCAAGTAAATTACACTGTCAAGGTCCAGAAAAGTATGAAAAACATCGTCAGAATACTCCATCTGCCATCAGTGGTTTAACCGTAACGTTATGAAATGACGAGAATACTTTTTGTATGGAAATAAAACAAAAATAATGACTTTATTCATCAATGCAGCTTTCAATGACGCTACGGATTTCTCAAGCGACAGCAGTGTACCAGTTCTAATGCCATGGCGAAAGTTTGAAAAAAAATTATACACCTTTTTCTTGCTGTAAAAATGGGCGAGTTAATTTCAGATTTTGTTGCTGATTTGAAATATGTAATTTAATCGCGAGTTCAGCAAGCCGTTTTTGAGATTTCAGGATTCCCCCGTTCATTTACTGTAGATAGGACTTGGTCTTGTTTGAGCTGCCCAGAAGCATTGCAAATATGGCTGCCGAGTGAACGGACTTTCCTTGAAAGGGACTTTGAAAACATGCTAACTGTTCTGCCTTTGGCTGCACAGACGAGCACTGAACACTATTTAGAGTCCCAGCCTCAGAGGAGACAACAATGGATTTATTGAATTATTTACATATTGCTGCTGCCACACAGATCTAAAATAAACATGTGATTTATTTCCCAGCTGTTTATCTTCACAGACATAACCGACCGTTTTTGTAACTCGTGCGTGTTTTTAACGTAAACTTATGTGTGAATGAGAACTTAGTTTAGTACTCACATGCTGCGACAGCTGCTTTCTGTATGTGTAAGAGAAACTCCTAAAATTTCTGGATGGAAAAATTGGTACCACTTTATATTATGTGACCTTAACTACTATGTACTTACATTTAAATTAATCATTTGGTACAATGCACTTATTGTGTTCATACATGTTTTTACATTGTACTTATATTTTTTAAAAATACCTATATGTAATTACATCTGTAATTAACTTATGTAATTACATTTATAATTACACTGTTGACCCATTCCTTACACCTTAACCCACTCTTGAACCTACCCGTATCACCCAACCTGTCTCTAACCTTACCCGTATCTCACCTCAATAGCAGCAATAGTGTTTTGCAATACAGTATAAACACAATAAGTACATTGTACTTATTTTTTTATGTAAGTACATAGTAGTTAAGGCCACCTAATATAAAGTGTGACCGAAAAATTTAATTCTAAGCAATGAAATTCTGTCCGTGGGCTTCGGATGTGTGCACTCAGAAAACTGTATATAAGTTTAAACTAATATGGTTTAAAATGCATTTCAGCGTGATAAACAAGATAACCAGAACCAAAACAGATGTTTTTAGCAGGTACAAGCTGTAATGGAGCAGCTCTTTTCTGGAAAAGGGGGCGGGGAGCAGCAGCTCATTTGCATTTAAAGAGTCAGGAACGAAAAACAGCATGTTTCTGCTTCCACTCAAAATAGGCATTTTCAAAATGATTTAATAAATTATCTGTGGGGGTATTTTGAGCTGAAACTTCACAGATACATTCTGGGGACAACAGAGACTCATATTGCATCTTGTAAAAAGGGGCATAATATGCCTGCTTTAATATGTGCTACAGTATCAATAAATAGCCAATATGCTAGTAATATGCATGCTAATAAGCAATTAGTCAATAGTGAGAATTGGTCCCTTTACTAAAGTGTTACCAACATTATTTAATATAACTGACTTTCAGGCACTATATTACAAATACTGTATATTTATATTTATATAGTGGATTTCATTGTTGTATTGTGCAACACATTGTTGTGTGTGTGTGTGTGTGTGTGTGTGTGTGTGTGTGTGTGTGTGTGTGTGTGTGTGTGTGTGTGTGTGTGTGTGTGTGTGTGTGTGTGTGTGTGTGTGTGTGTGTGTGTGTGTGTTTATCTCAGTAGAACTAGAAAAGGACAGACAGGAAACCATAGAGAAAAGCTGTGAATTGGATTCAAACTGGAGTTGACGGAAACACAACAAACTTCATAAAAGTTGTGTAAAATGAACCATACGACTTCAGCCGGTATATTACAAGTTTAATGAAGTGACATGATTACTTTGTATGATGTACAGATTGAAATGTTAGCCTTTGTTTACTCTCAAATCAAATCAAGGCATTGATCACTGCATGTAGACCACTTCAATTATGGTGAAATATACTTCAAACGTCAATTTATGTCAAACCGTATGGGTTCTCACACGACCCTGTTGACTTCTAAATGTATGGACAGAGACAGTGGAGAAAATGGTATCAGAAGTTTCATTTTAAGGTGAAAGATTGTGTCAAACAAAGCATGCAGTAACTCTTATTCAATGACTCACCATGTTCTTCAAGTTTACTTGAGCAATACAATCTGCCTGATTGGAATTACGTAGAGAAACTCTTAAAATCCCTGGAGGAAAAAATGAAATCCTAAGCAGTTAATCCTGTCAGCCACATTCAGGATAAGCATATTAGGATTCATTTTGGCATAGTGAAACAGAAACTATACTCTGTGTTTCATAATTCCATGACTAAAGTCCGGCTTACATGTATCATTTTGTGCGGCTTTGGTCTAATGGTGCCTACTGTTTCTCTAGTTTCTGATGAAGGTAAATATTAGATCTGTTTCAACGGTGTAAGGAGTCAAAGTTAGATTGACGTTCTGTCTCTAGGATGGAAGATGACAGTCTTACTGTGGACTGAGGAAATATTTCATGGGGGTTATAAATTATGAAGCCACTCAAAACAAAGCACAAGAAGACTTGATCGGTGGTGTGAAGGGTCTCACATAGCAGACAGAAAGAAGCTGAGCGGAATTATAATTTCTCTATATCTGATATTCGTTTTGTTGAGGACAGTATCTAATTACCACCAACATTTTGGCAACCAAAAAAACTTTAGTACAAACTCTTAATAATTAAAAATAATAATAATTTGAAGAAAATGTGATACTTCCTGTGCAAAAGTCTACACAACTTTTGACTTTATTGAAATGCAGAAATGCAATTCAAATGTCAATGCAATAATGTTTTAATCACTTATCTCATTACAGATCAACAAAAAATATACTTCAGTATATATTCATTTGACTCAGTTCAAGGCACATTTTAATTACTTCTACTAGTATTTCATCTTTATTTAGCCTTCATATAGCGTAACTGCCTTTAATAATGTCATGACAATTAAACTTATATAGAATATATGTATCTATCATATAATATATGTATCTATCATATAATCCAGATGATCTAAAAGGTTAATCAACAAATCATGTTGTACAACTATAGATTTTTGCTGATCTAGAGTCTAACTAGTTTGCAGTTTCCAAAAATGAGAGATGGGGAACATTTGCAATTTGTGAAAACAGAGCAGGATGGGAGAAGAAGAAACAATCAATGACTGTAACCATCAGGTTGATCAGAGATTTGTCAGAAGGAGGGAGACAGATGGCTGTTGCAACAAATACAGGCATTTTAAATGATGTGTGCTACATCTGAAAGTATTGCAGGAAACTGTTCAAACATAAAAATAAAAAAAAAACTTATGGCTGATGTGTCATGTTTTTATAATACCTTTTGATAACACACTGAACGGTGGATACTATTATAAATGTTATGAATTTTATGTAATGTAGAATGAAAACATGATTGCAAGTTTTGATAGACAGCATAGTTTGATATTTATGATTAGTTCAAATATTTATTTAGGAGTTTTGAAAAATTAACGTGAAAAAGTGAATTAAAAACTCTAAATGTAAATTAATTCAAATTCAGATTAATTACATAATTAAAGTTGATCAATCAAAAGTTTTGGAAACAAATATAGTAGTGAAGTTTGAAGGTTTAGACCTTAACGAGCAAATAAAATATAGATTTGAGTTGAATTCAGTGCATTTGTGTTCTTGTCTTTTGATTTCAAAACCATTTATAACTTTGGTAACACTTTATTTCGATAGTCCACTTTAGACATTCTACTAACAGTAAGTAACTTTGCAACTACATGTCAACTAGCAGTCATTAGAGTATTAGTAGACTGTCTGCTTAATATCTTCTAACACTTTATTTTGATGGGTCCACAACATACAACATATTGAATATGAGAAACTTTGCAAGTATATGTCAACTTATTCTACTAACCCTAAACCTACCCTGCTGAGAGTTAGTAGACACGTAGTTACAAAGTTACTTATAGTTAGTAGAATGTCTAAAGTGGACTATCGAAATTAATTGTAACCATAACTTTTGTCACTGTGTCCATATAGTACATTTTAGCACACTTCCAAATAAAGGTACATATGTACAGATAAATGTGACAAACAACCCGAATTCCGGAAATGTTGGGACGTTTTGAATAACGTTTTTTATTTGAATAAAATGGAAACTAAAATAATTTCAAATCACTTGAGCCAATATTTTATTCACAATAGAACATAGATAACAACACATGTTGAAACTGAGAAATTGTATGCACAAAATGAGCTCATTTCAAAATTTGATGCCTGCTACAGGTCTCAAAATAGTTGGGATGGGGGCAACAAAGTGCTGAAAAAGCAAGAAATTTTGAAAAGATTCAGCTGGGAGAACATCTAGCAACTAATTAAGTTAATTGACATCAGGTCTATAACATGATTAGCTATAAAAGGGATGTCTTAGAGAGGCAGAGTCTCTCAGAAGTAAAGATGGGCAGAGGCTCTCCAATCTGTGAAAAAAACGTTCAGCAATCAGCGTTCAGTTCAAAAGCCAACATCTCTGATGGTATGGTGGTGCATAAATGCATACACTATGGGCAGTTTGCATGTTTTGGAAGGCACTATGAATGCTGAAAGGTATATAAAGGTTTTAGAGCAACATATGCTCCCCTCCAGATGACATGTATTTCAGCAGGACAAAGCAAAACCACATACTGCAGGTATTACAACAGCATGGCTTCGTAGTAGAAGAGTCCGGGTGCTGAATTGGCCTGCCTGCAGTCTAGATCTGTCTCAGATCAGTCAAAGACGACCACAAACTCTTCAGCAGCTGGAAACCTATATCAGGCCAGAATGGGACCAAATTCCAACACCAAAACTCCCGAAACTCATAACCTCGATGTCCAGATGTCTTCAAACTGTTTTGAAAAGAAGAAGAGATGATACACCATGGTAAACATGCCCCCATCCCAACTATTTTGAGACCTGTAGCAGGCATCAAATTTGAAATTAGCTCATTTTGCGCATAAAATTGTAAAATTTCTCAGTTTAAACATTGGTTATGTTATCTATGTTCTATTGTGAATAAAATATTGGCTAATGTGATTTGAAATTCTTTTAGTTTTCATTTTATTCAAATTTAAAAAAAAAAAAAAAAAAAACATCCCAACATTTCCGGAATTCGTGTTGTATTCAAGTGCCAAACTGAATGTTTTCAGACAATTAACTGTTATGTACAGTTAAATAAAAATGTCTTACAGTTTAAATTTCAGTCAAAAAACCGTCCATATCTGTTACTAAATTAAAATGCATTTGAACATTGACTGAATTAATGCTTTAAACAACAATAGGTTCATCTCAGTATATAGACAGTACAGTCTGCCAGGACCAGGAATCCAGACATCCCCCTCTTCTCCTGGAGACCTCCTCCTACATTCTGAAAAAAAAAAAAAGTTGTTGACATCTTTTTGCATCTGGGGCTTTTGATGGAACAGCAATTCAAGTTGTTTCTTTCAAGAAGGGCTTCTCTTCCTGGGATTGTGTCATAAGCTTGTTCTCGGCAGCTTGTGAAGGCTGCCCCCCAAGCCAAGAACGGGACCTGATCCTCACCAGCGCTCATAAATGTTTGACTGAAAATGTTTCTGGCCCATGACCACAGAGTAATGGCTTATTGTTACAGCTTCATGTAAGAAGAGAAAAAAGTATTTCTAATAACATTGGAGCCCATGTGAGAGTTATCCAAAATGTTGAGTATGTGAGGATGATCCTATGATGCTGCCTCAGGTGTCAGAGGATTTTTCCTTTAATAAAAACAGCAGAAATTTGAAGTGCTGTTGAAATTTGAATGCAAATACCTCTGAGGAAAAATTTCAACTTTGTGTTTAATATGCATTGTGCATCCTTTACAAGAAAGGTATCGTGTCAGACATGAACGATGGTAGTACCATGGTTCTTTAAAGTACCTAGTGTAAAAATATGGTAATCATTCAGTATTCATGGATGAAAGTATTTCATAAATGAAAAGACGTGTGTGTGTGTGTGTGTGTGTGTGTGTGTGTGTGTGTGTGTGTGTGTGTGTGTGTGTGTGTGTGTGTGTGTGTGTGTGTGTGCATGAAAATGATTTGCCCTTATATCAATTTTTACCATGAATTATGACGGTTCTATAGCTGTGGCATGATTTTTTTTTTATTTTTTTTTTTTTATTTAAACACAGCAGATGTACTTGTTTACAAAAATAATAATAATAAAAATATGTGAAATATGTGATTCAAAAGTTAATTAAATTTATGAAACATAATATAAATTAGTTACATTATAGTGCTTTTCTCAGCACTCAAAACCCTACATATTTTTGGAGGAAGAAATCTCCTCATCCACTAGCAATGTGCAGCATCCGCCTTGCTTTGAAATATTAAAAACTGTCTCAATACACAGCTTTGTTTCACTGGCTCATCCAATGAGTTAGTAGACCATAATTGTTCCTGCTACTGTCATTATTTATGCATTTTAGCTTGTGACATTAGTATGCAAGAAATTAGACACTTCACCTTTAAACAGAGTGTTGTTCTCTGCACTAAATCCTTTATTTATAAAGTCACCTTGTTGTAGCCTATATGCTTTGTTTATCATTCTCAAAGTACTAAAATAGCTTATGAAGTCTCTTATAATCACATTGGCCAAAACTGACTGGGGCATGAGTACACAATGCAGGCAGCACAGACGAAGACATTCAATTATTTTTAGAGACGGTCTAAATTTGATTGCATTGGCTTTTTATTCCACACACTACACAAAATAGCAGTAACCCTCAGAAGTAATTTTGCCGGAACTAACGAGCAGAGAGAGGGAGGGCGCTCCTCACTTCAGCTAAAACAGCTTTGATGAACGACCGCTGTCCCACGGTGCACGTTGTCATTAGCCTGACACCAGATAGAAGTTAAGTCTTAAGAAAATGGAAAATTGATTTACCTCTACTTTACTTTGGAGCAAATGGTTAATTCCCTGAAATTCCAACGTACTGCATAAACATTGCCACAGCCCCTGCCTATATATATATATATATATATATATATATATTTTTTTTTTTATCCCTCAACAGGAATGACAATCTCAGCAGCTGCTGCCTAGGTCAGTATTCATTTACTATGAAATGCAACACGAACATCCAATGACCAGTTAAAGAATTGGAAATTAAGTCAAAACTCTAAATCTCTACAGCCGAATAAATAATTTAGTAAAGTTTTGTGCCTTTTATAAGCATAATGGGCTTGGCTTTGAAAATGGGTTCTGTAAAAAGAACACTAAAAGCAGAGTGTATGAATGTTAAAAAAGGGCTGATTGATTCCTGAAGACAGAGAGAGATGCTGTATGTAGGTCTTTTACCTGCAGAAATCGCATGTGCACAAGCAGACTGTAATAATGGTAATCTTCTCCTCTTTCACAGACACCTTTCCAGTAGTAATAAATAGAGGAGATTGAGTCTATTCCTCACATTTTGTACTCCAGTGAATATTTCTCAGGTTGAGTTTATTTTTAAAAGTCAATATCTGAGTAGGCAAACATCTCAAATACAGTCATCAAAAAAGCTATTGAATATTTCCACACTTATTGCTAAGAAAAACACACTGAGTCCTACAGGGTATACTGTCACAAGAATATATCTTGTCTTGATATATAAAACATAATACAGTATATATTGTACAATATTTGATGTGTAAAATGATCTACTTCATGGATCTGCAGACCACAAACATATATTTATACAACACACAAAAAAATATATAGTTTTTAAATATGAAATACTTTCTAAAGTTGAAAAAAACAGAGCAGCTTTTGAACAGCTTCCATGTCTGTTTTAAATGTATTATTATCAATTTAAAGGTTTTTCAGTATATAATATAATATAATATAATATAATATAATATAATATAATATAATATAATATAATATAATATAATATAATATAATATAATATAATATAATATAATATAATATAATATAAAATTTTAAAATACTTCATGGCTCTTCAGTAATAGCATATTCTAGTCTAGTCTAGTCTTATACAAGCCACACACAAAAAAATAAAATAAAAAAATAAATAGTTTTATCATAAGAAACTATCTAAAGTTTTTTATTATTATTTGTATTATTATTATTTTACATATCTGATCACAAAAGATCTGTTTAGTAATATAATATAATACAATATTAGGTCAGAATTCACAAAAAAAAAATAATAATAATAAAAAAATAAATAATCATAATTAGCAACTGGGTGTTTGAAATCTACAAACAAAACTGCTGCTAGATAAAAATGTTAGTCCTTACAATATATTATTGTAGCTCAAACAGTAGAGCATTATGCATAGCACTAGAGATTGCATGAACTTATAAAATGATAAAATGTAAACTTTAAATGCAACGCACAGTTTTGAATGCATGCATTTGTCGAATGTATTAATTCAATGCCAAGCCCCTGAAAAGGTTTCAGGCAACAGGTGTGGGATTAACAAACAATACAACAGTTCCATCTAGTGTCTGAATTCAAGACCACGAAGCCAGAAATAAAAATTAGCTCATTTTCAGTGGAAATTATGTTGCTATATGTTTTATTTATATATGCATGCAAGTGCTGTCTTTAATGATCCAAGGTCAGAAAAGATTTATGCTTGCAAAATAGGTCGGGTCTATATAAAGGTATGTTTTAACTAATTGAAAGGTTTAGATAACCAGGGGCAAACATGGGGGGAATCACGCAATGTTCAAGGTCTTGTAGAAATAAAACGAATGTTTAAATAGGAATTAGTGAAGTTTGTTTTTCTTAAACTGAAGGTCAGATGTTAATTGTTGAATGAAGGGTACTTTGAGGGGGGGGGGGGGGGGATGCATAATTCAATGATGTCCCATACCATTTTCACCAAAAGGAAACAAATGCAATTTTAATATATTCAACTGCTGAAATTTTATTTACTGCA
Source organism: Acrossocheilus fasciatus (assembly GCA_036784905.1). Lineage (NCBI taxonomy): Eukaryota > Metazoa > Chordata > Actinopteri > Cypriniformes > Cyprinidae > Acrossocheilus > Acrossocheilus fasciatus. The sequence continues at coordinate 23,958,889 of CM071954.1, read as the reverse complement.
GTGGTAACTTCAACTTTTGGTAACTTTTACTTTTTGTTATACAAGGAATTACAAGGATGAAAAAAACCCTCATAATTCTAAGCAAATATGACTTCTCAAAAAATCTTAATTATTCATGTCTTATTGCCATATCTTGCATTGCAAATTCAATAAATAAAGTGTAGTAATTGTGATAACTAAAGGCTTAATTACAATACCAAACATAGCTTGTGTTTAGTAACAGTGACAATAATAGCGTACAAAACTGCAATAAGGCAGTCAGAAGGCAATATTAGCGCTTGGAATAAATTAAATTTTTCATTTCTTTGTTGATTTTACACCATGCCAACAGTCATTGGCACACATTCAGGCACTCTTCAATCAATATCAGTGTTACATTAGCAGTGCTTTGTTTCTGGCACTGTGGGCCTTTCAGCGTGAAGCCCAGGGCAGTCAGCAGCCTGTGAGAATTGGCTGTCAGCCATTTTGAAGGGTAAGAAGTCAACTGAGGTGATATTTAATATGTTCAGACCTTTGCTCTTATGAAAAACCCCAAATTTTGTTTTTATCACCTTTTAAATATTAAGTGTAATCATTTCTTAAATACATTACAAGCTGAATTTCAGTAATATTTTCCTCTATGATCTTCCCTAAAATCCAACAGTAAGCAAAATGCAGCAGTTGTAACTAAGAACAGAACCAGAGAACGCCTCGGCGTTCTACATGAGAGATGTTCTAAATACCCCCGTGGTCTCCTGACATCAGATAGGGACTGACAGACTTTAATTAGACCTGAGGCCTGTCAGCATGAATTTAAATGAAATCCCGATACATATCTTTTAGCTATTTATATTTATTATATATGCTCTGATTTTAGTTTTGCTTTTAATCATGTGCAAAGATAGCTCATGGGATGTTGTGTTCCCACCTGCCCTTAAGTGACTTAACCAAAACTTCTTTTGTCAACCAGACAACCTTCAAATCAAGCAGAAACCACCATGGAAATTTATGTTGATCTAAGGTAGGATCTTTTAAACAGGATGTCCTTCAACAAAAGCAATAGCTCTTGAGGGGACAACTTAAAAAGAAGTATTATTTTAATATAACTCATTTTTAAATCATCTTGCGTCCCCCTGGTTTTGAATATTTTCACCCAACTGTTCATATTTTGAATGAATAGTTCACCCAAAAGTGAAAAAAAAAAAAAGCTGTATAAGTTTCTTTCTTATGTTGAGCACAAAATAAGATTGTTGATCCCCATTGACTTCCATAGTAGGGAAATAAATACTATGGAAGTCAATGGGGACCATAGGCTGTTTGATTACCAGCATTCTTCAAAATATCTTCTTTTATGTTCAACATAAGAAAGAAACTCGTTCAGATTTGGAACGACATGAGGGTGAGTAAATGATGACATGATTTTCATTTTTGGGTGAACTATCCCTTTAAGTGTGAACTGAATGTAATGCTATTTACAATTAAATGAAAATGTATTATAGTTTACATTTAAATGCAATAAGTTAAGCACTTAAGAGTGTTTTTTTTTTTTTTTTTTTCGGCCTACTTAAGTGCATCTTTATTTGCAATTTCATAATTACATAGTCACTGGATACAGCTAACTGTACAAGCATTAATGGAAAACTAAAATATAAGCTACTGCAATGTCACATCTGTTAAAATATGCATATCATGTATTCAAAATATATGTGTAATTACAACCGGAATTCCGGAAATGTTGGGATGTTTTTTTGTTTGTTTGTTTTTTAATAAAATGAAAACTAAAAGACTTTCAAATCACATGAGCCAATATTTTATTCACAATAGAACATAGAGAACATAACAAAAATTTTACACTTTTATCCACTAAATGAGCTAATTTCAAATTTGATGCCTCCTAGGGGTCACAAGAAAAGTTGGCACAAAGGGCTGAAAAAGCAAGAAATGTTGGAAAGAATCAGCTGGGCGAACATCTAGCAACTAGGCTAATTAAGTCAATTGACATCAGGTCTGTAACATGATTAGCTATAAAAGGGATGTCTTAGAGAGGCAGAGTCTCTCAGAAGTAAAGATGGGCAGAGGCTCTCCAATCTGTGAAAGTGTGCGTAAAAAGATTGTGGAATACTTTAAAAACAATGTTCCTCAATGTCAAATTGCAAAGGCTTTGCAAATCTCATCATCTACAGAGCATCATCGGCATGATTCTGTCATTGACATTACTAAATGGGCCCAGGAATACTTCCAGAAACCACTGTCAGTAAACACAATCCGCCGTGCCATCTGCAGATGCCAACTAAAGCTCTGTCATGCAAAAAGGAAGCCATATGTGAACATGGTCCAGAAGCGCCATTGTGTCCTGTGGACCAAGGCTCATTTAACTCTCTGGAGTCAGCTGTATCGGCGATATGGACTGTTTCAAAGTGGAAAAGTGTTCTATGGTCAGACGAGTCCAAATTTGACATTCTTGTTGGAAATCACGGATGTCGTGTCCTCCAGGCTAAAGAGGAGGGAGACCTTCCATTGTGTTATCAGCGTTCAGTTCAAAAGCCAGCATCTCTGATGGTATGGGGGTGCATAAGTGCATACGGTATGGGCAGCTTGCATGTTTTGAAAGGCACTACGAATGCTGAAAAGTATATAAAGGTTTTAGAGCAACATATGCTCCCCTCCAGATGAAGTCTATTTCAGGGAAGGCCTTATGTATTTCAGCAGAACAATGCAAAACCACATACTGCAGCTATTACAACAGCCCGGCTTCATAGGTGAAGAGTCCGGGTGCAGAATTGGCCTGCCTGCAGTCCAGGGGTCTCATTTATAAAACTCTCTGTAGATTTCACCTTAAAAGTGTATTTACGCACAAAAGCTAGGTACCCGTGATTTTTTTCAGATTTATAAAACCATGCGTACCCCAGAACCTGCACAAAAATCCCTTTATAAATCCCAGTCAGGGGAAGATTGTGCATACCTGCAACTCCACCCCGACTCCTCCCAGGAATCACCATATACGGAGCTTACAACTCCTAGTTTTACTATTCATAACCTCATCTGCATATCATTTTCATGCATATTCCCATCCACGTGACACTGTGTTTAACACCGTCAAAGGTACAAGACATTAAGGAAATATGAGATCCTGACTGTAATTCCATTTGAGCCATAGCCTAGATATTAATTTGTATTGCTAAAGATGATCCAGTATCCTTGTATTTATGTTTTATAATAAATATTTGAAATTATCCATAAAAACAAAACGGTTTAATATAGTTGATCTCATTCTTTTACTCTGGTCATATAGTATTTCAATTGTTTTGAACAATTCAAATCAAATTAAATTTATGCAGTTTTGCTGATAAGGTGAACATAAGCTGAACATCTATTTTTAGTGGCAACAGCTGATATAATGGGACTATTTTTTGCAGTGTAAATACAAATGTCTGACTCGGCAAATTACTGAAAGTATTTTAAAAAGGAAATGTGCAAATCTTACCGTTTTCCTTTAACGGTATCCTTCAAATACAGTGTTTTTTTGGGTTTTTTTTTTTTTTAATGTTTTGGAGATGCCTTTACATTACATCAACACGTCCGTGCAGCTGGTTGTATATATACAATATATAGGTTGGTGTGGATGGATCCACATCTAGTGGGTGGAGATTGGTAGGTTTAGGGGTGGAGATGGGTGGGTTTACGGATCAGGGGGTGGAGACGGGTAGGTTTAAGGTGGGAGGAATTGGATCTGGATCCAACCACGCCCCCTGGATCTTGTGTTCTGCAGCGAGACGCTCCTCAGCTGGAAACCTATATCAGGCAAGAACGGGACCAAATTCCAACACCAAACTCCAGAAACTCATAACCTCGATGCACAGACATCTTCAAACTGTTTTGAAAAGAAGAAGAGATGCTACACCATGGTAAACATGCCCCCGTCCCAACTATTTTGAGACCTGTAGCAGGCATCAAATCGGAAATGAGCTCATTTTGTGCATAAAATTTCTCAGTTTAAACATGTGTTATGTTATCTATGTTTTATTGTGAATAAAATATTGGCTCATGTGATTTGAAATGCTTTTAGTTTTCATTTTATTCAAATTAAAAAAAAAACAAAAAAAAAAAAACGTCCCAACATTTCTGGAATTCAGGTTACATTTGCAATGATAATGTTGCGATAAAGTTTACATTTACATTACATGTAGCCTATATTAATTTAAATGTACTATCAAAAACACACTACAGTTAAAATTATAATAAAGAACTTTACATGTGATTTAGTATGTTAGTCAACATAACATACAAAGCATAACAAAATATTTTTTTAAACACATTGTTTTAAAATGTTCGTTAAAGTTATCCGCAAGCAGTTTTATTTTATTTTATTTTATTTTATTTTATTTTATTTTATTTTATTTTATTTTATTTTATTTTATTTTATTTTATTTTATTTTATTTTGTTTTGAATATGAGTGTACTTTTAAGATTTGAAGTAGGCTACACTACAAGTATTTTGTCGGTGAGCGTCTTGACGTTGGTTGGCGTAATTTAAAAAGGGGGTGGGGGCTTTTGTTTTGACGGTGTTGTGGCCCGGAAGTGCTCTATTCACACTGCCAACATTACACTCGGCTAGTTGGTCGATACTGCGGAATAGGTAACAAACTAGATGGGTTTACTGCGACAAAACAGTGTCGCCTGTTAGGGAGTTACAATGCCATTAAGCGCAGCCTGAGATCAGAGAAGTAGACTATGAAAACAGCACACAAATCGGTTGATTTATGTGTTTAATCACAGACCGAGTGTTATGATTTTAGCATTTGCTAAGCGTGACGCGATTCTGTGTGATTAAAGTTGAGCAACAGCGTTCAGATAATCGACCAGGTCAATGTGCCAAGAGTTCCGAACCGACTTTACAGCAGATCAGCAGTGGATGCTCGTGTTTAATCGTCTGACCTGTAAGGATATATGCTCAAAACTGACTAGCTCACCAGCTAATACACCAATCCAAGTACGTTAAGAAGGATCTGCTGGCACCAGACATCGGTCGATTGTACAGGATTTGCTGTTTAACTCTAAAGTGATTCTCAAACTGAGACAGCGGTGTATCTTTAGCTGAAATGGATGACTTCAGCTCCATTAGTCTGCTGTCTCTGGCTATGCTAGTCGGCTGCTATGTGGCTGGAACAATTCCCCTGGCTGTCAACTTCTCTGAGGTGAGCCTTAACTCGAGTTGAACATGTTTGCAATAGTTTACGGGGTGCTCAGTCCTTGAGAGTTTCTCAGTGTACATTCCTGCAGAGATTAGTTCTCTCCAGAAAGCTAACTATGTGTTTGAGAAGATAGTCGTCCATCACGTGCAGTGCTGAGGACAGATATACCAGGAGTTTGATGTCCAAAAGTTTTAGCACCCTTGATTTAAGCTACCCGTGAGTCTTAAAAGTTTAAATATTGAATGTAATATCAACCGTAAGTTTATACTGTAGACACACGCTGTTTAACTTGCCACCTACGCTGTATTTATTTAAAATTTTGACACGAAACTGAATTTAAAATGCAGTTTAGATTGATTTTCTGGACAAACGAGCTGTGCAGTTTATTAGTCGTCAAAACATGTTTGTAGTTAATAATACAGAAGAAGTAGGAGACATTTAAAACTGAGGTGAATTTCTTCAGTTTTGAATCAGCAGTTGAATGTACTTGTACGTTGAAATTCTGAATTGTATGTATTTAATATGTATGTATTTTACACAATCATTTACTAATATTTTACTAGGTACCCTACCGTTCAAATACTGTTTCTTATGCTCAACAGGGCTACATTGATTTGTTCCAAAAATACAGTATAATAGCAATATTGAGAAATATTATTACAATTTTAATGTACACTAATTGTCACTATTCATGTATTCTCAAAGTTGCTACATATTAGTTAATGTATTATATAAGCCATTGTATTGCTCTGTCTGTGGTGATTATGGCCCTGGTTTTGACCCAGATGAAGTTTGTGTTTATAAGGAGTTTATGATTTCTGTGAGCTTTGTTGTACCTGTATGCCTCTCTTGATGAATATATTTTGAATCTATTTTTATGATATCCAGCTTATGCACATGAAGTTGACCTGATATGATCCCCACCTAAATACATAATTTTATGACCTAAATGTAAGTTGTTGTGACTACTCTTCTATCTTCAGGAGAAGCTGAAGTTGGTGACAGTGTTGGGAGCTGGGCTGTTGTGTGGCACTGCGCTGGCTGTCATTATTCCAGAGGGAGTTCATGCACTCTATGAGGAAATGCTGGAAGGTGAGATTAGAGTTTATACTTCTGTTGATGCATTAATTATTTTTCTATTCTATGCACAGAATATGTCATAGTTTTGGGCAAAGTTCGTCATTCCTAAATCTGTTATATAGATGTTTATCTGTAGGAAAGCTTTCATGTGTGGTAGGCATTCTGCTGTAGCTTGTAAAACTACTAGCTAAACTATGAGTTTATAAACTATATTCAAGTCAGGCTGTTTTTTGTTATACACACACATATATATATATATATATATATTATTTTTTTTTAGCAGTTAGTTTTGCTGTAAACTACTAACAAAATGTAGCTGACACATTTGTTGCAATTTACGTTATTAAATGGATCTGATTATATAAATTCTAATTTAGTTGTGTTATTTCTTATTTCTTACATCAAGGATTTTTAAATAAATTAATCTTAATTGGAGTACTGTGATAAACCACCACTACTTGTTATTATATGTGACCCTGGATCACAAAACCAGTCTTAAGTCGCTGGGGTATATTTGTAGCAATAGCCAAAAATACGTTATATAGGTCAAAATGATCATTTTTTCTTTTATGCCAAAAATCATTAGGATATTAAATAAAGATCATGTTCCATGAAGATATTTAGTAAATTTCTTACTGTAAATGTATCAACTTAATTTTCGATTAGTAATATGCATTGCTAAGAACTTCATTTAGACAACTTTAAAGGCGATTTTCTCAATATTTTGATTTTTTTGCACCCTCAGATTCCAGATTTTCAAATAGTTGTATCTCAGCTAAATATTGTCAGATCCTAACAGACCATACATCAATGGAAAGCTTATTTATTCAGGTTTCGTATGATGTATAAATCTCAATTTTGAAAAATTGACACTTAAGACTGGTTTTGTGGTCCAGGGTCACATATGTTAGTAGTATAAATGACTCCAAAGCTGTGCCCCCTCGTGTTTTGGTTTAGATGGGCACCACCATGGCCACGGGCAGGTAGAAGCAGAAGTTTCTGAACAGAAGATTGTTGAAGGAGTTGTGGGACAAACTGTTGAACACGGCCACAGTCACGAGCAGCTCCACGCTTATATCGGCGTCTCTCTGGTGCTGGGCTTCGTCTTCATGCTGCTGGTGGATCAGATCGGCAGTTCTCACATGCACAGCAGTGATGGTCGGTGTGATGCTGATGTTTTTGTTTTTTACTGTTTGACGAATTAGAATGGTATAAAGTGTCTAAATCTGTTCCCTCCACATTTTTAGATCCAGAAGCAGCAAGGACTGCTAGCTCTAAGGTCACCACCACACTTGGATTGGTCGTTCATGCTGCAGGTAAATAAATAATACTGTGAATGAAACCTTTATTCAGTTGCATTATCCTAATATTTTCTAGGAGTAGCTTCAGATTGTATTTGTGTCTTATTTATTATGTTAAATCTGACCAATCATCATATTTTATTCTCTCTGTGCTCCAGCTGATGGTGTTGCTCTTGGAGCAGCTGCGTCCACGTCTCAGACCAGCGTCCAGCTCATTGTATTTGTGGCCATTATGTTACATAAGGTACATTCAATCTTAAGTTAATTTACATTGTGTATTATGTTATTGTTCTGTGAATATAGTTGACTCTTGTGATAAATTGCTTGCGCTGTTCCTTATTTGTATCGATTTGTTTAGAAATACCTGCTGAGTGACTGAATGTAAATGCAGGCACCTCTCCAAATAAAGGCAATGGGTTCCAAATAAATTTTCTAAATATTTAATACATAGGCTCAGTATATTTTAAATAAGCAATAAAATATCAGTGAACATATTTTGTGTAATTTGACACAAATATTAATGAAAAAGGTAGCCAAACCTCTAAGCTTTTTTTTTTTATTTTTTTTTTTTATGCACACTTACAACAGGTGCTTTGCATGTAATCTGAGAATATGTCTGTAAAGCATTGCCCTGTTGTGTATTATTCTAACAATAATTATAAAATTCAGTGCATTAAATATATACAGTGTATACTCTTAATATATGCACCCTTGGTTAATTTTAGCAAAATGGACTGTGAAAAAAATGTTTTACTGAAGTAAATTTTTGCATAAAAATAAATGTGGAATATTTTTATTTTCTATTATTTCTATACTGTTCTATTATTATATTAGATTTTTTTGAATATTTTCAAAAAATATTCTGATTTTTTTTTTTGAATATTTTGAATGAAAGATCATAAACTGATTTATGATTGATAGCACTTGCGCTTACATCGTCCTCCTCTGTTTCTCCATCTCTTCCATACCTTTTATTTTTCTTAACTTATGTTTTTTGTGAAATATGTAGCTTGAAAATTTTAAATTAAAATGTTTACGCTATTTAAATTTGATTAAGTCATGCTATCTTGATATGTGTTGTATTTCAGGCTCCTGCTGCGTTTGGACTGGTCTCGTTCCTCATGCATGCCGGTTTAGAAAGAAACCGTATCCGGAAACATCTGTTAGTCTTTGCCTTGGCTGCCCCTGTTTTGGCCATGCTCACCTACGTAGGACTCAGTCAGGTATGTGCAAGTAAAAAAAAAAAAAAAAACGACAACAAAAACGGTAACACTTTACAATAATTTTCCATTTGTTAACACTAGTTAACATGAACTTACAATGAAAAGCATTTATTAATCTTAGTTAATGTTGTTTCCAACATTTATTAATACATTATTAAAATAAAATCTTGTATCTATTAATGTTATTTAATGGACCTGAGATAGCATGCACTAACGATGAACAGTTGTCTTCTAATTAACATACATTAGCAAAGATTTAATTAAAATAAATAATGTATTGCTCATTGTTAGTTGATGCATCATATAGTTAACAAATAGAACAGTATTGCAAAAATTGTAAAGTAAAAGTTAATAATAATAATAATAATGTTGTATTTTAAGAGTGCATTAGTGCCTGCTCACTCTGTCAGCAATGTTAGTTCTGGAATTACTTTTATACAAAGTTAAAAAACTGTTTACTGCTTCAGTCCAATGAAGCTTTGTTAATGGCATAATCAAATAAAAAGGGTTGGTGAAATAAATAACTATTCATTTGTTATCAATAGAAAGAATATATTGACCATATATTTGGGGGGTGGGGGAACTATGGTAAAATATCCCTTGTGATTTGCTTACTGCAACTGTCTGATTGGTGGAATGTTTCTGAACAGCATCATGGGTAATGTAGTTTTTCACCATGAAATGTTGTTTAATATGGCATCGACAAAAGCATAAACCATCAATAAATAACCTCGGAGCTCAGACCAGGTCTGTTAAAAATCAGTTTCTCTATGGATAATATTTTTATTTATTAATTTATTTAATCTATTCTTATTAAACAATTTGACTCTAAAACAACCCTGCCAATATTTATTTAAATGTGTGCTGAATTAACATATCCGTTATTAAAAAAATTATAATAATTTAAAAAATGTTTTTGTTTCCCCTGTAGGGATTGTAAGATTGTTTTATAATGGTGCATCTACTAATTACCCCCTAATGGTTTAGTGTCCTTTTTATAACTTCTCAGCCATAACTTCAGATGCTTCACCAGGGTTACATAACAAGTATGGAGACCCACACTGTGTTTTTCAGATTTGTCCCGCAGGCTTCCCATCGCCATGGGAACGGCTGAGGTGGCAGAGTGAAGATTACTCACCTCTGGCTCTCCTGCTGTGAAACACCCCATAATTGCGCTTCTTTAGACAGCCAGGAAATCACTGAAATGCAGAATAGCAATGCAATCTTACCGCTGGGACGCCAACGAGCATCCCTTTAACAATACTGAATATTTAATGTCTGCCAAAAAACAAGTTTCTACCACCCCGACTGTGTCCTAGATTCGCCCGTCATCTAACAGTTTTCCTCTTCTTCCATCCAGAGCAGTAAAGAGGCGCTATCTGACGTCAATGCCACCGGCGTGGCCATGCTGTTTTCCGCCGGCACCTTCCTGTACGTAGCCACAGTGCACGTCCTCCCAGAAGTGGGTGGCATGGGCGGCCACAGCCACTCGCCCGGAGGCAGCGCAGGGAAGGGACTGAGCAAAGTGGAGGTTGGAGCTCTGGTTCTAGGCTGTCTGATACCTCTGGTGCTGTCCATCGGCCACCAGCACTAGTGTTCTTCACTTGCAGCAGCATTGACGAAGGTCTAAAAAGTGTAAACGGGACTTTGAACAGCATTGGCCACAGATGTGGTTTGAATCATGCCTCTGTCAGTTTATTCAAGTTGGCGGTTGGAGTGAACGGAGGAACATTGCGGTCGGGATCAAGATTTGAGAAGCGCCTATGGACTTCCAGAATGGGAGGCCGTGTCCCTCCTTAAAGCCCCGTGGGCTGACAGCTTACGATGACCATACACAAATAAATGCGATCATGTATCCACCTCTTAATTTTATGTTTTCTTCAGTGGTGCTGGTTAAAAAAGATTTGGTTGTTGTTGGGTTGTCATGTATGCTTTAAATTTAGTATTCTATTGGTTTTTATATGAAATTTGTCTGTGAATCTTTTAAAAGATGAACCAACACAATTGTGCCCATTTACAATGATGATAAATGTTTAGATACTTTACAAAGATTAAATTCATCGAGTTTATTGTCCCTCTTTTTCTACAGTATTGATTAGCTGTTTTAAACTTTATGATCAAATTTAACCTTGCCTAAGCTAGTCAGCTAAAACACTTTTCATTAAGAACATGTTTTCTTTGTTTTTACTCTGTTTTTTTCTTTTGTTTTTTTCTTTTTTTTTAATTAACGCTAAAAGTTTTACTCTGTATTCTCTTAACAAATATGCTTCTGAGTTAATATAGGGACATACACTGATGTACGAGGCTTTATTTCCCCCCTCTCACAAACTTGGCTACTGCTTATAGTAATTTATTCAAAAATGTCATCATGTGTATGATTATTGGACAGATCTTTTTGCCAGTAGAATTTCAAATCTTTGAAAGTACTCTTATTTTTGTGGTCAATTTCAAACAGTTGCATATGACTTTTTTTTATTATTAAATGACACTTGAAAAATCTGTTGTTGTCCAAAGGCTTGCAGGTGGACATTTTTCTGTTGAGTTCAGTGCATGTACAGCTTTATTATTTGACTTACCAACCATTTTTCAAACCTGACTGGTTGTTTAATCCTGAAAAAAGGATCTGACTGGTCATTCAGATGTTTTGTACTGTGATGCCTGCTCCGAGCAGAGCGTGTGTACTGTAAATATGTATTCTCTGTAAAAATAACAGACAAAAATACCCTATTTGACACCCTGAGTAGTTTTTAGTCTCATTTTAGAATGGGAAAGAAAGATTGTTTTGAAATGAATGACTATTGATACTTCTGTTTTTATTTGAGGTCAGTTGGAAAGATATATGGTGGATTTCTGCTTTGGTCTACTGAAGGTTTTAGATCTGTGAATGGTAAAGCGCCTGTGTTCATCACTAAGTTACTTAACGTTTGCCTCTGAACCTTGAATAAGAAAATGTAAGGAGGCTTTTGGGGCCAACTTGGACACCATCAACATCCCATGGTCCTGGTTTACAAATTGTCTTGCTCTGAAAAATGACAGTCATCGACCATTTGAAAGCTGTGTTAGTGCTTTTAGCTCTCTAGCGCCCTCATCTTACCGTAGTGCACAAGCACAGCATCAACTTCAAATTGTGGAAGAAACACTGATGAGAGATTTCATGCTGATTTGTGGATAATGATTATTTTATGACACCATTAAAAGGGAAAGCTAGATAAACTTAGCCTCATTCGAATACTACGACATGACCTCCTCCCAGAAACTTGGGACAGATATATATATAATGGAACTGAATGGTGATTGGATAGATAAAATTGTGTGCCATAATGACTTATTTTGACTGATTCTGCTCATACAGCTCAGAGCTGATGGGGTAGGGAGGGTGGTGGGATTTGGATAGAGATTTTACAATGTGGCGGAATATGAATTCATGATGAATTGTATTTTGGGCTTTTATGTGATCATTCCACAAGAGGAGTATGCCTTATTTTTCTCGCAGTTGTTTAACTTAAAATGATTTCACAATTCTTTGTTCATTATTTGAATAAACTTGTTTTCTTTTTTAATGGATGCTGATCTTACTATGTACCTTATTTTGCCTGTCTAATGACATTTGGAATTGCATTGAGACATATTTTCACATGTGAATTAATGAAGCAAATAAATGGTAAATGAGTAATCATTTAAAGAAAAATACGAGTTATTGTCCAGTAATAAAGAACTAAACAGGCACATCTTTGGATACTGACAGCAATCTGGGACATTTATCAACTTCTTCTTTTTTTTAACACTTTCAACATTTAGTTTACAGTAATGTCACATTGTAGTCCATTGGAGTTTTGATTATTATGACTATTATTTTACATATTTAATAATAGACACTTAAATATTGACATTTTTCATTCTAATATTTGTATATTAAAAATATAGTAATCCAAATACAGAGAAACAAATATGAATTATTTCAATATTTATGTAAAAATAATTATAGATTTTTTACACAAATTACAGCACTCACTCATACCTGATTCATTTCAAATTAAGCTGCAATTCTGTGAAAATGCCTGTTAATGTGATATAACAAAGTGCAATATTCAGTTTCTACAAAATGTAATATAGGTTAAATATAATTTTTTTCTGCATTTAAATCCTGAATTTATGTTCTTATTATTTTCAGCATATCTGGCTTTAGCTTAACTTGAGTTAAACCAAGATCATTCCTTTAATACATCCTGTACTATGCAAATAACCTTTAGTCTGTGTGTAAAGTCACAGATGAAGTGTTATTAAATATAAATCCACTGGATCTGGGAGCTGTTAAGTGTCTACATAATCCCTGATCCATTAGCAAACTACACACTCATAATGATACCATATGTTCAATGACAAAGACAAATCACTGTAAATATGGCAGATTTACAAGCATATAGATCCAAAATGTGTTTGGTGAAGTTGTGTGGACAGGAATGCATCTGTAATCCGAACACTTACGCACACAGCAACACCAAATGGCTCTTTAGCAGATTAATCTGTCTGTGAAATTGGACAGATTGCTCTTTTATGTAAAAACAACATCTCTTTCCCCCCACCTGTCTAATATATTTGGTTAATATAGTCACTTCTGTCCCTGTGGACACATTTTTGGAATAAAATGTCTTACTCATTTGTCTTACGGCTATTTCATTAAAAAAATAAAATAATAAAATAAATAAATATATATATATATATATATATATATTTTTTTTTTTTTTTTTTTTTTTTTTTTCACTTTTAAAGCAGCCTACAGACTTTCCAAAGTTCTAAGTAATAAGTACAATATAAGAAATACAGTATAAAAAATCAACATAAACATGAGCAGAATACACAAATACCGAATTTAAAACAGAAACAAAAATCAATAATTAACACATGTTGAAGGCTAAGGAGAACAAATTAGATTTAAGAAGAGATTTAAAAACTGGTAAAGAAGGGGCCTTTCCACAGCCGAGGACCCACCACTGAAAAAGCTTGATCCCCTCTGTGTTTAACCTTGAACGAGGGATTGTCAATAATTAAGGTTACCAGATCTTAAACTTCTAGGAGGGTTATAGAGACACAGTAAGTAACGCCAGAACTGGTAATACTGAACATAAAGAACTGTATGCTCGGTATATGCTAAGCTATAAGGAAGCTATCACTACGTTACCTAAGCTCTTGCAGTCTACTGAATCTTTACCATCATACTTGTATTCTACTACTGTATGTTATTCTTTTATGGATTATTTTAATACAAAAATTAGAAGTATCCATAAGCAAATACCTGCATATAATGTTGGCTGTGGCTGTTTAGATCCCTTCTTTCCTCTGTCCACTTTCTCTACTTTTAGACTATACCTATTGTTGATGAGGTAAACTTCATCATTCAGATCTCTAAATACTACCTGTCATCTGGATCCTCTTCCAACACACTTAAAGTTTGTTTATCTTCTCTGTCCTCTTTAATTAATGACATTGTTCATTCGTAATTGTATTCTGGTTTTGTTCCTTTATCATTTAAAACTGATATAACAACCCCTATACTTAAAAAACCAGGAGCAGATCCAACAATTACAAAAAAATCAAAAAAATCTATTCAAAACAACAACAACCAAAAAAAAAAAAAAAAAAAAAGACATAATCAATACTTTAAAAAGTCCAGTCAAAAGGAAAAGAGAGAGGGAGGGAAAAAAGAAAAAAACAAAACAAGTCATTCCTTTATATAATAAAGTATGTTAAAGGAAAAACACTGCCAAGCATCAATAGTAGAGGGCTTGGCCCCATTATTTTGCGCTGTTGTGCATTCACAAGTCACTATTTTCAGGAGGCTATGGATCCAATATGTTTTTCCACACATGTGCGGTGTAAACCAGTTTTGTATTATTGTCTTCTTTGCAGCCGTAAAACCAGCAAACATCATTCTCTTTTGTATTAAGCTTATACAGAGACCAGAATCATCATTAAGAAGACACAAACTTGGGTTAGCAAAGCAATCAGTCTGTAGTAAGGAGGATAAAACCAGGTTTACATGTGTCCATAGATTAATCACGATAGGACACTCCCAAAACATATGAAGAAAAGTACCTGATGATGCAGTATTACATACATGGCAGTTAAAATTTGTTTGTAGTTTCAATTTTAATCTTTTGTGAGGAGTTATGTATGCTCTATGAATGACTTTGAGGTGAATAAGACGATGAGCCAAGTTTTAGATGTTAAGCTGAGGTTAGATCACACTTTCTCCCAGTCGACAGATACATTAAGGTCAGATAATTCCCGATTCCAAATAGATTTAATAGAAAGAGGTTTTGTAATGCAATCCATAATTATATATTAAAGAAACAGATGGCCGACCAGAAGATGGTGCAATCCAATCCCGTGTAGGATGAGAGGAAATGGGAGATGCCCAAGGAACTCCATACGCTTTGAGAGCAGAACGTAATTGAAGAAAGACAAAATATGCAGATGCTGGTAAACAAAATTTGGTTCTTAATGTCTGAAATGAACAGAGGCCCTGGTTATCATATTTATCACCCCACGTGTTTGCGCCTAACGAAGACCAAGAGGGTTGGACAAATGGATGATTTCCGCATACAAAATTAAAATTGTGCCATAAAGGTGTCCTGTTACAAAATTTGAAGGGTCCTCCTATCAGACGTTCAACCGTTTTCCAGATTTTAATAGAATTAGCCACAACCGGACCAAATTTATAATTATCACCTTTTTTTTCCTGTGCCAATAAATAACATATCTTGGAGTCTATTTGGTTTAACCTTGTCGGCTTCAATCACTCTCCATGAAACTTTCGACTGAGGATCAACCCAATTATGAAGAGCCTTAAACTGGAACGACCAATAATGCAATTCAAAATTTGGTACAGCCAGTCCTCCTGCTCGATTAGGATGTTGTAATGTGGTAAGTTTGATTCTGGGGCATTTATCATTCCAGATAAAATGAGAAATTATGGAGTTGATTTCCTTAAAGTAACCTAGAGAGGGAAAGAGTGGTAGCATAGAGAAAAGAAAGTTAAACCGAGGTAACAAACTCATCTTAACTGTGGAGATTCTTCCTTGAAGAGAGACTTTAAAATTCTTCCATTTTTTAATGTTATTTTTGACCTTAACTAAAATACTATTAAAATTGTCTCTGGCAATCTTATGGATGTTTTTATATATGGTAATGCCCAAATAGATGAAAGATTCCTTAATAGGGATAAATGAGGAAATAGAAGAATTAACTTTAACATTGTTAATTGGCATTAAAGCAGATTTGCTCCAATTTATTTTGTATCCTGATAAGCTACTAAAATGATCAAATTCCTTAATTATACTAGAGACTGAAACATCAAAGTGGTCTAAATATAGAATAATAACATCAGCGTACAATGAAATACTATGACTAAGATCATGAATCTTAATCAATACTTCAGATTTATTGATGGCTTGTGCTAAGGGTTCAAGACATAAGCAAAACAAAAAGGGGGAAAACAGACATCTCTGCCTTGTTCCCCGCTGTAGAGGGAATGGGGGGGGGGGGGGGCGTTGGGTAATATGCTGATGCTGCAGGTTAGTGGTATAATGTCTTAATCATAGAAATGAAATGTTCACTGAAGCGAAACATTGCAGAACTGCCCACATATAATTCCACTTTAGCCTGTCAAAGGCTTTTTCTGCATAAAGTGAAAAAAAAGCACAAGGGCTCAGATGAGAGTCTGCAAAGTCAAGAATATGAAAGAGTCGACGCATATTGTCAGACACATTGCACCCCTTGATAAACCAGTTTGGTCCTCCTTGATCAAACTACAATCAATACGAGAAGCAAAAACTTTAGCATAGATTTTTAGATCACATGGGACAAGTGATATCGGTCTGTAGCTGGAACAATCTAATGGATCATTCCCTTTTTTAAGAAGTAATGATATCAATGATGTTTTTTGATCTCTATGAAATACACCATATTCAATTGCAAAATTAAATGAATTAAGCATAAGTGTCCCTACCAATTCCCAAATTTCTAAATATAATTCAGGGGGGAGACCATCCAGCCCCGGCGATTTGCCCTTTTGAAGGCTTTTTAGAGAGATGTGGAGCTCCTCCAAACTTAATGGGGCCTCCAAAGATTCTTTATCCACCTGTGAGATCCGAGGCAATTCAAATTGATCTAAATACTGCTTACAAATACTTTCATCAAATCAACTTTATACAGATTTGTGTAAAAACCTTTAAATATGTCGTTAATCGCTGCAGGGTTTGTGGTGACCTGACCATCCAATGATTTTATTGCGCTAATATATTACTCACATTCACATTCTTTCAGCCTAAGGGCCAATAGCTGACTAGGTCTCTCTGATTCGAAATAATATTTTTGCCTAGTCCTATGTAAGATAAATTCCACCTTTGAGTGTGAAAGTAAATCATATTCTTCTGTGTAGCCTGTTGATCAGTAAAATGTTGTTTTTGTAGGTTTTGTAAAGTTTGGTTTTTACTTTCTAATTTTGTAAACTGGTGAATTTTTGCTTTGGCAAGTGAAAATTAAAAGATATAGTGAAAGATATACAGAAACTACGTATAGTACACTTAGTCGTTTCCCACAGTATTTGAGGATCCACATCAGAGGGCATATCAATTTCAAGAAATTCCTTTATACATTCTTTTAGAGAAGTAATGAAAGTCTGATTACTTAATAATGACACCATAAAGCGCCATCTAGAGGATTTGGCTTTAATATCGGAAAGAGGAATATTGCATAACACAGCAGAATGATCAGATAATAAAATTGGTAATATAGATGGAGGAATTAGACAAAATTAAAGATGGCCTGAGAAATATGTAGTCTATCCTAGAGAAAGTCTTATGTCTATTAGAAAGAAAAAAAAAAGTTAAGTCCTTAGATTTAGTATTCTGAATTCTTCAAAGATCAATTAAGTTGAGCTCAGTGATAAATTTATTCAGTAATTTAGAAGATGGATTGACTGTTGTGTATCAGATTAAGATTTATCCAAAGCAGGATTTACGACAGCATTAAAATCACCACCCTTCACTAATGGGCAATGCTCAAGTAATGTTTTGAAAATATTTGTAAAGAATGCACTGTCTGTCTCATTCGGACCGTAAATAGAGACAAATGCTAACCTATTATTACGTATTTTGCAACAGATGAAAAAAAAATCTACCCTCCTCCTCACTTCCGGTATGTTCAATTGTTAAATGTAACTTCCTGTTAACAAGTATAAGCACCCCCTTTGTTTTATTAAGAGCGCAGGAGAAAGCTGGCCATTTATAATGCTTATTCTGGAAGCGAACCACGTCAGATTGCTTTAAATGTGTCTCTTGTATCAGTGCACAGGAAATCGATTTATGGTGTAAATATTCTAATACACGGGTTCATTTAACAGCAGAATTTAGGCCATTCATATTCAATGATAAAATATTTAGAGTAAGCATTTCATAATCCCAAAACTGTGTTCAGTAAATGAAGAAAAGCATTCCCATTTTGTAAGTAACATGTAAACGCTGGTGTACATTCTAGATGCCAAACATCTTTTAGAAATATTTTTTTAGGTGAGGAAGGGCTGGAGACCAAGTACTGTCATCTTCTTCAAGACTGGATTAAAGCTCTTTGTCTTGGTAGCTGTGGCTGGACTAAAGCTGGGAAAAAAAATAGTAGCGTGACATTGTCCTGCGTAAACCAGTCGCACGTTATTTCTCCTGCTCCTATCCTCAATATCCATCATCTTCTTGTCGCTTGTATGTCCGCACGCAAGTCACGCAACGCTGGGGTCAGTACAGAGTCTACCGCATCTTTTACTGTCGAGGCCACAACCGAATCCAAAGTACTTTGCTGCTCTTTAAGTGCTAGCTTGATACCGTTAGTGATAGCACTGTTGATATCCTCTCTGGAGATGGTGGAATTCTTTGATTTTTTTTCTTTATTGGCGATTATATAATATTTGACAAAGTGAGCAGAGTGAAGGACTAGACGAGCATCGCTGTCGAAGGATCACGTGATCTACCAGATCCAACTAATTTTGACAATTTTCATCCTATTTCAAATTTACCATTTATATTTAAAATACTAGAAAATATAGTTGAAAATCAGGTTTCAAATGATCTTTCTGACAATAATTTGTTTGAAATATATTAATCTGGCTTCCGTCCACTTCATAGTACAGAGACTGCACTTGTTAAAATCACTAATGATTTGCTTATGGCAGTAGACCCTTCTTAGACAGGCTTGTCTCCCTGGGATTTACAGGTCTTGGTTTAGATCATATCTTTCTAGTCGCACTCAGTTTGTACAACTTAAAAACTTCAGATCTGAGTTATCGCATGTCACTGATGGTGTTCCCCAAGGCTCAGTCCTGGGGCCTCTTCTTCATTATTTATTTACTGCCACTTGGGCAAATTTTTAGGAAGTTTGGAAATCATTTCCATTAGTATGCCGACAACACCCAGCTCTATATGTCTTCTATGCCTAATTCAGTATTTCCTCCTCCTTCTCTGTTAAACTGTTTAGCTGAAGTACAAAACTGGTTTTCATCTAATTTCCTTAAATTTAATAGTGATACAACTGAAATTCTTCTTGTAGGTACAAAGTCTAATCTGGTAAAATCTGATCATTTTTATGTGATTATTGATGTCAACAGTTTTTCAATCCTCTCAGGTAAAGAGTCTAGGTGTTGTCCTCAATAGCAACTTATCTTTCAAAAACCATATTAATAATATTATGTGTTCTGCCAACTTTCATGTACGTAACATAAAGCGTCTTTATCCATTTTTGACAACCAATAGCACTACTACTCTTGTACATTCTTTGGTTACATCAGGTATTGATTACTGCAACTCTATTCTATATGGTCTTCTTTCTAAAGCCTTACATAAACTACAGCTTTTCCAGAATTCAGCTGCACAAATAATTTCTTGAACTCCTTTCATAGAGCACATTTCTCCCGTTCTTTATCACTTACACTGACTTCCGGTTAAATATCTAATTGAATTTAAAATCCTGCTACTTACGTATAAGTCCCTTAATAATTTAGCTCAATTTTATCTCACTGATGTTCTTCAAATTCACACTCCTGTACATACTCTTAGATCCTCTTCTTCAATCTCTCTAGTTCAACCACGTGTCCATCTGAGAAGTATGGGGTCCAGGGCTTTTAGTTATGCTGCCCCTTACTTGTGGGATGCCCTTCCCCAGGACATTCGTAACAGTAACAGTCTTCACACTTTTAAATCTTAGTCTTAAAACGTTGTATGTATGTATATATATTGTATGTGTTGATTAGTTTGTTTTATTTTAGTGTTTTATTGTATTTTTATTGTCGGTCTGGTTTGCTGCTGTTGTTGACTGATGATGTTATAGGGAGATTTGTAAGGTGGCCTTGAGTGTCATGAAAGGCACTTAAAAAAATGAATGAATAAAAAAAAGAAAAATGTACACACAAATCGAAGAATTTTGACGTCTATCCTGAAGTGGACTGGAAGCCAGTGGGGAGCTCATAAAATGGGGGTGGCATGGTCATATTTGTGA
Organism: Acrossocheilus fasciatus; assembly: GCA_036784905.1. NCBI lineage: Eukaryota > Metazoa > Chordata > Actinopteri > Cypriniformes > Cyprinidae > Acrossocheilus > Acrossocheilus fasciatus. Next base: position 23,938,573 of record CM071954.1, on the reverse strand, counting down.
CCATTTTTAAGAAATGTAGCTGCAGCATTTTGAACCAGTTGAAGTCAAGCTACCTGATACTTGGAGATACCGTAAAACATAGAACTGCAATAATATAAACACGAAGTGATAAAGGAGTGGATAACTGCCTCAAGAGACTTTTCAGACAGAAAATGTTTTAGAAAGTGAACATTGAAGTGAAATTTGACCTTGAGAGGCATGAGAGTAGAGTGTGTAAAGCAGAAGGATCATTTCTTTTTTATCGGCAGGTAAATCTGACTATCATCCACATAAAAATGGAAAGATACTCCTTACTTTCTCAGAATCTAACCAAAAGGAAGCAAATAGAGGGAAAAGAGCAATGGTGACAAAATAGAGCCCTGAGGAAGTTCAGATACGAGTGGAGCAGCAGAGGATGTAAAATTGCCAATCCTAATGGAGAAATATCTCTCAGATAGAAATATTTAAACCAGTTAAGGACAAGTTTGAGTTGCAATATGTTAATATATATATATATATGTCAATTATATTCATATTAAAAAATTAAAAAATAAAAGTAATATATATATATATATATATATATATATATATATATATATATATATATATATATATATATATATATATATATAATTTCTGTAATAGTAATTTGTTTGTTTTAATAAAAATCTATTTAATTTACATCTTCAGTAGTTAAAGAAACATCTAGATAATAAGTGATGTAATCTGCAAAGTAATAGCTTTTCTCTTCAAAATATTGCATTGACATACCTCAGATTTAAAAAAAAAGCCTCTTCCCTAACCCTCTTGCATCCATTCCTCCCTCCCTCCCTCTCTGACTCTGTTTCCACATCCAATACCACTGATGTCACTATTGGCAGATGCATCATTCCACGTCGCTGAATAACTGGAGGATATCATCACAAGCTCTGTCTGTTTGAATGCATGTCTATAGGATTATTGGAGAGTGTATATGCTACTATTTTAACTTTATTGACATTTTTTGCCACACCTCCTCCTCTCTTACTTCCTGTGAAAGAGTCAGCTATGTTCTCCTCATCCAAACCCTCCCTACTCTCGCCCTGGACCTCCATGGATCAAGCTGACTCGGACGCTTTGGATATCAGCACCAAAGTGCAACTGCATGGGGTTCTGTGGAAGAGACCTTTTGGGAGGCCCTCAGCCAAGTGGTCCCGCAGGTAATATTGGGCCCTAACTATGCACAGTCTGTAACAAAAATAAAGGTGTATGTAAGATTATTTTATTAGGAGGATATTTCAGTTATTGTATTTTAGTTTGCTGTTTTTCATTATTTTGTAATTTCCCTGAGGAGATATACAATGTATTTGTTTTTGTTGTTCTGGTCAGTAATGAAGTGTTATGAAATATATGATGTTATATACTAGATAGAATGAGGCAAAAGAACAAGCTCTGGTATTATTAGTATTTTTGCTCAGTTTAAGCACATATTTTTTTGTGTGGTGCCTTGTTGTGTAATGCACTTTAAAAGCTTTATAGCTTAGCTGATATTGAGTAACCCGTCATTATGAACTGAACTGATGTGTTTTAAATGTGCCTTTAAAGCTGAGTAAGTCAGATCCATGAGGACGTTCTGTGCCGCCGGTGAGTTTTTGTACATTAGGACTCATCAATTCCAGGACAGATCAATTCCAGGGAAATGAACGTGAAAATTGATGGTTATTTGGCCTTTTATGAATTTGTGAAGGAAGCAGTGAAGGGTTTTCATGTAGTGCTTATCTATCGTAATGGACAGAATGTGCAGTGTTAGCTGTGAGGTTATTAGTGAATTTCTTCTTGCTGTTTATGCTTTCATAACAGATTCTTCATCATCAAGGATAGTTTTCTTTTGTACTATGCTGAGAACGAGAAAAAAAGCTTTGAGACCAATAGATACTTCAACATTCACCCTAAGGTACACAGACATTTACATTTCTTAGAGTTGCACATTATTATTATTAACATTAACTGTGACTACACTGTAAAAAGATTGCTGTGCAATCACCACTAATAATGCTGTGAAAACTACAGCAATCCGTTACAGTGTAATGAAATAGTAGTGAATATATATATTTAATTATACAATCATATACTTAAGCAATATCATGCAAGCAAGATGTTTGACTGTTGTTGTACTGAATATTAGCACAGCTGTGTGATGACTGCTCACTTTTATGATATAACCAAGCAATTACATACTGTCCAATTTGTTCAAGTGTACATGTTTACTGAGCATGAAATGCATTTTATCTTTTTCTCAATGTAAGGGGGTGATTCCATTAGGTGGATGCATCGTCGAGCCAAGAGAAGATCAAGGCATGCCATTTGCCATGGTTATCAACCATGAAGACTTCACAGTAAAAGCATTTTCTTTATTCTATTCTATTCTATTTTTTGGAAACCAATTCACCACAGTCAATTGGGTTTCCAAAGCTATATCAGAAAGGGGTATGATGAACAAATTCAATGCAATTAATCATCCTTTTTTTTTTTTTTTAAGGAAAGAGGTGTTTAGTGTAAACTGATTCACTAGAATTGGTGATAGCAAACCCTGGCCGTTATGTGAACTTGCCACTGAGTTTTTCTTTGTGTAAGAGTAATATATGTAAACTCTTAGTATATAATAGTTTATTAATAATATTAATATATTATTAAAATATTATCAATATTAATTCAATAATATAATAATATTAGAAAGAGTTATTCTTTCTTTCTTAAATAAATAAATGAATGAATGAATAAAATATTAATGATTATACTAATAATGGTTTATATATATATATATATATATATATATATATATATATATATATATATATATATATATATAAATTATTATTATTATTATTATTAAAATATTATTAATATTAACAATATTAATATATTAATAATAATATTAATAATAAAATAAAATCTTATATGAAAATTTTTCTGCTTATCCTGTATAGGGAAACATTGTCCTAGCTGCTGAATCAGAGCCGGAGCAGAGCCAATGGGTGGAGATGCTACAAGAGTCAGGAAAAGTGTGAGTGAACTTCTAATAACATCTCTGTAAAAAACAACAACAACAAAAACAAAAAACAAAGATGAAAGCAATTAAAGCCTCTCTTGTAAATCAACAAGCATGCTTTAAACCAATTCCACATTTAAGATTTAATTCCAGCATTTTTATGGTTATAGATTGTGTCTGACATTAGTGTTTCTTTTGTGTGGTGTTGTGTTAATTTGTATTTTTTATTTTTTCATTTTTTTTACATAAAAGCACTTGGAAGAATGCTCAGTTGGGTGAGGCTATGATTGAGAGTCTTGAAGCTCAGGGGCTACAGCTGGCTAAGGAAAAGCAGGAATACTTGGGTATGGCCACATCTTTTTCTTTTCTTCTTTTAGCCAAACTTTCTTTCTTTCTTTCTTTCTTTCTTTCTTTCTTTCTTTCTTTTCTTCCATAAATGTCTAATTTATGAAGAGTGATGTATTGTGTTTTTGTTTTTGTCAGATAAGCTCATGGAGGAGACTGAGGAGCTGTGCTTGCAAAGAGAACAGAAGGCGGTTAGCTTTCTGTTTATGATATCAACAAATGTCCAGTTATGCAGTGTTTAGTTGTATTATACATTTGTACAAAGATATGTGTTGATATTCAATCAATTCATGTAAAGTGAGTGATGGATAAATATGCAAATATGTCTGTGTGTGTTCATTTCTGTACCTGTGTTTTGTAGGAGCTGGAGAGACTGAATCAATTGCTGGAGGAAGAAAAGCAGAAGTTTGAGGAAGTGGTTCAAGAGCTGAGAACAGAACAAGATCAAATTAAACTGTACGACACTCATCTATCTATCTATCTATCTATCTATCTATCTATCTATCTATCTATCTATCTATCTATCTATCTATCTATCTATCTATCTATCTATCTATCTATCTATCTATCTATCTATCTATCTATCTATCTATCTATCTATCTACTTTTTTAGATAATCTACTTATTTACTTAGTTCATCAAATTTTGATGGCAGACGTGTCCTGCCATAATAAATGGGTTTTGAGAACAATCCTGCATTTGTATGAATAAAATATTAAATTAATAATTAATATATTAAATTTATGCTGAACATAGATGAACATCCCTTGAAATATTTTCTATTGCTCTGTGTTTGTAGAGATCTGGACGGCACTGCTCAGTGTCTGAAAGGAGTGGAAAATGAGAAAGAGGAGCTTCATAATCTTACCACAGTTCTGCAGAAGTCTTTAGAGGTATCAGGAAATAAACATTTTAAAATATAACATTGCAAAAACAAAAACAAAGCAAAAAATCTAGAAGTTAAAGAACAGTGTATCATTACCAGATGTGAAGCACAAACAAATAAATGAACATGCAGGACTCATCTGAGATTAAATTATTTCATGTGAGAAGAATGAGGCTGCGTACAGTCCTATGAAAGACATTTTATAATGAAGTTCTGGTTGGTTATTATTCATGAAGTAAAAAAAAAAAAAGGCTCATAACAAAGTCTGACTCTGTCTCTTCAGGAGTTATCCCAAGAGAAAAAGCGCACCCTCGAGCTGCTGCGAGAAAGAGGACAGGATGTGACTGAAACAGTAAGTGATCGGCGGGCCTCTTTAGACTCTCAGAATCCAGAGGTGCAGCTTCAGGGCAACCTGCGGCAAATCGAGGAGCAGATGAACAGCCTGCTTAAAGAGAAAGAACAGGCAGAAGAAAGGTAAGAAAATCTGCTCAAGAAAAATGTTTCATTACAAAATATGTCATTTCCAAACGAACAAAGATTTGAAATGTCACTGTTTGGAAGTGCATTAGAATAAATGGACTGTTGAGATCATGACAATGGAAATGTACATTGATCTCTAAATAAGCCAGTCTATTGATTAGATGTGAATGAAGCACAAAAGACAGAGAGTGGATTGACTAGCGGGCATAAGTGACCTCAAAAGCAGGATATAAATAAATGTGACTCTGCACATGGTCCATTACGCATGATACAACAAATTTATAAATAACAACCTGATAAGATGTCATTGATTTTTTTTTACTTAGTTTAAAACAATTTTAGTCTAATTTTTGTTTACTGCTGCATACTACAAAAAACGTGTGGTTAACTGAAAATATGATTAAATACAGTATATAGGCTATATATAGGCTACTCCTTATATTTCTGCAAAATATATTGTAGTATGAACATTGCGCATAAGTGAATATACATACAGATGATTTGCTATTGCCAACATGTGCAGTATGCAATAGAGAACATTTCACTGGGTAATGTATCCCACAATACAATGCACTTGACCTTCCATTACAAATTAAACTGAGGCAATATATATTTCTTAACCCGGACTGCCAAAACTTAAAAAATATATATATTTGTATTCAAAATGGAAAATAACCAGCAAACGTTTCACTCAAAACATGACCTTCTTCAGGGCCATACTATATTTTAAAATGCATACTGAATACTGTTTCAGATATTTAAAAAATAGGTAGCATTTAATAAATAATGTCAAGTACGCAACACTCAGATTAATTCATTAATGATGCGTTTTTTATTTTTTTTAGCAAATATAGTTATAATTCATGTATAGGTCAGGAAAATAATGCTAAATAATAAAAATGATAAATAATTTATTTTGTATTTTTACACAGGGAACAGTAAGCAGAGAACAATCCTCTGCAAATTTAGAACCCCCGGCATCTTATTACAAACTACACTCCAGTGCTCTCTTTCCTACAGTTTTGTTTTGATGGCAGTCAGCCAGACCTTCTCTCTGTCGCCCCTTGCAGGCTGATAGAGAATGAAAAGCGAGCCAAAGTTCTGCAGGAGGAAAGGGAGTTTTATTCTTCTCAAGCTCAAGCTCTCCAGCAGTCGCTCACACAGCTCACAGCAGACAAACAGCACACCGAGGAAGAGCTGAAGGTGAAAACTACTGTGAAGGGGGGAAAAATACTTTCTGTAGATCTGGTTGTGGAACATTGCAACAATTCTCACTATTCTTTTTAGTGTGCTATGATATTTTTGCTTTGGATCTAGCATACAGTGTTATTAGGTTACATATATATCGCATTACCTCTTCTGCATCTATGGATCATCTGCGCATCTACTATCACTTCTCACTGATATAAAAATCTATTGAAATTCTATAAAAGCCCATGTCTGTCTCCTCCTTCATACCTCACTTCTAAAATGAATCTCCCTTATACTCTGTCTTCATTATATACATTATATGTTGTGTGTGTGTGTGTGTGTGTGTGTGTGTGTAACAGGCAGAGATGGAGTGTCGTGTGGAACTGGAGCGTAGGCTGAAATTGGCTGAGGAGGCTCTGCAAGATCTAGAGCAGGGTCTAAATGCAATAGAACGCACCCATGAGAGGGATGAAAGAATGAAAGGAGACGTCAGCCATCTCCGCAGTAAGTGCACTCCATTAGCCATGTTCTACTATTGAGTAGAAGATTTTTGCTATTGTGTTAATATAAAAAGAGTTGGTTCACCCAACAATTAAGATTTTTTTAATGAAACCTGGTTTCTGTCAAGGTAACCAAAACTTAGAAGATCCAAAAAGGTTATAAAAGCATCAAAAAACAAATCCATATGAATGGGGCGTTTTAATTTAAGTTTTGTGAAGAAATAGTTTCTGTGTTCACTGTATGTTGATTGTATATGTGTATGTGTGTCGATCATTGTTTCCGGCAGGTTTCCTTAAAAAAAAAAACAAAAAAAAAAAACATTTATGGTTACTTAAAGGGACAATTTACCCAAAAATGAAAATCCTGTCATCATTTACTCAACCGTATGTTATTCTAAAAACCTGTGCAAGTTTCTTTCTTCTGCTGAACATAAAATAAGATACTTTGAAGAATGTTGGCAAACAAATAGTTGGTGGTAGCCATTGACTTCCATAGTATAAAAAAAAAAAAAAAAAAAATACTATGGAAGTGAATGGCTACCACCAACTGTTTGGGAACCAAATATATTCTGTTGTATTCAGCAGAAGAAATAAACACGTTTGAAACAACTTAAGGTGAGTAAATTATGACAGCAATTTATTTTGGGGTGAACTATCCCTTTAAATGTTGCAATTCATTCTCAGCATTCAACACTGTATGCCTAAAACAACTGGACATTACTGTATAAATGCTAAACTAAATACTATATTTAAGTTTGTCCTCGGGGAAAAGGAGATGCAGTACTAATTTACATCACTGTTGGCAAACCTGATTTGGATGCACTTGACTTTACAAAATTAGCATTTCAATTTATTCATTTATTTTTTCTTAATTGTTGAGCTGGAACGAATACTAAAAGAAAGGCAGCCAACATCCCAGCATGCCTGGCAACTCATTCAGTGCTGTTTAAAAGCCTCCCAGAATGCACGTCATAAAGTATGTTGTAATAATATTCTTACAAATAAGGGGGTGTAAGCATTGGCTGATAAGACAATGAACCAGATTCACAACCACACAGACTACAGATGCCTGGTTTTGCTTTATGGTTTCAATAAGCACTCTTTTTGCACTGGTGAGATAGTTTTCAATTTTGTAAGCCCTTTAAATCCAGTTATCTAAATTATTTTATGATGTTCAAATATATTGATCAAAATACAGTGGCTTCTTAAAATTGACTAAATTGCATTCGAACTTAATGTTGTGCATTGTACCTCCAGAGTTCTTTGAGGAATGTATCTGTGCTGCGGAGATTGAGGCCAAGTTACCATCCATCATGAAGAACGCAGTGTATCTGCATAAAGCTGCTGCTCGACGCATCAAAAGTTGCCGTATCCAGAGACGGGCCTCCAGACAGCACTGGTGTAAGTGTTTGTGTAGGTGCATGCATGATGAAATTATAACCTATATAGTACCATTAGTGGTAATTTCATATTCAGCTGACCTGTGCATCTATGCTGGTGCTATGAAAAATCTACCATTCTGCTATTGCCAGAAACAGCACTTTTTGTAGTGATTGTTTTGGGAGTTTGCTTGTTTGTTTATTTATTTATTGGGTCCCACTTTATATTAGGTGGCCTTAACTAATATGTACTTACATTTAAATTAATCATTTGATACAGTGCACTTATTGTGTATGTACAAGTTTTTACATTGTACTTATATTTTTAAAAATACATGTAATTACATCTGTAATTAATTTTAATTTAGAATTACACTGTTGATCCATCCCTCACACCTTAACCCACCCTTAAACCTACCCAGACAACCAAACCTGTCCCTAACCTTACCCGTATCCCACCTCAATAGCAGCAAAAGTGTTTTGCAATAAAATATGAACACAATAAGTACATTGTACTTATTTTTTGATGTAAGTACATAGCAGTTAAGGCCACCTAATATGTAGTGTGACCATTTATTGTAAAATTTTAAACATTCTATAAATATATAAATTGCCATTAACCTGTTAACATTTTTAGAAATGCAGCTTTTATTTGGTAATGTGTTAAGCTATGCCTATGGGGGTAAGCTGTGCCTTCAGAAACTTTTAGCGTTTAATTTGACATTAATTTGACTTATTATTTTTATTTTTTTATTTTTGAAATAGAAGATTTCTGTTTCAAATGAATGTTGTTCTATGGAACTTTCTATTCATCAAAGAACCCAAAGAAAATGCCATGGTTTCCACAAAAATATCAAGCAGCACAACTGCTAATAAGAAACGTTTCTGATAGCTCATATGACACTGAAAATTGGAGTAATGGCTGCTAAAAATACAGCTTTGCCAACACAGATTTATTTATTTATTTATTTTTTAAATATATTCAAATAAAAAATTATTATAATTAAAATAACTTTTTTTAAAATACTATTAGCTACTGTTTTACAGTATTTTTGATCAAACAAATGCAGCCTTGAAGATAAGCATATACTTATACTATAATGAAATAAATCTAAATATTAAACTATTATTACAATAAAGTTACTCAATTTTTGTTGATGTGTTTAAAATGAAGTAACAGTTGGCATGAGCTATTTATTGTTGTTTTTACAAATATAATAGGACAGACACTAATGCCACATATTTTGTGTAGTGGACCAAAAGGCTTTCATTTTTGGTTAAATTTACTCTAAATAAATTGGCTTCGTCTTCTCTTGTCCTGTGCGCAGTGAAGCACTCCCAATCATTTGCCTCCTCTCGCGGAGCCTCCTCCACCAGTCTTGAAGAGTTGAGAGAAACTGCACGGCGTCTGACTTCAGACAGCTGTTTGAGACAGCGGGCCTACAAGATCATCACCCGCCAGAAGACCGTTCAGTCTGAGGACTAACAGTGTTCTGACAGATGGACTGAGAGAGGGGAAGTTGTTTTGTCATTCTGCTCTATGCTGTGCAACTTCTGGTGAAAGTTAGGGATTCATAATTCAGTAAGGGCAATCTACACATGGAGTGTGCCGTCATAGTTTGGGACTGTGTGTCTTTCCTATTGTGTCCTTGTAAATGTAAAACACTGTAGGATAATATAACTATATGAAATGTCAAATATTTGCTTTTAGTGAAAATAAACTTATCTAACTACACATAGCATTTTTTTTTAATGATTTTATATTTTTACACTCAATAGAGCAAACAGTGCCAGCTCGCTTTTTATTTTATTTTATTTCTATATTTTATTTGACCTTGGTTCAGAATTTTTTTTCTAATTTTTTCCCCATAATGATTTTAAATAAGTCTTTTTTTAAACAGTCATAAGTCATGAACCAAACCAACCAGCCATGAGGTGAATTACAACATTGCAAACTTTGATTTGAAGCAAAAAAAAAAAATATTTGAAAATCAGACAAAAACACTACAGTAGAAGGCCATGTAGGCCTGAATAACAGCTTTAATGAGGGAAAGAACTACAATCCCATGAAGAATTGAAAATTGCATAATCAAATTAACAATGATGGAATTAAAGATTTAAAGAATGATGGATTAAATATATAAACAATATATTTATGTTTATTGCAAAATATACATATATATATACAAATGTTTATGTAGTTTGAGAGTGTAGGGAGACTGACTCCGTTACATCTTTCAAAGGCTTATAAGTTATCCTTAAAAATCAGTTTTCAAATGGAGAAATGAATGACATTTTTACATCAGACTGTTGCACGTTATGACAGAGTTGATCCAAACCTGTCTATCACAGGACAGAGATCACAGGATTTCATCTAGAACTGAATTTTGACAAAATATGTAGTTACAGCTTAAGTTTATTAACCCTTCCAAATTCTTTAAAAAAAATATAACATTGTTATGTCCAGAAGCATAAAACAACTAAATAATTCAGATTTTCTTTTTTTTTTTTAATACAGTATGCTATTTTCAAAACTGAATTGTTGGTTCTCAAGTAATAAAGCATCTGCAGCCAGAAATGTATTTTCAATACAATTTACAAAAAAAAAAAAAAAAAAAAAAATGGTGCTGAGACGAAAATATAATTTGATGAGATACTCTTTTAAACATAAAATGCTACAATCATGTTCATGTCACTGGAGCAAAACTGATATGCAGAAATAGCCATTTTAATGAAACAATCAGTTATTAATATGTAATTAACACTTGCTTTGTCACTAGCTCTAAAAAGCTTTCTTATGAATTACATTCAGAATCCTTTTTGTCCATCTTCATGATTATTAGCTTGATTATTATTCAACACGATTCTGCTTCCATTTAAAAAGTCCCTAAATTGAACTCACGATACAATAATGTATAAAAATGAAATTGTTTCTTTGGGCTTTTTATGATATTAAAAGTGGTGTTGATGTGCCATCTGGATATGCAGGAATTAAAATGGCTTCAGTGTTTATTAAACCTTCCAATTACGTCATGCCTAGCTGAGTCACTGCCAGAAAGGGAATAAGGACCCGTGATCAAAGTGAAATTTCCAGTCTCTCGGGGGTTATTTTTTTTTACTGAATCAGGCCACAGATGTCAACATCATCATCTTCTCCACTCCCAAACCTGCGTCAGAAGAGACAAACCAGATAACAGTCAATTATTGCAGAGAAACTTTGCATTTCACTCTGTTATATAAATGATTAAGCTGCAGTATCAGACTTGCTTGCGTAACAAATTTGGCATGATTTTGACAGAATATATAAATGTGTTGTGTAGCAATCATGCAATAATTATCTAAAGAGCATGTACGCAGAGGCACTGAAAAATGTACTAGCCCAAAAAACAGTTTTTGTCCAGGTTGTTTGATAGCTGTACTGTTCAAAAAAGCCTGTGACAGATGGCTGCCGTGACAAGCATCATTGTGGGTTAAGCTCTCGTAGGAATTGAAATGTCTACTGCAGTGCTTTTCTCACAGATATCGATGTGAGCTCTCCTCCAATCCTGACCTCTAGATATGTACCAGGATGACATGGCATTTTTAGTATAATGGGTGTTTTATGATTAGCATCCTGTGTCTTATATGTTATATTCCTATGCCTACTCACATTAAAACGTAAATACCAAAGTGTCATGTAATATGAACATTCATATTGGCTTCAGTGTTCTTTCATTATCATCACACAAGCATTATTTTAATGTTATGATATAATGGACATGCATTAAACATTAATGTTCAAAACTATTTCTGTAGTATAGCTATGTGTCCTGTGCATAGTATGCATGTCCTGCTAACAAAATGTGCAGTATACAAAAAAAAAAAGGATACTTGGCACACCGTATCCCACAATGCAATGCACTCCACTTTCTCCATTTGAGTCGTTATTTTATTGGACTGCCAAAAGTTGACATTTTAACCCAAAGCTGAATGCTAATGCTAATTAATGCTAATTAATCATATTTATCATACATAAATGTAATGTCATGTTACAACAATGTAGCCCTCAGAAAAAACAAAAAAAAACAAAAAAAGATTCCGATTGAATCATTTCGGTGTATTCGGTGGTCAAACATTTCTGAATAATGAGCATTGATGTTTAATGTTTGCATTAATGACTGGATGCTTGTACAGTACACCGCATATGATGCCTATATTTCACTTACTATTTTTAAAAATAGTAGACTGTATACAGTGTATACTGCACAGTAAATAATAAGCTAGTATTCCATTCTTAGCATATGAGAAGTAGAATACCAAAAATGAAGCTTGTGAGGGGAAAAAAAGAAAAGAAAAGAAATTAGCACACCTGAAGGAATGCAGGGGATGTCAGTATGGATTTGAGCCCTGACGGGTCTGTTGCTGACCAAACACTCCTGTGCTTCATCAGCAGTTACACTGTGCTGAGATCATTCTTTGTCATGTCCTGACTCTAGGATGTAATGCTGGGTCAGCATTTAGCTAGAGTTTAGTTTACACACAGTCAAGTCATGGCTCACTCTCTTACGGCCTAGATTCCCTCAAAAGATTTACTCTGGGAGGAGCATCCCGTCCCATTTTCTTTTTCTTCTTTTTAAGAAATAAAGCCACCCTTAGAAAGAAGCCATCACTGTTGTAATGGTGCCAAACTTCCTTGTAAACAATGAACTCTTTATATACAGTTCTCAAAGCAACACGGCTGCCAAGTTACAAAAAAAAACAATCATGCCCCGACATATGATCATCCACACATAAGCACAAAGTTCTTAGATTAACATTTAAAAGATATAAATACAGAAAAATATTTCTTTAGATGACATGATGAAAATGATCCAGCATCAGGAATAAAATGAATCTTTAGATATACAACACTTGAGGGCATGACCATCAATATTGTTGCTGTAGTTTGGTGATGAGGCTAGCATGTAGGCTCAAGCACAGCTTATTTCTAGACAGATGTGCATGGAAAGAGCATTTAGGTTGCACACTTGAAGTGCTCACTTCTCAACTAAATTTGCATTTAACTGAGCCTCCAGGGCCATCTTGTCAAAGGTGCGCATGTTTGTCTCTTCACGAACACGATCCCGCACGTGGAAAGATGCACGGGCCACGGATCGAGCACTTTCCAACACAGCACGTTTTTCTCTGAAAATCTGTTCACTTTTTTCCAGTTTGCGCTCAATGGACTGCAACAATTCTAGGCGGCGCTGTTTCTCCTCCTCTTCTACGCGTTGACGGTTAAGCCTTTGGAGTCGTTCTTTTTCCTGCCTGCTTTGCACCGCACGTTGGGCCTTCTCCCGTGCCCGCTCTTCAGCTACTTGAGCGGCTTGTTGTGCTCGTCTGTCGGCTTCCCTAGCCTTTGCCTCCATCTGTTCCTTCTGCTGTTGCTCACGTAGCTCTGCGGCGCGTCTTGCTTTCTGGATCTGCTTCTCTTCTCGCTTAGCTTTCTCCTTTAACTCTTGCCCACGTTTTTCTTGTATCTGCTCATAGTTCTCCAAAGACCTACTTAGCTTCTCTTCAGCTATTCTCCGTGCTTCTTCACGCTCGTCCACTTCACGACGTGCAATCTCCTGGATAAGAGCTGCATGGCGCCTCTTCTCGGCACGGTTGAGTCCACGACGCTCCTCTTGATTTTGGTGCTCTCGCTCCTGACGCTTCAGCTCGGCGATGGTCAGTTTCTCTTTTAGGAGCAGTTTCTCTTGCTCAAGTACGGCAGCTCGCTCCTCCTCCAGAGCTTTAAGGTTCTGCTCTTGTAACGCCTTCTTGTGTTTCTCCTCACGAGCGGCCTGTTGCAGTTTCTGCAACCGGCTACGTTCTTGTTGCTCAGCCAATTCCTTCCAACGCTCCTCATTTTCCAAGGCTTGGCGAAGTTTTGCTTCTGCAACATCACGCTCCTGTTGGTTAAGCCAGCGCTGCCGGGTTGAAACTTGTGACTGCCATGCACGTTGGCACTGCTGCACAGCCCTCTGTTTCTCCCGCTCTTCACGTTCCCGTCGCAGCTCTTCTATTCGCCGCTCACTGTCCCATTGCAGGTGTGCTACGTAGCGTGTCTGGCTCATTATGTCCTCCTCTTGGTACCTGGCTAGCATTAGTGCAGCAATCTTTCGGTCACGCTCTGGAACAGCTTTAAGTCCTCGTCGTTTCACCTCTTTCACAATGCGCTCCACTTTTTGCATAGTCTGTGGAGAATGGCTAAGGTCTCCCAAGCTCAAACTGCGACCCATCAGGGAGTTAAAGGTAGCTAAAGTGCGGGCACGAGGGCTTGATGTCTTAGCCCAGTGATCTCTTGCCCCATCCCAGCTATAGGATGAGGAAGCAGATTCAGAGGAGGTACATGTGGTAGTTGTGGTGTTCGTTGTTGAAGCAGCAGAGGAACAAAAGGTGTCACGTCTGCGTTGCAAAGACTCCAGTGAGTGGCTTCTGCATCTAGCCTTTGATTTGGAGATGACGTGCCCGTTATGCTGTGCAAATGTACTTGTAATGCCGTTGGCAGGACTTTGGACAGCAGATTTTGATACTATCGGGGCAAGTGAGGTTGGTGTCCTTGGAAACGAAGAAGGTTTTGGTATTGATCTGGGGAAAGTGTTTGAAGCCTTTGTATGAGCACTGGAAGGTTTTTTTGAGCCCTGACTTCCTGAAGCTGACTGAATCGATCGTTGGATTATTGAAGATTTTGGACCTTGAAGTTTTCCTGCAGAATCTACTTCAAGGGACTTAGACTTTTTTGCAGAAGCTCCTTTAGCAGCAGGAGCAGAGTTCACTGGACTGGCTTTTGAGATGGGAGGAGAGCTGGATGTGGACACTGTAGTAACTTGTCCTGACCCTGCTGTCGTGCTTTTAGGGGCAGTTGATGTAGATTGTTTTTTGGGTGCACCACTGCAAGTAGGTGTTATTTTGGGGGCTGGATTTGTTAAACTGTGATTGGTTTGTTGAGACAATCCAGCATTTACAGTTTCCTCTGACTTCTCAGAAGCCAGAGGACCATCATTATTGTTCAGAGCTGCCTGCAAAATTCGCCTCTTCTCCTCTCTGATAATCCGCTCTCTCTCCTCTCTGCAGTGTCGGAGTTTAGCATGTCTATCCCGCTCATATATCTCAAACATTCCTGTGGCGACACGCATACTCCGGCCGGGTGCCTCACGGGCAAAATCAGACAGTGGACGAGACAGAAGCTCCACAGGTTTCACTCCACATCGTGCGCATGCCTCGAGAGAGCGAGGGCTTGTCAGTACATAACGACTGCCTTCTGCAGCTGGTGATTCAAAATTGTAAAGGTCCAGATGTAGCTTTAACTCTTCTGGTTGACTGTTTTGCTGCTGGCATGGTTCTTGAGGGCTCAGTACAGGTTCAATACTGGGCTCTGTCTGTGGGCCGGAATCCACACTAAAATCTTTCTCTCTATCATCACCTGGCTCAGGTAGACATGGTGCTTCAGAGGCTGCAGCAGGGCTTTCAAACTGGGCCCCTCTGAATTTACTCTGGTCATCAGGTTCCAAAGGGTCCACCATGGTTCACTATATAAAAAATAAAAAAAAACAGAACATACAAAAATGAATACTGCAGTGTGTTTCAATAACAGTGCTGGATAACCCACAAGCAGATTTGTGGAATCACAGGGATTATTATGTTCTATCTAGAGAACAAGGCTTAAGAGTGCTATCTAAGGTTGCACAGAGCTTGCACATGCATGCATATTTTTTACGCTCTGCTTCTGTATGTGATGACGGTTCCCACCTCAGGGTAATTACATAAGGTTACACACGCATGCTGGGCAATATTAAAGAACTCATGCAGTTGCTATTTTTGTAGTCTGTGATTCAGATGCAATCATGCATGTATGTAAAACCATTTCAGTATGTATCATCTCTGCACTCTACATCTATCTATTTATCCATCCGTATCTCTATCTCTCTAATGCCTCTAAACCTCAATAATGCAGTTACTCACTCAAAAACAGAAATGTCACAATTTTGTCATTTTTAATGTAATATTTCTTTTCGTTCACTCTTGTGTAGGCTGTATGTATCGCAAGCATCGATAAACAAAATAGTTTTATAGGCCCCAACAAGACATATGTTGTTTATACAGTAAAGAAACGCTGATTTCAAAGAGCCATCTAAAAACACACATGCTCAAAACAGCCTCTTACTTCGC
Source organism: Acrossocheilus fasciatus (assembly GCA_036784905.1). NCBI lineage: Eukaryota > Metazoa > Chordata > Actinopteri > Cypriniformes > Cyprinidae > Acrossocheilus > Acrossocheilus fasciatus. The sequence goes on along the minus strand of CM071954.1, from coordinate 23,922,613 downwards.
AGATGGTTTCCAGAGCATATGTTTTGATTTCACATACAGTATGCGGTCCCTATCACACCCAGCGCAATAATATCTGTTGACATGAATGCGCTAGAAATCACTTGCCCGCAAGAACATAGGGCACGACGATATCGCAAAAATCACGACCATAAAAAGAGTCTTACCGCTATCAGGGCCCACTCATTCAGGGCGGATCGGGTCACTGATATTTCCCGTCTTCCTCATCAAATGTGTTTCTGATTCTGTGGACGACTGTCGTCTGGTTCTTTCCATCAGCAGTCAGTCTCCAGCTGCTGTTTGACACTCGCATCCTTGGCCGTGAAGCATCCGTGCTCCGCCTCCGTGTGACTGCGCTCTAAAAATATCGCACACATTCAACCCTTTGTCCCCCTGTTATGACCGTATGAACGGAGAATGAACGATTCTGCGTTGCTGTCATGATGAATATGCTCAAGGATGGCATGTGTTATGTATTTCATTTATGTGTATCGGTGTTGTTTACACAGCCTAGAAAACAATATTGGTTGGCTGTTTCTGCAAAGGAAAGAGTAATAGCAATAATAATAGCCTACTTATAATATCAATCTATCATTAAAAACTGAATTTGTCGGTGCAAATTTCGCAAAGGCTACATTTGAAATTCAGCAGAGGTTATTTTGGAGAAAATGATTGTGACTGTCTGTTCGATGATGTAGTAAGTGCATCTATACACTAGGGAGCGCAATATGCACAAATATAACTTCGAAGGTTCTAAATCAGGGTTCCTCAAATCTTTCCCTGGAGGGCCAATCTGCTGCAGAGTTTAGCTCCGACCCTGATCTAACTCACCTACCTGTGATTTTCTAATGATCTTGAACACACTGATTAGCATGCTCAGGTGTTTTTGATTAGGGTTAGAAATAAACTCTGCAGGAAAGTGAATCTCATGGGCCAGATTTGAGGATCCCTGTTCTAAATTAACCCTACACGGACACCCGAGCTACTCTTAAAAACGTGTGAATTTTGCATTGGATAACTAAATATCAAATCAAATGATATCTGCAAACATCGATTACCACATTTCCTCATAACTAAGTTGACGTTTGTTTTTTTTGTTTTTTTTGCAATTACAGTTGTTCTCAGAGTAATATTTATGGGATTTATGAATGAATGTACAAGTTCCCCTGCAGATAACACACTACCTGCTAAAAAAAATAAATAAATAAATAAATAAATAGAAGCCCAATAGAAACCATCACAGAAATTCCACTGGTTTCCATTAAAACACCATTAAGAACTATTAGCTTTTTCCAGTAAAACCATTACAAAATTCCTTTTTGTAGTGTGTTTTGGACATTTTTCCAATATGATTTAACATCCCACCAATAGAATCCATCACATACCAGTAGATACCATTATAATTTCCATTAAAACCAATACAATTCCAATTATAACCATTAAATCTATTATATTTTGTGTTTTGGTAGGGTTCTTTTTTTTTTTTTTTTTCCTTTTCAGCAGGGTAACACCTGGTCTTAGAATAGAGGGAAGCAGAGAAATCAAACTGTGATGTTAAGATTATTTATGATTGCTTTGTACAGCTTTATCAAAACAAATGTCCCAAGTATTTTTTTGACTACATAGCCTACTTGCAAGACGAGCAGTGAAAACAACTCGTCTTGGTGTTCATGCCACAGAAATTTATGAACATCCATTATATCCATAATTGTGTTGCTCTCATGGAAAAGAAAAAAAAACATAAGCACATTTCACTTTCATTCTACAGAAAATGTGGCCAATACTTATTCCAAGAATCCATTTTTTGTTATATGGAAGAAATACAGTCATACATGTCTGGAATGAAATGAAAGTGAGTAATCTATACTGAATTTTCACTTAGCAATAGGTGAACTATTCCTTAACTGTCCAGAAAGTAACGTCACAGTGAAAATAATCATGACAGGCTGCTATATTTCATGAGATGCATCCAACAATAACAAATCTTTCCATTATCAGTTGTGCTAAATGAAATTCAAAAACAAACTCAGGATGCGTTTGGATTCCGTGGGCGTCCGGAGAGACTTTTTATAGAATAGGATTAGATAACTGGAGGGGGAGTCTGTGGTGGTGACCCACTAAACTTCTGACCCGGTGTAAGAACAGTGCGAGTTTAATTGACCCCATCCACGGACTCCCATCAGAAAAGCTGTGAGCATGGGGTGACATCAAGGAACATGCAGGCTGCCTTGTCATTTGAGGGCATGGGGGGGGTTTAGAGAGATATAGTTCACTCTTCACAATAGTATGCCCCCAAAACTGTGCTGGGGGTCAGAGAGAGGTGAGGTGCATGGTACAGTGATGGGCTTAGCTGATGGAGACATATGGAAAAGTTTCTATGCCTTAATCAAGACTTAACAGTTTTTTGTTGCGATGTTTTTCATCTGGATTGCATTTCACTTATGAGCACTATTAGCTGATGGGATGACATCTCCTTTATGAACCATGATGTCATGTCTAAATTACTGCTAACAAATAGAAACCTGACATACTGGAGTGTAATGCCACAGTTATGTAGAATCCTCATGTTTAAACTTATTCACATAATCCAGTAATCAAAGGCTAATTGTGATTCATTAGACTCAAATTTTGATTATTGGATTTTAGAAATGGTGCATTGTGGATGGATGATCCAGCTTTGCTCAATATTATTTGAAATAATACACTGTACTTGGTAAACATATGCATTTGATTATTGCATTAGAACATGTTATCTTTCCACATAGGGCTTTATTCTGGATAAAAATTAACCAACAAACAGCAGCTGTCCACGCACTGAAGTCTTCTGCAGTAATGTAGATGCTTATTGGAATTTGATTTGTCTTGAAGGACCAAGCTCCCTTCAGCTATTAATAAGGTATTTTGGGTTATTGACAGCGGTTCCTCCTCCTCGCATGGATTTTTCTAATTAATGTGTGTTTGAACAATAATGTAAGAAGATAAAATAGCCTGCAGGTGCACTGACAATTTCTTTCATCACTCTCTTGGGGTGAAAGAAAAGAACATGACAAGAACACAAAATCAAAACAAAGAATGAAAACAAAGAAATAATTAAGCACATTTTTTCAGACCCATTCTAATATATATATATATATGTGTGTGTGTGTGTGTATGTATGTATGTATGTATGTATATATATGTATATATGTATATGTGTATATATATATATATATATTTTTTTTTTTTTTTTTTTTTCTTCTTCTTCTTCTTTTAAGAAGTCCCTTATTCTCACCAAAGCTGCATTTATTTGATAAAAAAATGTAGAAATTAATATATATATATATATATATATATATATATATATATATATATATATATATATATATATATATATATATATATATATTATTTTAATTAAAAAATGTATAGAAACATTAAAAACAATTTTTTTGTAGAAGCGATTCATTTTGTTTTTTCGGTACTTTTTTTATGAATAGTAAGTTCTAAAGAACAGAAAAAAATCTTTACTTTCACTTTTGATTAAATGAATGTGTCCATGCTGAATAAAAAGTATTAATCTCTTTAAAAATTGAGGGTAAAGCAAAGTAATATTTGTTGTACTGCCTTTACTTTATTAGTACATGACATGAGATACTTTTAAAATTTGACATGTTACTAGTGTGACATGCTGTATTAATAATATTTAAAAGTATTAAATTATTTTATAATTATGAATTTTATTATTATTATTATTATTATTATTATTATTATACCACTTTTATGCTTTGCAGCTCATATTAATTGCAAGAATACATATACTATTTGTATTTTACAAATAAATTTGTCATAACGCAACCATTTTCCTTTATTTACATTACATTACATTACATTTACATTTATTCATTTAGTAGACGCTTTTATCCAAAGCGACTTACAAATGATGACAATGGAAGCAATCAAAATCAACAAAAGAGCAATGATATGCAAGTGCTATAACAAGTCTCGGTTAACTTAACGCAGTACACGTCACGTACTGTAGCAAGGATTTTATATATATTATATATATATATATATATATATATATATATATATATATATATATATACTCGTATATACTCGTATATAAGTATATAATAAATAAAAAGAAAACAAATATGTAGGATAAAAAAAGAATAGAGAATGCTTGTTATGTTGATGTATTCATACTGTATAAAGTTCAACACAAAATAATTGCCATGAAAATAATGTTGATTGCAAAACAAATTCCATTAGGCATAAAAAAAAATCTTCTTTTTTTAAAACAATATAAAAATAGTAAACTTATTTATTTATTTACTTACTTACTTACCTATTTTTCCCACCATTTGACATATTATTCACCTGTCTAGAAAAATAATACTATGCAGGCCATAGAATTAACTACATCCAGACTTAGGACTCAGCGTCCACCTGGCAGGCCTGTCCTTGCGAAGACCGGGACCTCTGAATGCCCCCAGTTCACATTTCTAGCTTGGTTTTGCCAACAGCAAGGGCCACGCTTTGCTGACATTTTGACAACTCTGCGCTCTCGACCCCTTGCTCCTTCCCCCCTCCTCCTCCACCGGGCTGGCACAGAGGGAGTGAATCCCCCCCCTCGCCGGTGGGGTGAAGGTCCCTGGGACCAAGCTGTTAATTCAATCAGGAGGGTGGTATGCTCAATTAGGCACTCATAAGGGCCCAGGAAGGGTCTGGGGCCCCAGCAGAGGGCAGGCAGCCCTACCCCTGAGAGCCATTAATTGTGGATGACATTGTGTAAACACTTGGGTGAATAGACGGTGCAGGTGTTGGACACACTACTCGTTGGACACTGTATCAATGGTTCTTTTCACACCCCGCTTTCCTCTGAACGTTCTCTTTTTTGGAGTTTCAATCACTCTTTGCTTATCAGAAGAAGCGGTTGAAGGATAAATAGAGATGGTTGATGTTGATTTCAAATATCGGTTGATATTTGTGTGTGTGTTGAGAAGCATGCTTTAAAGGTGACCCCGAAGAAGGTGTAAAAAAATAAAAATAAATTGTCAGTGACTGGACCAACTCTTTGTCCGGCCTGGAATCACATGACTCCTCCAGATACGGGAGCTTGTGAAAATTGCAACCAGTACATGTAAAAGACATGGAATTCAACAAATGAAAGCCAGATGAGGGACTTTAAAGTGAAAGGGCTCTGCATCTGACCTCGCATTCTCTTGTTTGAAGTCCTCTCTCTGTCTGTGTCTTTTCTTCATTCTTGCACGGTTAGGTCAAGCAGGCACTTGTGAGAAATATGGACGAAGATGTATTGAGAAATCCTCAGATCTGAAATGTCTTGTTATATGAGTCCCTAAACTCACAATGTTTCATCTTGAAGTATGAAGACACCAACAGAGCGCCTAGGAATACACACACACTTACAGCACACACCTGTAGCAATGTGCAATGACAAATCGGATCTGAGAATTGTTTTCCACTGAGATTACACCAAGACCAAATGGAGACTTCTGCTTCAGGTTTTTCTCCTGAGAAAAAGAACACAGCCTCTTCTTCAGAGTTTCAGGAAAGATTTGATTACACTTTATTTGGTGAGTTTGTTACAGTGTTATTACACAAATAAGTACTGATAATATTTATTAACTACATGTACTAACTGGTTAGGGTTTAGGGTGTAATTATGCATATTTTACTGCTATTAAAGTCAATATGTAAATCAGTATGTAACGTCTAACTACATAACCTTAAATTAATTGTTAACCATTCATTTTGTAATTTTATAAAAATTAAAGGAATATTACAGGTTAAGCTCAATCGACAGCATTTGTGGCATAGTGTTCATAATCAAATAAATAAATAATTAATAAAAAATAAATAAATTAAAAAAAGAAATCCTGTGAAGCATTTAAAACTGAAGGGAATGGGGCCAGTAAAAATGGAAAAGTGCTCACTTTTAAAAAGTACTGCCAAAAAGTGTTTTATTATTATTATTATTAGTAGTAGTAGTAGTAGTAGTAGTAGTAGTAGTATTGTAGACCAGATTCGAGATTTTTTTCTTCATCTACTTACCATAATAATAACAGTAAAATTGCATGCAACTAACCTTAAAACAAACCTAACATAAACAAACTAACTAACCCTATAGTAAGAATACTGTATGTTTTACAGTAGTATTAGTATAATATACAGTAATTTAAAAGTAATATTTTTAAATTAATATTGTTCAGAATCTAATTGTGTAATTATACTGTATGATGGACACCTTAAAATAAAATGTAGCCATTTTTGTGTGGAAATGGATTTTATGCAATTATGCCACAATTGCTGCCATCTGAGCTTATGTTGTACAGAACATGAAATCTTCCTTAAATATGCACTTAAATAAATAATATATTTTTTGACACTCAGAGTACCAAACATTTCTGAATAGAAAAAAAAAAAAAAAATGCTTCTATAGTAAAATATTTCATAGATTAATTAGACATCTGGTGAGGATATCTACGCCTTGAAGAAGACAATTGCTGTCAAAGACATTAGCTGAAGGAATCTCTCAGGACTAGAGTCAAAACTTTACCTTCTCTGAAAGCCGGTAAAACCACAATAAAGCTGGGTCCAGATGTCTAATTATAAAAGCTGTAAATGGTTTAACAGCAGTTTGAACCACACAATTTAAAGTACAAAGGTATTAAGGGCACTTAACATGAAGCGAGCCTGTCATGGCTATCTTAGACATCATAATAAGATAAGGGTGGGGGGGAGACCTCTCCGCTGTACTGATGTGTTGATTAAAGCCACAAAATGTGCATAGCCTGGCAATAATTGCGTTGGAGTCGGCGGGGTGCCCGCTGGTTTAGGCTGGCTGGTCTTGTCTACAGACACCTGCTAATTTTCTGTCGGCTTTGCTTACTATAAACAGACAGTGAACCGCCACTGAGGATCTGTGGAAAGGGTCGGTGTGATAATTGGGCAGCACAGCCCTTTTCAGCTTGTTTGCCCTCTCCTTTTTCTCTGGCCCTTGTCAAACATTTGTTTCAAGTCCAGCCAAGTGACAACAACCGTCTGTGTTGGTCAACGTTTCTCTAACAACAATTTTTTTTCACACGCCAGAAAGCAGCTTTGTTTTGTATGAGGACATGGTTAAAGGAGCGGGCAGGAGGAAAGTGGATACAGGACATAAAGTGATCTCGTTAACATTCCATTAGACACTCCTGTCCCCCTCACCCCTCCCTTCCCCCAGAAGAACTTCACACAGTCCCAGCCGGGCAGAGACCAGCTGGTGTAGTGTGGAACGAACCCCGGGGAGAGATTCGAATGGAAAGCTAACGGCACATCAAGGTGCATCCACAAAATCATCACTGATAGCGGTAACCGCATGGAGGCAGACCTGAGCTCTGCTTCTCATAGCCTGTCTTTCTCTATCTATCTATCTATCTATCTATCTATCTATCTATCTATCTATCTATCTATCTATCTATCTATCTATCTATCTAAAAACTTATATTAAAACTTCATATATACCGGTATTTAATAATTTCACTTAATATATATTTAATTTTTTTTTTTTTAAATAAATAAATAAATACATACATACATAATGGGATGCAAACAATCATGTTAGCTAGTCATGTTATACCATGTTAAACCATTTTAGAGAATATGAAGAGTTAATTTGCAAAAGACAGATAACTCTGTTTTTAACAATTTTCAGAAAGCTTGTTTTGTCATTGTGCATTCCAATTAATCTCAATCTGCAGTTGGGTTATTTTGATTAGGTTAAAAAGTAATAACTAACACAATAAAACAATAAAAATATGATAACGTAATAAAAACATGATTTTTGAACATTTAAAAAAATGGAGTTGTCTGTTTTTGCAAATAAACTCTTCTAATTTCTCACTAATATAAGTATAAATAAATAGCAATATATCAGTTACAAAAATATAATAGAATAAATAATAATAATAATAATAATAATAATAATAACAATAATAATAATTTGTATTTATATAGCGCCTTTCTAGCACTTAAGGTCACTTTACAAACCAGGCTTTAAATAAAATAGAATATATAATAACAGAATATAAGAAATTAGAATATAAAATAAAAATGTGCACCATTGTAAAAAAAATAAAATAAATATAAAGTATAAATATAAAAACAAATAAATTAAAATAAAGTGAAATAAATTAAAATAAAATAAAATTGGTGGGGTAAGTTGACACAATGAGAACATGCTGTTTATTGTCACTTGATTTGACAAGAAACCTTCATTAGATTAAAAATCTAGATAACACTTTATTTTAAGGTGTCCTTGTTACACGTTACTGTACTTACTATTATAGTAACAATAAATTATGCATAATTACATGCAAGTAACACTAAGCCTAACCCTGATACTAACCCTAACCATAAGTACATGTAGTTAATTAATAATCCTTGGTACCTAAATGTAAAATTACACTGTAACAAGGATACCTTAAAATAAAGTGTAACCAAAATCTACAACGTCTATATTAAAATATATATGTGTATATGTGTGTGTATATAGATATTGTGGAATTTTAGGGGAATGTTTAAACAACAGAACAATTGTTTGTCAGACCATGAAATTGAAATTAAATGAAACTGCATTTATAATATTAATAATAATAGGAATAATATAAAACATTTAAAACTGTTTGCCCTAGTCTCCCAATAAAGACATACATACATCCATACATACAGCTTTTACGCCAATTAAACACCCATAAAAAAGAAACAAGTTCAATGTTTCGTAGGAGTGTTGAGTTAAAGAAAGTCGTAGAGCTTTGTGCGTCATTACTCTTGCGGTAACCAAGTGGACTGATGATTAATCCGCGGACTTTTGCACCCCCCACCCTGTCTTAGTGCACCGTCATTGGACGTCCCCACTGTCAATCACGTCATAAAATCCCACCCCCTTAGGTTTTAAACGCGTCCCAAAGTGTAAGGCAAACTATTCAACCTGTAGCTTTGGAAAGGACAGTACATCCCACGCAGTGGAAAGAGTGCATCATTACGATTTTCATCATCTCGTCTACGTACTCTCTGGCACTATGAATATGCACACGCGTAAAGAAGAAGCCCGCTGAGGACGAATTTATTTGGAAACAAACTTTTGGAATTTCCTGCAATTTTGGAACCGCTGCCAATTCTTAACTTAATCTTGTCCGTAGGCTGTCAGTTGTTTTAACACTTTAACGTCAGACAGAATGTACTGCCACAATCTGGTCCTTTTTGTATTTTTGTGTTCCCTCACGCTACTGATGATGATGTGCCTGCCACCAGCCTCAGCGCAGAAGTCGAATGGTCCTCGGGTAAGTCCGTGCGTAACGCCGCTCTCTGCTGCATGTGTTCAGCTGCGCACATTCACGCATTTGTCATTCTGATAACTTCAGTGCGTCATTCAAAGCTGTCAGTTTGAACACATAAAGTGCTTATTCTGTGTCAAAGTCATTGTATTATTTTAAAACAATGCTTCCTGATACAGTGTTTTCGTTTATGAAAATATCTGCTTCAATATACAATGCCATTGCACCAAATATATATACAGTAACAATGCATCCTACATGCAATGATCATACAATACTTGGTTGTTTCACAAATAACAGTTTTAGGAAGGATTATCTAGACAAACTGGAATGCAAAAATAACCCACTGAAAATTTTAAAGCTTCTTTTTGCTGCCTTATATGGTGACGCTGAATTCAAATATACCTTAGTACATTACATTTTCTGTCCTCATTAATAGTTTATACATATTAGTTCACAGAAATATGAACTTTCATTCTAGAATGCATAATATCCCAACATCAGAGCATCTTTTAGTGATTCAGCTGAATAGTTGGGTTTTGCTTGCTGAGGCACATTGTCAGTGAGACTTGAGTACACCCATTGACCTTTTGTCATAAAGGTCTTTTGCTTCCTGTGCACCCCTCTGTGCCCATAGAAAAGAGGACCATTGCCTTTCCAATGCAGCATTTCATACGATTTCAACAAAGACAACTGTGAGGAGTATTTCTTTCTGCGGCTGAATCAGTTTGCAGACAATGTTGAATAGTACAGCTATATGATGTCTTTTAAAAAATGATCCTCTCCGAAAATGCAAATACATCTGTCTGGATGTTGCATCAAGGTGATTAACTGTTTGCCTTAATAGCCTTGTTTTATTAGTAAAGTTTAAACAAATAGCAATTAATGCAACTTATTTGGGTGACTAATAACACTAACCAGTCAAAGCATAAAAACCTGCCCCAGAAATCGAATTGCCGCAGCATTCTTTTATTTCCTCAAGTATTTGAGCAATTCAGACAGAAGAATGGTTTGTCAAGATTGCCGCAGAGCTCTTGTGGTAAATGTCCATTCAGTTGTGCACTGAGACCATTGAGATTGACCACTGAGAGTACAAATCAGAAAGAGAGTAGAATAGAGAAATTTGTGGATGCTGCTGAGGTATTGTCATACTTGTGGTCGGAGGGGGTGGTCAGTATAAAAATCTATGTTACGCACACACACATTAAACCTAAAAATGTGTTCATCTTCAAAAGTGAACAGAGTGAAGTTGAATTTGAATTGTTTTGCTGAGAAAAGTCTTAACAGCAAGGTACAAAAAAAAACAAAAAAAAACACATTTTTGTCTTCAGGAAATATTTTCCGAACCAGTTAATCTGCAAGGAACACATTGGGCCTCACTGAGATATATATATAACTAGATTTTAAAAGAGTATTCAAATAAATTCCTTGGAAATTCAAATAATATAATATAATAATATAAACACTTATATACTGTGTTTCTGCATTATTATTAAAATAAATTAAGTTCTCTGTGAATAAATTGTGCTTATGAAACAAGACTCTGGTTGCTGAGAAGAACTGAAAAGCATTAATCTTTGTCATTATTTTATGTTTTCTTTTGAATGATTTTGCTCCTTCTCCATACTTATGTAGCCACATTCTCATTTACTTTCCATTAACTCTCTCTGACATTTATCTCCTGTGATATCAAATCTGCTTACTTGTTTTATTTTGGGAAGAACTCTATAGATTGAAATGAACTGTAATAGTAGCCGTACAGAGCGTGTGTGTGTGTGTGTGTGTGTGTCTGCATGTGTGATTTGTTGTGCTCAACAGCATTAAACAGTGTAGAAATATTTCCGCAATGTTTAAACATCCTTCATCATCCACATCTAATCGTTACAGGAGGCCAAAAAGGTTGTGTTAAAAAAGCTATTTAAAAAAATCTAAAGTTAAATGCTTCAAAAGTTATACTCCCTTCTGTGCCTCATTTATAAAAACTTATCTCTGAACGCTGTCAGCTCCAACAACCCAAAGTTTCAAGAGGAGTTATGGCTGCTCTGCTGAAAACTGAAAGACATATTTGGGCCAATAACAGGATCAAGCTCTTTCCTTGAAGCCAATTGGGTGATTGGGTTTATTAAAAAAAAAAAAAGAAAAAAGAAAAGAAAGGAAGCGTCTCTTGACAGTAGAGGGATTTTAGGTTTCCTTTTCCACATTTAACATGAATTTGGCACACTTTTCCAGTCACAGTAATTCTGAGATCTTCGACCTGGCCAATTCTGGCATGCCGCAGACTTAGAAGATAATATTTTCTGCGGATTTAATTCTGTCAGCATGTAGCGATGCGTCTGAGCGCAGTGAATATACCGACTGTCAGTAGGCATTATTTTGACGATTAATCTTAAGATCTTTTGGTTAAAGGTTATGTATATTTATTTTCTACTAGCGTGACTAAATGGACTTGAAATAATAATAATAATAATAATAATGATGATGATGATGATGGTAATAAACAACCCCCTTCCCCCTCCCCTCCATAATAAACAGAAAGTCCCGCCCCTAATCTCCCATAATTGGTTGAGCTAATATTGCTGTGCAGTGAATCAACCTTTGGTGTTGTCAGTGTATTTTAACATCGAACAAATTACGCACTTCGCTTTTAAACAGCTCCTGTGCAAAGGTCACTGGGGACTTTCACTGTTAACAGTCTGACAGACTTGATCCTCATGGTAGCCTGACATCAGCATGGATTTAAAAAGACAACAGAGAAATATAAAAATAAAAGGTCACAGTATGCAACACATTGTCAGTGCAGTTTAATAGCAAAGTAGTTCAAATTATTAGTATTAAAAAACGGTGAAGAAATTGACTAAGTTATGTTGTTATTATTGTCTTTTTATTACAAACATAATGTGTAAGGCCAAAAAACCTTTAAAAGTTATATTATTACAGATTAAAGTTACAGATACAGATTATGATATCAAATTAGGTGATGCAAACTACTGGATACATAACATAAGCTACATGTAATGTACAGTGTTCAAAATCAGTATTATGCTAGCTTTGAATGCTTTATCTAATTGGTGTGATCTGGACACTTTTCTTAAAGTTTTCTTGCAGACTGTACCTGAGTTGGAGTTGGAGTTTTTTTTTTTTTCTTTTGTAACATGAGCAGCATTTTTGATTTATTGCAAAACATGGACTGCATGTGGAGCATATGCTGTACCGTAACCTTGAGAGATGTTACTCAACCCCAGTTTAGAAGGCACCCAGCTGCAAAATTAATAACATAAAAAATAAAGACATGCAATATTTCAACTGGCAGAGTTAGACACTATCTGAAAAATCAATCAGTTAAACTTCTGTCAATGTTTTTGCCAATACAGGCAAGAAAACAGACTAGCAACTGTGCAGCATAATGTCCTTATGTACTGTAAATCGTTATCATAAGAAGCTATTTCTACCTGATCCAATTACTTATTTATTAATTCATTTGTTTAACCTCATGTAGTCAGGTCTGACTCACTTACATCAAATAATATTTTTGACTAAATTTAGATTCTGCCACATACTGTAAAGCATATTTTAAGGTAATTTTTATTATTTATTTTTTTTCTGTGTAACATGTTTTATTATATTAAGAAATGGATATATCCACAATCGAAACTGTCACAAAATAAATAGATAAATGATAAAGATAAATAGCTAAATCTGTGATCGCGCATTTGATTTTAGGTTAATATCCTAATGTTCACCTGATAAATATAACTATATTATTTACTGTAGAATAATTATTTTAATGAATTAACTATTTATAGAAAAAAAATATATTTTATAAAAGCATAAGCTACTCATGAATTATAGTGACTTTAAAATGGTTTAAACCATGATTTAAAAAAAAAAAAAAAAAGCTTTTAATATAGACTATTGTCCTTAGTAGATTTGTGGGTTAAGTGAAAGAGTCTTTAGTCTTTAACTTCTTATGTTTTAAAGCTTTTTTCTTCAAACATACTTTCAAGAGAACACTAATGATTCATACAAGACCTATTTAGAACACTTCAATATTCCCTTCCCTTTGAAGTATGGACTTAATAGAGTGTGAACTTTTTCCAACATGACAAAAACCTAGTCTAATCTGTTTTCATTCAGCATTTCAGTTAAATGATACGACATAAGCTTTCCCACAGCATTCATTTCTCAGAATTAGCTATCCACACAAACAAAATATCATGGTAGTTTGGTCAAGCTTCAAAAATGAACTTAACCAACATGAGTAATTGAAAAATGGACACATGGAGGTGGCCTGGGGAAGCGCTGTATACAGCATACCTGGTCGAGTGCATCACTGAAACCTCGTAAAGTCATGTAAAGAACAAACACAGCGAGACGAGTACAAGTTCTATGCCAAGACAACATTCTCCCAACTCGGCGTATGAGCGCCAAACCCCCTTCCCTCCTCCTCTCTGCTTTTTTTATTGCAGCGGCCCACATGACACCCAGTGACCCAATGATGCAGGTGTTAGTGTTGTGTGTTTGCAGGTGAGATTGAGATGTGGGAATCATGTACATACAGGTTCTAATCTGAGTGCATTTAGAAAGAGTGATTGTTCTGTGTGATTTGCGTGAGTACTAATTTTAACCGGACATCTAATAGTGCAGAGAAGTAGTCAACCAGTCAGTGGGTCATTGTTTACCTTATATAAAATGACTCATGATACACTGTGCAGCATCAGCGGGCTTTGCAGTTTAACACTGTGTTGACAGAAAGTGTGCGCCTGTAGAGAATGTTCACGCAGCTAAGATAATGCGAATGAGAAAGCATGCAGGTTTGAAGTCATGCAACATGTACTTTGATACAAATCATGCCAGACTTGCTATAATTCATCAGGGGCTTGTTGTAGATTGCATTACATGTATAAATGTATAGGGGCTATGCCTTCTACTGTCATGGTGCACACAGGAACACGGAGACGAAGAGTAACTTCAAAATAATAGTCTTTAATGTAGACAAGGCAGGGCAAGACAAGACAAGGCAGGGCTGACACACAGGAACACCGGGGAGTAACGAGTAGACCAGACAACCACTAACAGAACAGACAGTACTATAAATACACAGGATAATCAAAGATAATTACTAAAACACAGCTAGGCAAGAATGAACTAATAATCACACTTAACAAGGACAGGAACATGACCAAAATATGGAAACATGAGGGCAGGAAACACAAGACACATGACAGAGGACTGACATCTACCAGTGTTGGGGGTAACGCATTACAAGTAACACGAGTTATGTAATCAGATTACTTTTTTAAAGTAAAAAGTAAAGTAACACATTACTTTTTTAATTAATAATAAAATATCTAATTCTCTTTTTCAAATAAGTAACACTAGTTACTTTGTTTCCCATGTCTTGACTGACAGCTCTCATGTTGCCATGTTGAGTGAAATCGAGAGTAAGTGCCTGCTGTGTGAACATGGCGGTACTGTAGTTCTAGACTAAATGTGAACATGCATTTACTCATCTCACCTGCACAAAAACAGATTCAGTATTCCTCACAATGAATAAAAACAGTCAAATGCAAATTTAGAATATTATACAATCCTGCAATAATTAAATATGTTAAATAAGACAAATATAATTTATGCATTTAATCCCATTTTATTAACCAATGTCTTTGCTACTGACCTTCGATGATCCAATTCAAACACACTAAGCAAAAATGTGTCATTTGTGTTATTGCTGAATAGTATTGAACTTTCTTCTCCTGCGTCATACAGTGCACATCCTGATATTGCCGAGTGCGACGTGTTCCTGGGTCAACATATTTTGTTGACCCTGGAACAACATTTTAATCCAAAAATATAATCTTAACCATATTCCTATACCTAAACCTAACCTTACCCATGAGTAATCCCTAAAATCAGAGGAACTGATAGATGAATTACACTGATGTACAGGCACCAAACACTGATTGTAATCCTAAACTTCACAAAACTTATAAACTGTTTCTTGAAATCTGATTGGTTAATCACAATGTTGTTCTAGGGTCAACAAAGATGTTGACCCAGGAACACGTCGCACACGGCAATATCAGGTTGTGCGTCATACAGTATTCTTTATGCAGTTTGCTTGAGCTGCACCATCTACTGTACAGACGTAAATTTACATTTCCTTCAGCCTGAGGCGTATTCATTTCACTTTTGGTGTGAAAGGGCTTTTACATTTGGACAAGAAGAACTTTTTTATATTAAAAACCAAAAAAGCAAGCCCTGCCCAGATTTAAAAAAGTAACTTAAAAGTAACATAATGCGTTACTTTTCATAAAACAATATAATTAGCTAAGTTTTTAGGAAGTAACGCAGTATTGTAATGCATTACTTATAAAAGTAACTTTCTTCAACACTGCCTTCTACCGACTGTGTGACTTCAGATCTTAGAGCAAATTTTTGCAGTCGAAGTCCAGTCTTTTCAATAGAAATCCACATGATCTGGAATTTTTGTACGGGTCAAAGATTTCACCAAACAGGTTTCGCTCAAGTTTTTCACACAAATTTTCCAAACGGACCAAAAGAAAGCTGCTTGGTTTGATGAGCTGTGCTTCATACATCGCTACACTATTGAAGATAATAGAACTTTTTGCCCTGCAAGACTTAGCTGAAATTATGCTAAAGTCTACTCTAATCTACTCTTCACACCACATCTCTTGTTACCAAATGGGTTTATTTTGTAATTTTGTGGTCAGAGTTAGTTTAAATAGCCTTTTCCAACAATATTTGCACACACAAACTGATTGCCCTGAGCTCAGTGTTTATTCCCTCATTGCGCCTGTGCAAAAAGAGAAATTAAACTATGGTGACACGGGCACACAGTTACGGGTTTGGGGGTTCTACGTGTTTATTTCACATGTATAGTTTCAGCAGTCAGGTGGTAGCTTGATGATCAAACCATATAGTGTGAGCACATAAATCACCGTGTATTGTGAGCTTTGTCTTTATATTGCATGCAATTTACTCATACAGTGAGAGTTGGTATCTAACATAAACATCTCTGAAACTGCACATTGTATGCCTGGCTTCAGATAACTGCAGCACCAATACGGTTTACTTGCATCATTTTTTGTGAATGCAAAGTGGTCTGGGTTTATTTTTATTTTTACTTTTCGTTACAGATTATCATACTAAGCTAGAGACATGCAGCTACACTGTAACACAGGCTGTGGAAAGTCCCAGGATGTTGACTAATAGCAGAACTTACTAACTGATACAACCAGAAGTTGCCTTTACTGATTTTTCTATCATTTGCTAAACTGGGAAGACATTGATCTAATAATGTCAAGTCAAATTTATTTGTAGAGTATAACGCTTTTTATAACACATTGTTTCAAAGCAGCTTTACAGAAAGTCATACAGTTTTGTCTGTATGACCTTAAAGGAATAGTTCACTCAAAAATGAAAATTTTGTCATTAATTACTCAGCCTCATGTCATTCCAAACTTGTAAGTCCTTCGTTCATCTTCAGAACATAAATTAAGAAATCAGTGTCAGCGTTCATGAACATGCATCGAAGACTGAAAGTCAGAAAGGTGTAATGCTTGGGGACACGCTTGAGTGTTTACAAGTGTTAAAGAGATTTAGATAATGGTCAGTTTTGTTCTAGGTGAGAGTGTAAGATTCTCAGAAAGCATCGATGTAGTTATAACCAGTTGTAATAAGTGAAAAATAGCCAATTGTCAAAGTCTGAACTTGTGAGTTTAACATTTTCCAGATTTAATTATTAGCTAAGTCATTCCTTACTGTGTTTGAAAATCACTTATCTTGTCATAAAGATTTCTATGGTCCATTGTGTTTAGCTAAAAAAAATATTACTGTAAAGGATGAAAATGTGGATTAAAAATGAAGAAAATGTAGGAAAAAAAAGAAGAAGAAAGCATCCCTGTGAAAATAGACCAGGACAGACATGTGACTAAGGATTTAAGATGACAAACGAGAGATCCAACAGTAGTCCAGTGGAATAATTCATGTGATATTATTTCATAAATCAGAAAGCCAGTGCACAAGACTGCAATGTCTGTTTTTTTTTTTTGTTTTTTTTTTTTCTTCACAATGTCTGGAAAAAATGATTTTATAGAAAATAATGTGATATCAGTCACATTAAAATCACCAAACGCTACAATAGAGCATCAAGAAAAATATACAACCCAATCCATCAAAATGATGACTAATAATTATTTGTTGCGCAACCTTTGTGTTATTGCACACCCCTAGTATGTGTACAAGTGCATTGTTTCCAGACTAAATTACACTAGGCAGACAGCAAAGTTTGACAAGGGCTGGAGCGGACAGAGAGAGACAGTGTGAGCAAGAGAGAACTAGATAGACAAGTAAAGAGAGGGAAAATGTGTGGGCGAGGGAGATAGAGAACAAGTTGGGAGACAGAGTCGAGGGACAAAGGGCTGTTCTCCCTGTGTGGGCCAGAAGCAGCGCTGTGTGCTTGATATACAGTGAGCGACAGCTGGGATTTGGATAAGGAAGGTTTTCTGACAGAGAGAATGTGTTCTGGGTCAGTGCTATGGCATTTTGCTGTGGAGAGATAGCAGTGGCTATCAGCATTTAATGATACGGCTTTCTCTGAGAAAATACCAGAGATTACCAGCCTCCCAGAGGTTTCAATTACAGTGTAATAGAAGTAGTGTCTCTTTTACCACACTGGACAGCCATTAGTCATGACATAGCAGGTTTCATCAACTGATGTTTTGCCATATTGGGATCCTCAAGTGGAATCTTCTCTCCACTGTGCGTTTTGTTGATATCTACAAAACTGATTGTGCTACTTCAATGGCCACACAACTTTTACTGGTTATTTAGTCTGCATGTTTTCATTTGTTGCTACAAAGCTCTGAGGTTAAATAACCAAAAGCATTTGGTTAACATCAAGTTCCTACAAAGAATTTAAGAAAACTTTGATTGTTTTGTGTTTGGATGCTTGTCTAGAATCTAGATTGGCATTTTGAAGAAATGACTTTTTACAAGTGATGATTAACAAACCAAAAGTATTACTTTCTCTCCAACAAAGAAGAAAATGCACAAACATTCTTAAATAGGGATTTATGCTAATATTAGCCATCCTATGTTGCTTCAGCAGTGGTCAATCAATCAGTTTCCATTATGATTTCAGTGATGTGCTGTATGCAATGGAGTTGAGACAGACTATACAAGACACAGAGCAAAACCAGACCCCCTAGGACTCCATAATAACATAGATTGTGATTAACCAAGAGCTAGATCCAGCCTTGGCAGTCCAAGAAACGGACTATACATTTTAATGAACACAGAGCTAAAAGGTGGAATTCACTGAATGAATAGTTTAATTGATAGTAATTAGGGGCACTGGGTCAAGGCCTTTCTCATTCAGGCCTGAAATACATCAGAATTTGGTTATTGGACAGAATAGGAAAATATTCTGTATCTTTTTTTTTCTTCTTCTTCTTCTTCTTTTTTTTTGTGTGTGTGATCAGACAGTCAGTGAGTTTCCCCAGGAGAACTAACACAACTGTTCCTTAGCCAAGCTGTATCATTAGAGTGACAAAGTAGGAAGTTCAGGAAGCAGATTTCCTGTTAGTCTGGATTTAATTACTCTAATGATCAGAGAAGAGGGATTATGATTTCAAATCTTCTTCGTGTGAAATCTGACATTCATTACTGAATCATGCAAAGCTGTTTTAGGAAGGGATTTCAAGTTTGCATAACCAATTTCTCACACTCTGTCTTCTATATATGCACTCACCTTTAATAGCATATAAAAAAGTATGATCCATTTTTGATCACTTTTCATTGTTTTTATATATCAGTCTCATAAAATGAAAATCTGCAAATTCCTTTTTGAAACTGAGTTCTAATCTGAAACCGTTTTGAGGGCCGCCAGCTACACTTGGCCAGGCCTGCTAGTTCTATGGCAGCCAATCGGAAGACTGCTTTTGCCCGTTATTTTTGTTATTGTTCTTTCGAAAGGTAACGAGTGCTTCACACGTTATAGAGAGAAGCTCTGGCGCTCCTCGTGAATACCACACACACACACACACACACACACACACACAATGCTTGCCAAGAATAAAAATCCATCTGTGCAATGAGATTTCTCTGGTGTCTCCAGCTCGTCCAGAAATCTTCACTTTATTCTGGGAGTCCAGGCAAAAGTTAAAAGTACCCTTATTGGAATTCACTTTTAATTAGAAAAACGTGCTTGACATATTGTTTATTCAACAAGAGAATTGTTTTTAATGATTTATATTTGAGTTTAGCAGTGTCAGGGAACTAGTTGGATTTATTGAATGCTGACTACTGAACAGACGTGTGACTCTATAAAAAAGAAGTGTACTGATTGAGAAACCTTTGCAATGCAATACTGACTTATGTACAGCAGCCCTACAAGTTTGTTAAGCACCTGTGCCACAAATATATGAATATTATTGCATTGCACAAAATCAAGAAATAAACAAAAGAGATAAAATAAATACATGTATGTTACATGTATCTACATGTATACATCCAGTACTTTGTGAGCACATTTTAAACGGAATTGAAAAAAAATATTTTTAAAATCCAGTGCAATGCATTTGTGACATGCGTGACTTAAGTGTCCCAGAATCTCCCAATACTTTCTGGGGCATTGTATATTGTTAAAAGTGAGAATGACAGAATATTTGTATGGTGTGTAGGCTTCTGTTTTCCTCTCTGTTCCATGCTTAACTAAACTTCTGCCCACACAAACTGACAGAATGTGTGTGATTCATTTCTCCTCTAGATATACAGTTAAATAGTTATACTTAGACTCATATTTTACAAATAAACACATATTTTACAGACCTAGTCATGTATCAGAATGCTTTCAATATAAGGTGATACATAAATTTGTCCTCTGTACCATGTCAGTAGTTATGTTGTTAAGCTCCCAGAGGCCCTTCTTATGTTGACTGTAATTGTGTGTGTTAGTGCCTTTCTAGAATACTAGACAATGTCTTTACTAGAGAACACTTGGTAACACTTTATTTTAAGGTGTCCTTGTTACATGTTACATGTACTTACTATTATAATAACAATAAATTATGCATAATTACATCTAAGTAACCCTAAGCCAAACCCTAATACTCACCCTATTCATATAGTAAGTTAATTAATATTACTAAAAGTGAGGTGTGCTCTGATTGGCCAGCTATTCAGAGGGTTGTGATTGGCCAAATACATCAAGCGTGTGATGGAAATGTTACGCCCCTTACCATATTCGGAAACACACAGCGTATCCACGACATGCAGCGATGGATAAAATTTACACCTTCTGTTTTCGCGTAAACATTTGGGCGGTGTTATGCAAATCGTCCAACACAGTGACTTTCCTTTCTACTGTGCAACACAAAATGAAAATATTTTGTTTCACTTTATTTTTATGGTCCCTTTAACACATTCTATTGACTATAAGTAATGTTGCACCTACATTTCTACTGACTCTCATTAGAGTGTTAGTAGTGTATTAGTTGACTGGTAGGGTTAGGGTTAGATTTAGTTGACACGTTCTTGCAAAGTTACTTATAGTCAGTAGAATATCTATTGGAAGACCAACACAATAAGGAGTTAGTAGATAGGAAGCAGACAGTCTACTAATACTCTTATGAGAGTTTGTTGACATGTAGTTGCAACATTACTTCGTGTCAACAGAATGTTCAACAGGGACCATCAAAATAAAGTGTTACCAAATATTTTGCAGAATGTCCTGAAGCTCTTTTCCATGCAATGAATGATTGCTCATGTTGACCAATAACATTAGACTTCATTGATGAGTCATATTTGAAGGTGTACAACCGCCAATGATATTTGAGAGTTATACGGTAGAGTTTGTTTTAGTAAACAGTCTGTTAAATCTCACCCTGTTCCTCACATAAAGCTAATGAATTGCTTACAAAAACTTGCAATACAGCGAAAAAGATATATCAATGTTGTTGTTGTTTTTAGAGCTCAAAAATCCAGATATTCTGCTAAATATCTTCCTTTTTGTTCCACAGGCAAAAGAAAAATCATACAGGTGGCACAACATGAGGGTGAACAAATGAAAAGAATTAGCATTTTTGCTAATTAGCATCTTATTAATTCTGACCCTTGATGCTTATCTGTGAACCTTTCTCAGCTCCAGTATATGAACCTTAGATCATAAAGACGTGCACTTTAGATTATACAACTGAGTATTAATCTTTTATGCCTTCTGTCATAATAAATGTCATCAGAGAGAACACACCCATTGAAATATTAATGTAGTCAAGATGAATTATAACACTACAACTGCTTGACTGTGGAACCTTTGCCTGTTGCTTTCTTTTTCCTGGTTTCCTTCAAAGAAAATGGACAAGTAGGCAACTCACCATCTGGACGTGTATTCAGTTCTAAATCACCTTTAAAACAGCTTGCTTTGGATACAGCATTTATTGTGCTACTTAGACCGGGCAGCTCTCACCAGGAATATTTTGGCAACACTAAAGATTTGCTTAGGTATTAATTTTTAACGTGGCTGTTCTGGATTATTTACCCAAGTGAGAATTAAAAAGTATACAGTGTGAAGACATAAAAATATATTAGATATTTATATAGTAGAACATACTTGTGAATGAATTTAACTGAGTATGTACTGAATTACAATCTAATAATAGTATATGTATTATTTTATAAGTTGTATAGTTTGTATAGTACTGATTTATTAGCAGCATATAGTACATGGTAGAGGAGCCAGATTTAATAATGCCATACTTAGCTGAAAGGGGGAAAAAAGTCTGGTTTGTCTGTCATCAAGTATTCAGACTGATTCAGTCCATGTCTGCTATATTAGTGACATCATTTGGTTCCATTTGCTTGATTGCTCAACTCAAGAGATTCAGTCCTGAAGCAACGTTTTGTTGTTTGCTGTGTGTGTGATCAGAAACGGTCAGCTCTGGTTATTCAGATGGGTCGTGTTAAAATGGAAAATGTGCCCTGTGTTTCTGGCTAAAGCTACCCTTTTTCCAGTAGAGGTTCTGCAGTTTTGTATACCTGCTGTGCTGTGAGACGCACTGCATGATGGGCCAGCAGCTATGGCACAATCTATAGTGAATTTGTCTTGTAATAGGTCTACACTGAATGCTCAACTGGCTTTCCTTTCACTTTACCTCTCTAAAGATGCTTCTGTTCCTCCCAAAAGTTAGGGGAATATATGTCCCTCTGAAATTGTGGAAATTCAAAAAATATTTTGTATATTTGAGGTGTCTGGTTGCATGACATTAACAATAAGGTAAAAGAAGGTAGGCTACCATTGATGAAACAATGATTTATAGGGAATACAATTTTTTTTCTTAATGTAAGGGAGAATAAAATAATTATATTCTCATGTTTTATATTTTTATATTATCATAAACTTTTATTTCAGTAAAATCAATATGAAATCAAAACTGATCCATTTACTTTGTAATGCATGTCCCAGGTCTAACTGTGCACAATTCATCAGTGAAAAGTGTGAAAATCTCACAACTGAATTCCTAATAGTAATCAAATTCAGTCTTATTTGGATAAAATAAAATAATTAATCAATTAATGTTATTTGATAGACCAAATCGGAATGAAAACATGGTTCATTTAAAAATATGGCCCTCTGTGCTGTGTTAATATGAATACATTTTCTGTGTTGATTTTTACCTGTATTTTGAATTATGCATTGCATTGTGTTGTGTTTTAAGGTTAAAGGAAATATCTATAATATTAATGGAAAATCTACTGGAAAATCTACATTTTTCTGGATAGATAGACAGACAGACAGACAGACAGACAGACAGACAGACAGACAGACAGACAGACAGACAGACAGACAGACAGACAGACAGACAGACAGACAGACAGACAGACAGACAGACAGACAGATAGATAGATAGATAGATAGATAGATAGATAGATAGATAGATAGATAGATAGATAGATAGATAGATAGATAGATAGATAGATAGATAGATAGATAGATAGATATAGATAGATAGATAGATAGATTTTAGTCTGTACAGCATGTTTAGATTTGCCTGTCTCTTCTATTAATTCTAATGTCTTTGTTCTGAAAACTCAAAACAGAAGTCTATATAAGGCTATATGGTATTTGAGTTCAGCTATTTTCAGATTCATGATTCATGGAAATTGTACTAAGCAATCTGAGTCTTCCTGCTACTAAAACCTGTGAAACTCATTGAGCTGCAGCTCAGCTCAGCAGCTCTCTTTAATTTATTGCACACTCATTAGAGTCTAGTCAGGGTATTCTGTCAAGTGCTTCGTAGCTTATTATACTGTCATGCCCTCAGTGCTCTCTTTAAATATACTTCATACATGTGTATATGTGTGTGTGTGCAGTGGCTTATAGGGGACAGAGAGAGCCCATGTTCCCCTGCGTGCTCCAGGAGTCACGGCAAGCCTGTGTGTGGGTCAGACGGACGCAGTTATGATACCAACTGTGACCTGGAGAGGGCAAAATGCAAGGACCACACACTCACCCTTGCCCACAGGGGCAGATGCAAAGGTCAGTGGACATCCGACATTGTTGGCTGAGAATTCCTGAAAAAAAAAAAAAAAGTATTATATGAAAACAAGCCTTACTATCACATGCATTTTGAAACATTAAAGGTATAGTTCACGCAAAAATGAAAATTCTGTCATCAATGGAAGTTGAGAAATGTTTTGGTGAACTATCCCAGTGTACAGTCCATTTAACACAATGTACCTCTATACCTCACAGCCTCATTTTCATTCTTGTCAAGAAAACTAATCCTGAAAGAAACTTTGCTTCATCCATAATCACATACTGTTTGACTGGGTATTGTGATAAATAACTTCTTCAGGCATTCTATGTAGATTGAATGTGTGCAGTATTAATGTAATCCCCGTTGGCATTGCCATGTGACATTATCAATTTCGTGGCATTCATGAATCTTCTCTTGTGGGACAGTAAAGCCTCATGGGACAGTAAAGTGTTCATGGGATGTGCTGGAAGTAGTAGATCACCTAGGTACTTTTCGCCTGCTGTACTTTGTATTTTCGGACATACTGCTCTTTCAGTGTGCTATATAGTAAAGAAGTAGGCATATTCAAATGTAGTGCTGAAAACAACTAACATAGGAAACAGAAACACGAGGGACACAAAACAATGAACAAGACAACAGGAAATAAGAACTTCAAAACGAAAGCACAAAAAATAATAAAAGACCTGATTCAAAAACAAAAGAAACTAACAAAACTAAAACATAAGTTACCGTAAACTTGTCTGTTTGTACTTTTCATTTATTTATTTTTCAATTTCAGGTAAAAACTGGATGAGGATAGATCAGCCTCTTCCTGCGCCCACACTTGTTTCAGAGGTTAAAGAGCTGACAGGTATGAAAGGTACGAAAACCTACATACACACTTAAGATTCTTCCAACTTTGCACCCTGAGACAGCTTCCCAATTTGCATATTTCTGTACTGTGCTCTCAAGTACTGATGATTTTACTTAGGAGCGGTGTTGGGGAGAGTTACTTTTAAAAGCAGTGCATTACAATATTGCGGTACTCCCTAAAAAGTTACTAATTATGTTACTTAAGCACATTGAGTCCGAAATTCTCGTCTGAAATTTTTGCACGTTAAAAAATAAATACGACTTCACGTTGTGTCAATCACATTTACACACTAATAAAAAAATGTGTTCCTTCATAAAAAAATTCGGATCAGTTTCGATATTCTGTGTTTTCGCATCTGTAGCAAGCATTTTGATAGGAAAGGATGACGAATACGAAAAAAAATGCATACAAAAATTTTGGACTCAGTGTTCAAGGACCTTTATAGTTTTATGGAAAGTAGTGTGTTTGCTAATTTCTCTCAACATGCGGACAGGAGAGCTGTCAGTCAATAAATGGGTAAAAATAACTGCCGTTATTTAACATTATATTTTCTTGTAAATTAAAAAGTAATGCATTACTTTACTAGTTACTTGAAAAAGTAATCTTATTAGGTAACTTGTGTTACTTGTAACGCGTTCAGCACTGTTCAAGAGGTAGAAAGAAAGTATGATTAAGACTGTATGAAAGGAATGTTATATCATGCTAAAGCTAAAGTTTCACAAATGCTATTGCATAATGCTAATTATGGAAATTACAGCCAAAAATCTTGGAGTTATTATTGATGATCAGCTGACTTTCTCAGACCACATTGCTAAAAATATCCAGTCCTGCAGAGTTGCTTTATTTAACATCAAGAAGATCAGACCCTTTCTTTCGGATCATGTTTCACAACTCCTTGTTCAGGCTCTTGTTCTGTCCAGGCTGGACTATTGCAATGCTCTCTTGGCAGGTCTTCCAGCCAGTTATATCAAACCTTTACAATTAATCCAGAACGCGGCAGCAAGATTCATTTTTAATGAGCTGATAAGAATGCATGTCACACCTCTGTTTATCAATTTGCACTGGCTACCAATAGCTGCTCGCATACAATTCAAAGCATTAACGTTTGCCTACAAAACCACCACTGGCTCTGCACCCTTTTACCTAAATGCATTACTTCAGACTTATGTGCCCTCTAGAAGCTAACATTATGCAAATGAACGTAATTTCATTTTCAAAGCTTTATTGTGCCATCCCAAAAAGGCACAAAATCACTTTCACAGACTTTTAAATGAAATGTTCCCTCCTGGAGGAATGACCTGCCCAACTCAATCCGAGCAGCTGAGTCCTTAGCATCTTCAAGAATCGGCTAAAAACACATCTCTTCCATCTTTATTTGACCCTCTAACTCTAGCTCTTCTTTTCTAATTCTATTCTTAAAAAAACAAAAATAAAAACTAACACTAGCTTTTCTAATCTTTTTGTATTAACAATTAACAAAAGAAAAAAAGGCCTCTAACACTAGCTTGTTAAAAAAATAAATAAAAAATTTCTACGTTATACTGCGTTAAGCTAACTGAGACTTGTTATAACTCTTGCATATCATTGCACTTTTGTTGATTTTGATTGCTTCCATTGTCCTCATTGGTAAGTCGCTTTGGATAAAGGTGTCTCCTAAATGACTAAATGTAAATGCAAATGTAAATTATGTAAATAATTTGCATGCATTCAACTGTGATTAATTCATACTATTTGCAATAAGTCATCATTTAACAGGGGTTTACAGAGATAAAGTGGTTATTCATCTAATTTCATTATGTCTGCCCCATGAGGTGATCCGCTCTGTGTAAAATAAAACAGCTTTTATAAAGCTACTGATATGACAGGAATCTTCATCTCATGTGAGTGTACATGATTTTAAATGTCTTTGAAAAAAGTACTATTAATTTCTTTGTATAAAAGTTGTTATTTACACTTTTAACTTCATTTGTTTAAAACTGCACTGGCACTTTCGTCCTCATATTCCTCACCATTTTTCTTTTTTCGAATTGGTACACAGTTTTGTCATTCATGTGTTGGCATGAAAGTGGCTGATCTCAAATCAAGGCAGCAGAACACATCTGTGTGCGTGTCAGTCTAGAGAGAATATACAGTCCCCGGAGCATTAGACCAAACTACCAAGGAAGCGCGTATGCCCACTGGTATGCATGTAAGTTTTTGCAGCCTGTGTTCACATGCTCAAAGACAGATTGACTGGCTTTAAGTCAAGGTCAGTCTGCATCATCAGTTTCTTAGACTGGATTGTGTTAAGCGGTCAGTTGAAAGTGCCAGGAATCATAGGCGGAGGATGAACCAACTCCAGAATAAGGCTAAATATTAGTGTAATCTATTAACTACACAAATCATAAACCCGTTGTTTTAGGCAAGCACCAGATATGGGTGTCATGTAAAATATTTTTAATATGACTGAATTTGTATTTAAAGGGATAGTTCAGCCAAAAATGAAAATTATGTTATTAAATACATTGTGGTACTCTCATGAACACACGTCAAAGACTGACACGGAAGAGAAGAAATGGTTGAATAAAGTTGTTATTTTTGCTTTCTTTGCACACAAAAAGTTATTCTTGTAGGTTCATAAAATTAAGGTTGAACCACTGATGTCACATGGACTATTTTAATGATGCCCTTACTACCTTTCTGGGCCTTGAACAAGGTAGTTGTGTTTCTGTCTATGCAGGGTCAGAAAGCTCTCGGATTTCATCAGAAATATCTTAATTTGTGTTCCAAAGATGAACAAAGGTCTTACGGGTTTGGAACGGCATGAGGGTGAGTAACTGACCGTTCACAAAAAAAAGCCTTTGCGAGCGGTCAATTAATGCCAGAATTTACATTTTTGGGTAAACTATCCCTTTAATTTGATCACAATTTAATAATAATAAATTAAATTTTAAGCGTTTCAGCGATGACTAATCTGAATCCCTCTGATTGGCCATTGCATTCATAAAGTCAACTCAATCTTGTGTGATACGTTATAATGCGCAACATTGTAAAAACTTGTAAAAAGAAATACGATGCCACAAGCAGATCTAAATCAATTTCTGCAATTGACACTTTTCTTTTGATTTTCATTTTTTTTAATTCAGGTTACATACAGCTGAACAGAAACTTTGGTTAAAGCATTATTATTTACTGAATGTAGAGTTTATATACAAACCAAAAACCTCTTCAGCAAAACCAAGTTGAAAATAAAAATGAAAGTCAGGCTTCTTGGGGCTGCAGACTAACAAAGTTGGCCAATTACCAAAATTAATGTATTTTGTTCCATTAAAAAAAAAAAAAAAAAAAAATGTACATTTGGCAGTAAAGTGTTGATTTTTAATTTGGGTAAATTACTGGGTAAATTTAAGTTTAAACTGTTTTTTTTGGGGTTTGGTTGTTCTTTACATGTCCATAAGTCTTGTGTTATGAGGGGGTGATTGTAGCCCACCTGCCTCTCTCAGCCAATCGGTCACAGACTTTGCAGATACAACAGGTGTTTCTTATTTCTGCATCATGGATGATTTGAGTGCATCTGCTCTCAGACATGCAGGGCAGATTTGCAATTTGTCTCTTTGTGTGCTTGATATGCTTACTTCTGTCTGAGTTAATTTGCTAACGTGAATGTAAACACATTGCAGATATGCTCACTGAATATAAACCTAACAGACCACTCAGATCAGTAGGATCGAGTCAGTTAGAAATACCAAGGGTTCACACAAAACACGGGCAGTCCGCTTTTAGCTATTACGCTGCCCGCAGTTGGAATCAGCTTCCAGAAGAGATCAGATGTGCTAAAACATTAGCCACATTTAAATGCAAACTCAAAACTCATCTGTTTAGCTGTGCATTTATTGAATGAGCACTGTGCTACGTCCAGACTGACTGCACTGCATTTTATGTATAATCATTTTCTATTTTTAACTGTTTTTTAAATTCATTTTAAATCCATTTCTAAATCATTTAAAAAGTTTTTTTTTAATTATTATTTTTTTAATGATTATTTTACTTCATTTTATGGAAAGCACTTTGAATTACCGTTGTGTATGAAATGTGCTATATAAATAAACTTGCCTTGCCTTGCCTTGCATAACGTGTATTTGAAAGCATATTGCAAGTCTATGCATTTGAGGACTTAACTGTAAATAGCTTAAAAAACAAAAGTGTGAAAATGATTATGTGGTTTTTAGCCTCCCCACATCTTGGGTGCAGTCCAGCACTGAGGTCCAACTTGTAAGCATTGTGTATGTGTCTTAGAATGACTAAATACTTTGTTTTCATACAAAATTACCAAGTGCTTACATGCTGGAACACGACACTCAGCTTTGACATTTCAAACTTCATATTTTCCATCCTTAGAAGTTTCAAGATTAAGAATCTTCATGATGCATGTCTTACCGCAAATGATGAGGTTTCTTTCGAAGGCTGTTTAATGCGATGAATTTTCCAATAATCCTGTCTTCAGTAATGCTTATGTTAATTGTTTTCAGGATTTCAGCAGTCATGGAAATTTCAAGCTATTTTAAAATGGTGATTTTCAAGTCTGGAATACTCACGTACATTAATAATATCTTTAAAAGCTCATGGAAATGGCATGGTCATTTCCATCAACTTTTTCTAGCTGTTCAGATCTAAAATATAGTTGGTGTTTGTGAGTCAAAGTTCTTGAAGGCTATTCAAAATACCTATCCTGTAATCATGAACAACTGGAAAGGTCAATGGAGTTCATTGGTCAAAAAGTATGGGAAAAGTGTGGGAGTGTATTTGGTGTCTTATTGTATGTGAATTTTCCCATGATTTTCCCTTATGTATAATTCAATTTATGCGTTTCCTATATTTTTTTCCCCCTCAAAGCAGCATATAATGAATTCAAGGTATATTTTACTAAAAGTTCTCTCAGAATCAAATCCATGCCATTGACATTCCCTAGCCTTATGAACTAAAAGTGTCCATATTATAGCCAAT
Organism: Acrossocheilus fasciatus; assembly: GCA_036784905.1. Taxonomy (NCBI): domain Eukaryota; kingdom Metazoa; phylum Chordata; class Actinopteri; order Cypriniformes; family Cyprinidae; genus Acrossocheilus; species Acrossocheilus fasciatus. The sequence goes on along the minus strand of CM071954.1, from coordinate 23,892,908 downwards.
ATTGTGAACGTCGCGACTGTCGAGTGTGTGTAATTACACATATTTGTATCTATATTGCAGAAGCGGGCCAGACGAAATGTCGGACTGAGAGGATTCAGGCTCTGGAACAGGCCAAGAGGCCACAGGAATCAATTTTTATCCCAGAATGCAATGACGATGGAACATTTGCCCAGGTCTGTCAGAGTTCCAGTCCGCTGCACTTAATGTGTTGATTCTGACATCCACGAATCCTAAAGCAAACCTACCTAGTGAACAAATTAGCCTTCCAATATCTTCCCCAGCCTCCAAAAAAAATTGCACTTCCCTGTGTTTCTCATCAGTACGGCCGTATAGGGAATTTGAATGGAAAGTGTACATTAAATCGCATTTATAGACTCGCAGCCTCTATTTCACCTGCGCCTTACTTTGTTAAACAGTGATCATCCAGTCCACCTAAGCTTTTAATGCCTCATCGTTTATGAGAGCCATTTTTCACTCTGAATAATTGTATTCCCCCAGCGCAAGCGCCGGGATGTTTTGTGTGGGTCGTCCAGGAGATACAAGAGCGTTTACTGGAATTTCCTCTCACCTCTATCCGTCTGTATCTCCTCCAGGTCCAATGTCACACCCTCACAGGATACTGCTGGTGCGTGACGACAGATGGCAAGCCAGTCAGCGGCTCTTCTGTCCAGAACAAAACGCCAGTGTGTTCAGGTACTGTATGTATGCAGATAGTATCTCTAGACTGTTTGCTTGGATTATCGCTTTGTGTTTAGGTCGTGCTGAAAAGCAGAACCGCTAAACCATCAGGTGCCTCGGTCAAGAAGTTGTGCCTGCAGTCCATCACTTTCAAAGCCATTAGACTTTGTTTGATTTAAATTGTGCTTTTTGTTTTGATGGAGTCAGCGTGATGTTAAACTCTAGCCACCACTCTGTTTAGTTTACTTCTACTGTGTTTGTACATGGAACCAAGATGTGATGGATAATATCCTGGAGGACTTACGCTGACTCCGAAAGTTCATCCATTTTTCACTCTACTTTACGGTTTCTGCATTTCTGCTTTTCTCTCTCTCTGTCTCTTTCCAAATTCACACTCAATCAGTCTCTGTCTTAGTCTGTTTCATTCTCAACCATTTTTTCCTTCTTCTCCATCATTGCTTTCTCATTCTCTCTTCATTGTATAACTGCTTTCAGCGGAGGGTTGGAATGAGGGAGCTTTTCTCTTCGTAAATGAATGGGAACACTTTGCTCTAATGGCCATGATTGTTCTGTTGGAGATAACACCACCGCCTCCTGCCAGAACTGGATTACATTATGATTGGAGCACCTGGTTGTAGTTCTTTTTTTTTGTCTTGTGTGTCTTGACATTTTATGATTACATGCCATCTTGTGCTTACCTAACTCTGAAAACACTTGTCAGTTTAGTTCATCTGTAACTTACTGCAGAAACACCTCTGACTTTTTGTCATTTTTGCCTGTTCCATATAATTATTTTATATTTTCTCCTTGGGATCTTTTTTTTTAAACCATTTTTACCATTTCTGCACCACTTGTGGCACCAAACAGAACTGCAAAATGTAATTACTAAACAGGTTTCCAAAGAGATTTCCCAAACATTCTATTATATGGATGAACAGGAAGTCCTGCTCCCAAACCATGCTACTGTTTAAGTCAGTTTTATTATATTGGGCCACTCAAATAAACAGCAACGTGTTGTTAGCAACACAGAGTCACAGGCTTTGATTAGAATAGCATGCTATCATACTACTTTTTTTCTGTAGTATGCAGTGTGCACAGTACACTATAACTTTAATACCTTCATGAATGGAAACATGGATTACTACAACACTTGCCAAAATACAGTATAACATCCCACACTGCTATGCACCCAATTTTACCTTCCATTTCCTTCGTGAGAAATAAACTGGAAGTAATAGAATGCTGTGTTTATGTATTTTTGTAAGCCAACCCAAAGTTAGCATCACCCTGATTCCCTCCAAAAACCCAATTAGATTTTCCCATTGGATAATTTTTGACAAGTCTTCCAGTCTCTTCTGACAACTCTTCCAGGCTTTCCTGAAAGTTTGAGTTAGAATAGTTTGCAAGAACGCAGTTTTAAACATTTGATGATGTTGTAAACAGCTTGATTATGTTTAAAGGTATAGTTCACCCTAAAATGAAAATTCTGAACACCTTCGTTCATCTTCGGAACACAAATTAAGATATTTTTGCTGAAATCTAAGAGCTTTTTGACCCTACATGCAGTAGACAGCAACACAAATACCATGTTCGAGACCCAGTAATGTAGTAAGGACATCGTTACAACAGTCCATGTAACACCAGTGGTACAACCGTAATTTTTATGCTCAAAGAAAACAAAAATAACGACTTTATTCAACAATTTCTTCTCTTCCATGTCAGCCTTCGATGCATGCATTCCTCATCGTGGTATTGTCATGAATGTGAAGCAGAGAGTTTTAAACACAAAAAGTATTCTCGTAGCTTCATAAAATTACAGTTGAACCACTGATGTCACATGGACTATTTTGATTATGTCCTTACGACCTTTCTGGGCCTTGAACGTGGTAGTTGTGTTGTTGTCTATGTACGGTCAGAAAGCTTTAATTAATAATATCTTAATTTGTGTTCTGAAGATGAACGAAGGTCTTATGGGTTTGGAACGACATGAGCATGAGTAATTAATGACAGAATTTTCATTTTTGGGTGAACTATCCCTTTAATGTCCCTACATTCCCATTTAGCCACTTGTTGGCAACCACTTTCAGCAACCAGGACAAGTAAAATCTTTAAAATACATGGGGCATTATTCATGTATTTTGCTTTAGAATAAATTGTGATGATATCTTGAGCTCACCACAGACCTTATTTCAGGTATTTAACCAAAATAAAATAAAATATTTTTTTTAGCATTGTTAAACATACTAGTTTTCAAAATTAGCAAACTGTACAGTGTGTACTGTGGAGTATGTTAGAATTCCATCTTGAGTGTGTAAATTAATGAAAGGCTTACTGTAGTTGTCTCTGCGCATTTTATCTGGAATTATTGAAAGTATTTCAATATCTAAACTTTATCAGCTTTAAGTTGTTTACTGTCTAATACTTGTTTAATATGTTCCTAGATTTTCTCCCTGCTGCTTGTTGTCCTGTATAAAATTCTACATGGCAATTTTAATATTGTTTCATTCAAAAGTAAAAGATTTACACTGAAGTGTCAACCAGTGGTGTTTTGCAATAACATCACACCCAAATGAATTATTTGGCTTCAACCTTTCTACATCTCATGAATGTTCAAAAGATGGACCAGTCCTGTCCCAGAAATGAGTGAATCCCATGAATCACCACTTAAGTGAAATGTCTTGCACACGTTTGCAGGAAACTTCCGTGAATTTATGGGAACTCATGCTGGGACAAGTGGATTGTCAGGTAGTAAATTTCATTCCAAATAGCCCTTTTGTTCAAAGTTCTCTTTCTCTCCAGCATTTTAATTGGTTTGACTGTCTAATCTTGAATTTATGCATGCCTTTAATCCTGAGCATTTGCACGTACTTGGATCAATGTGATTTTTGATTGTTTGTGCATAACTACCCTCTCGATGCATTTTATCTTTTTTGTGTGTGTGTGTGTGTGTCACACTAAAGTGTGTTTTATTCATGGATACTCAATCCTGGAGATTTGTCTTACTGCAGAATTTAGTTGCAACACAAATCAAACACAACAAGCTAATCATAAATATCTACACTGATATCTACACAGGGGACTTCAATCATTATTGTAGTACAATTACAAACAGAAATGCTCAAAACAATTGCTTAAAGACTGGTCTGTAAGAAAAAAAGTTGGAACTATTTTCTGCAGGAAGGTGTGTCTACGGTACTATTGCCAATAACAATAACATTAATTAATAATAATATAATTCATAATAATTATGAGATATGAATAATGGATGTAAATAATTGTAACCATTTTTGTGGTGATTTTCACTACCTAAATAAAATTTGTAGCATTGCACACCATTTTTCCTTGTGTGTTTTTTTATGTTTCTTTTTCTTTTTTTTCTTTTTTTTTTATCTGCTATGAATGAATGCACTCAACACCTGGAATAACATGGGGTTGACATTACAGGAAACCTAATTTCTAGATAATAACATTTCAACATTTTCAGCAGTGAAAATGTGGTTTCAGAGTGGTCTGATGGATTTGAGGATCTTTTAATTGTTTTTCTTGAACTGATTCCTGTTTCTCTTATATGCGTAAGTTAAGATGTTACAATTATCACTTGCATTTTGTAATGTTTTGTATGACTTTTCTAGTGCATGCTGTGTTCCTACAAGTGCAAGTTGTACATATTTTAACCTGTTCTCCCAAAGTGAAGTGGTTACTGCAATGCATTGCAAAAGTTGAGTAAACATTCTCCTCTCTCTTCAAAGGGTCAGTAACCGATAAGCCACCAGGACCTCCTAGCTCTGGCAGAAAAGGTGAGTTGAATTTCGCAGAAATGTGAGTGTGTGTGTGTGCCCTTATGTATGAGAGATATTGAAAGCTAACAAATCAGGACACTAAACTGCACTATTACTAAATGTTAAGATTCTTGCCTTATTTTATTTTATTTATGTAAGATTAAATGTGTCCACACATTCAAAAAGACTTCAACTGTTGCCTCGTATTTCTCTGACATGTTCATTGGCCTGACTCTGACTCAACTTTCTGTCAAGCTTTTACTTCAGACTTAAGTTTCTCTAAGCACCGTAAAGGATGAAAACCTATTCCAGTTGTTCCGTTTAACAGCCAGTGTAAGAACTTAGCACACATCAAAGGCTGGGCTTTGTCAAAGCCCCACCGGTCTCTGTTATAGCAGTGAAATCTCAAACAGCTAATATAGATGTTAACAGCAGCAATGGCAGGCACCTACTTTTGTGGGCCCTAACTCAGGAAAGCCAGATTGTCATTTACAGGCCCCGAGGGTGGTGTATAGGGGTTTGAGAGTGTGTTTAGGTTAGTATCGCAGGGGTGGGAGAAGGTTGTGTTGGGAATGTGAGGTACGGTTTTTGGTATGGAGTTTGTGTTCTTTTCAGATCTTGTTTCACCTCTTCTGCACTGAGCTGCACTCGAGACAAAGTGCATGTGCAACAGATGTTTATGTCACCAGCAGGTGGACGGTGGTTGTGTGCCACTGTATGTGAGTCTCTAAAGTTCACTGTAGGGTTTAGGATTAAAAATGCCATTCACACATTTGATAGCATAATTGATTTTTAGCAATAAATACAAAGTTCTGTCATGAAACTGTAGATGGCGCAGGCCCATGGGTCTAACTCAATCTGATATAATCACATCATTATTCACACAGTGCAGTTGATTGGTTCTTTTTGTATTAGCAGACAATGAGCTTGCTGCTCAACATTCCAATAATTGGCTAGTGCTTGCTGTAGCAGTTGCAGCATGCTTCCAAAACCCTCTACCTTCCCCAGCTCCACCTGTATAGATCTGCTATGGGATGAATTCATGTATGTTATAAATGGGGGGTTATTTTATAGATGTTGCATGTGCAGCAGCAATATTTCCTACATGTTGACAGCAGCACGTTGTGGATGTATTGGCAGTAACAAGTCTTGGTACTTGCTCTGCCGCAGCAGCAGCCGCGTAGCAGATGTATTCCACCAAGACCATGACCAAATTAACTGCCATGTATATTACCATGCTAAACTCTCAGAGAGTTGCCATGACAGAACCATAAACCATTTGAGAAATACCTACAATGAGTTGTGAGGTTGTTAAATGTAAATAATCTTATCATTATTGTGTTTTAGGCTTTAAAGCTACAAAATCACATGTAGTTAGCTATAGATAATGAGTAGCTTAACTAGCCTGCTAGTTCATAGTCTGCTAGTCTAGCTAGTCCGTAAACAACTGACTGTGAACTCGTTATAAGTTTTTCTTTTTCTTTTTTCTTTTTACAGGCTAGTGGAGGCTAGCTAGGTTACTTGTTCGCTAGCTAAATACATAGCATATCGATTAATCTGTGATGTGTGTGTGTGAGTGTTAAAGGGATAATTTACCCCACAAAAATGTAAATTATATCATCATTTATTTACCCTCATGTTTTACCAAACCTGTATGAAATTTTTCTTTTTGTTTTCTGCAGAACTCAAAAGAACATAATTTTGAAACATTTCTCGGTTTTTGAACTGTCCTCTAAAGCCTAAAACACAGTAGTGATTTAACATTTGCAATTCTAAATTCGCAAAGGATGAAGGAATTAATCCCTCCATAAAAGACACAATAGGGTGCTTTTTTTCTAATTTTTAATTACATTGAATCACGTTATGTTGAAATTCATCTAGAACCTGGTTGGTTTGATTTAAGGTGAACAATTTTATTACATAAATTAATGAGTGGCTGTCGCTGTTGCGCTTAATGACAGCAAATTTGCTGACACTGATGTAAAGATATCTTTAAAAATAGCTTTTAACAGTGTATAGATCATATTACTGCTGCTGTTATCTTTCTAAATAACCCATGTTTGTATAAAAGACAGGCAATAATAGAGTTCACTTTCAGAAGGTATATCATAATCATTGATTTTTAATGCAAACATGGTGGACAGGAAAAAAATTAGTATCACATTGACTGTAATTTAGTTCAGTGAACTACATGTATTGTATGAACTGGTTTCACTGCCACCTTATTGTGGCTTTAGCACTGTGGCTTTGGCCCCTCGACTACCAGGGCCTACAATGCTGTGAGCCACAAGGAAATCAGCCAGAATGCAATAGAGCATAAGTGGGTAAGTACCGTAGGACATTTGACATTTCTCAATTATCATGAAAAATTTGAGTGTGTTAAATCATCTACTATTGACTTTTTTTATACAACTGAGTTACCATTTATCTTAACAGTATGTATGTGAAAGCTAATTTATGCATTCTGGTATGTGTGTTTGTGTGTGTGTGTGTTACTGAGTGGATGAATACTGTTATTTATCTGTGTTTTCTCACTTGTATTTTCTCACTTTGTATCTTCTATCCCTCACCCACTTTGTTTTCTGTGCTATTGGCCGGGCCATGTGCAAATCCCAATCATTCAACAGTTGTGGAGAGTAGATTGTATTAACCTCAATAATGGTAGTCTCTTTCCGTTTCTTTCTCACCCTCAATCCAGATGATGGCTCCAAGCCCACACCAACCATGGAGACACATGTTGTCCCAGAAGGTGAGGGTAAGTTTGGACCCCATGCAAAAATAAGCAACACAGACAATCTGACAACAACCTACAAGTCTTGCATTTATGGATATGACTGATATACAAGTGCAAATCAATTTTATGTTGTATTTTAAACAGAGATTACAGCTCCAACATTGTGGATTAAGCAGCTGGTGTACAAAGAGAACAAACAGAACAGTTCAAACAGTAGGAAGTCAGGTGAGAATCTCTATCTGTCTATCTTCTATCTATGGTTATCGTCCATTTGTAAATCTGATATTCTGATATATCAAATTCAGTTTTCTCACAACAGACATGCCTGTCAACAGCTGATTTGGTTCATTATACATACAAATGGAAAGAAAATCTTAAATCTTAAATATATTTCCTTCATAGAACAGAAATGACCAGAAACATATTTTCGAACAGAGCTTTGTTGACACATACAAGTCTGCTGGCTAGCCTACATAACACTACAGAAATATTTCAAAGCATTGCCATTGCAGCATCCAAGTCTGCGCATTTAGGCACACTTGATTGTGCAACAGTTCTGTTCCAGTTTTAGATTTAATATTCAGCGTGTCCAGGGACGAGAAACCTAACACCAGTAGAATTATGGCGCCCCTCTTTCTCTGTTTGTCTCAACTCTCTTCTGTGTAATTTGTTTAGCTTTCTGTGTCTCCTTTACAATTTCCTTCAAATGAGTCGAGCACCCTCTGGGCATGCTCAGTCAACTCCGTCAAGCTCTGTGAGGTTTTTGGGCAGTGCGGTTGAGAGGTAGAGGGATCTGAATTTTCGTAGCACTGGAAGAGAGAACATTTCATGACTGAGAAATGTGTGTGTGTTGTGTATGTAGTGTGTATATGCAGTTCCAGTGGTATTCCTTTGTGTACTTATTGCCTGTGTGGCCTATAATTGGTAGACATTGAAAAATAATCTATTCATTCCATCAGAAAAAAAAAAAAGACAAAATTTTGACAAAAGATTTTCTGTGTTGAAGGAAACACTTACCTTGAGCAGACAAGTTGTATATCTACTCTGACAAGTCTTTGGAACACTTCAGAGTCTCCTCCTGTGACCAATTAGCATCTGTTGTACATCACCACTCTTCAACAAGAATAGCAGATCCACGGTCATCACAAGGGTGCTTTTGGTGCAGAAGTGACGGAGTTGGCATCGGGCTCCACCGTTGCTGCTCTTGGGAGCGTGTGTGGGATCTGGAGTAAATTGAAACACTGAGATGTTGCTTTTGCTGCTAAAGTAAATCTCGGAGAAAGCCAAGTTTCCATCTCTCGGTGCATTGTGGGTGGTACGCATCAGTTAGATCTTTCACACATCAACTCGTGCAGTTATAAATGTGAACATGCTCATCTAAGGTGATGTAAATGGCGTGCTTCTATGGTAATTGTGGTTGTGGTCTCCATTAAACAGAACAAGCATGATTATCATAGTGTCCCCTCAGATTTGGGGGTGGCGGTATTAAGGGTTTGAACTAGCTACTGTATACAAATGTCTCTGTGGCTTCAAGTGCAGATAACACTTGGCAAAAACAGATCTGTAGAGTTACAGAGACACCACAGGACTCTTAAAAAAGGCTTTACAAGTGGACTTTTTTTCCACAAACATCGCTATTTGTTACTAAAAATTATTGAACTGAATAAATTTGTTTTTCAATCACATCATTTAAAAAGATCACCATTAACTTCAAAATAAATAAATAAATAAAATCACATTTTCCAGCCTCACGCAAAGTTTTAGGGTCACAAGCACCTTAGGCATTAGGGGACTAGTATAGGCCCTCAGTCTAACACTCCTACTGTAATCCTTATGAATTGTTACTGATAGTACCTGTACAAAACTGTTTATTTCCACATTGTTTAAGAAGGTGGATATGATTAAGTTCTGTATCCTATTAATTATGTAAGTAGTAAGTCATGGGGAAACAAACGAGGCACAAATGGTTTTCTCGGAATGATTCAGTATGGTAAGTCATTTTGGATAAAAGCATCTGTTTTATGGCAAATAACCAATGCGCGTCACATGCCCAGGAAGTTCTTAAATGATTACGCATCACTGGCCAATCCTCTGTGAGAAACAACATATTGTATTTCTTGATATACATCAAAACCCACTATTGGCCAATTCACATGAAGCAATATAGACACCAGTGTCTATAAACCTTTCTATCCCCTCTGTGTAGCATATTAAAGTTTGAAAAGAACATGGTGCCCACCCCTCCTCTTCTGGCCCATCATACCCTCTTCTGTTACTTTATGAGCACCGAATGCATAGATCCAAGAATGGAGTGATTACTTACCCCACAGCTGAAAACAATTGGAGGGACAGCTGAAGAAAGAGAGATAGAAAGAGAGAGTGAGATATATGCATCTAAAAGAGAAAACAAGAGAGAGAGAACGTTGTGTTTATAGGAGGCTGATAAGTCTGAGTTTCAAGCTATTTTGTTTGGCCAGATCTTGGCACGATGAAACGCATGAGGCTCTGATTTTCAGCATGATAGTGAGGAAATCAGCAGAGTTTACCTACAACATACCACGCATAAACTAATCAATACCAGCCTGTAAACACTGAGAGGGAACCACAGCAAAGCATTCTGAGGAACAATGAGCAATGAGGTCTCACCTCGGCTGTACTCTCACTTATGTCTGTTTGTTTAAACAGAGCTCATGCAACTCACTTCTTGGAACAACAAGGGACAGAAAGCATAAAAATGACTGTATTCCGAAAAGAGAGGAGGGTCGGATTAAGTTTTACGTGCAGATTTAAAAAAAAAAAAAAAAAAAAAAAAATGAATGCATAACAAAAACGTGACGTAAATAGGACAAATGGGATCTGAGACTGTCCATCCTTTTCTGTCCTGTTTTATTGTATTAGGGCGAGAGAGAGAGAGAGTAAAAAAACAATTTTCTTTTGGGAATCCCAGCTGCTTGGCGCCAGTATACCCTCGCTACAATAAACAGTGCTAAATAATTTAGATATGAAGGAACCTTGGCGGGAAGCGCAGGAGTCATGGACTTTGCCGTGATCACTTGAGTGCGGATTGTGAGCCCATCTCTGAAAAAAAGGACATATTAATACTCTGATGGCTAACTCTCCCCCGTTCCTTGTCTTTGCAGTCAGGTTCCACTTAAAACACCCCAAGCCTTGTTCTCGATCACGCCAACGCTGTCAGTCCTCTTACCAGAACTATTTGTAATGAAGACAAAAGCAAAAACAGCAGGATTTGGTTACACTGAACAGGGTTGTAGCTCATGGTTTTCATTTTGAGATTCAGACGAACCCTGACTGGGTAGTGCCGTTCTCCTCTACTTAATTCTCTTACACTCCAGATCCTGTCCTACATCATGACCCCCCCTCCACACACACAATCTAAAAATGTTATACTTCGGTAGAAATTCATTTGACTGCCATTTAGTTTTTTTTGTTTTTTTTTGTTTTTTTTTTCCCAAAATAATACTATGAAACCTGGATTGTAGTCATTGAGGCATGTTGTTCTGTGACACTCACGTAGACTTATCTTGTCTGATTATTTCTCCCAACAGAAATTGGGTGACGGAATTTTTGCATCAATAATTATTGCAAAAATAATATTTCCAAACAGATTTACCATACAGCCCTAGAAACCCACATACCCTGCCCCCATCTGCCATTGTTTAGACAAACAGTCCCACCCCAGACTCATGTTATTGGTTGAGCCACAAGTTCACACTACTCAAACAAATGCATTGATTTCATCAATTAATATGGACTGTTAGGACTAGGGGTGTGCAGTGGAGCCATTATTTGTATCTGTATCTGTATCTGTATCTGTGACAATCTCAAAATTATTTGTATCTGTATCTGTATTTGGATAGATCCGGAAGTGGCCGTGGCTTAAACCGGAAGTTCGTCAAATTTTATGAAAATACCATTTTAAATGCAAATCTGTTCGAGTCGTAGTTTTCATTTAACAAATATGCCTTGTATAACTAAAGAAAGTATTATTTTTTATTAAAATTATAACTGTAAATATCTTCTATTTAAAACTCTATCAAAAAAGAAAAATAACTTTATTCTTCTTATTTTCCAGTGAAACTTTGTGTACAAATTTGACAAGAGACAAACATCCATAATCTTAAATAAGAGCACTAGTAGAAAAAAAAAAGAAATAGAAATTAAAAGAAAGTGTTCAGAAGCCTATCATAGCAGAATGTCAATAAAGCTCGCTTGAACTTTAAGTAACTTAGATCATGTGTTGCGGGAGTCTGTGATCATTTACAATTTTTTTTTTTTTTTTTTTTTTTTTTTTAATCAACAGAGCGCAACAAATAATTTGGACCCTCCAAAAGCCTTGATCAAACATCGCTTTTCTTCGTCTTGTATAATTAAATGTAATGCCATTCAGGAAAAGGGTAAATGTAATACGTTTTTACACTCATTCACTTCACACATCCAGGCCCATAGCCAGCTATGAGGTTCAGACGTCCGTAAATGTTTCATGTTCAAAAATAAAATTTGAAAACCTTATGAAAAATTATTTAAAATCATGTCGCTGAATAAATTCATGTGGCTGACTCGCAGCAGCTGCGTAACAGGAGTGAAGGAGCGGCGCAAGTGCAGCCTCCGCTCCGCCATGTTGCCAGATCTAGTTATTGTAAGCGTCGCTGGACTTGTTTTAATGCTTAATGTAACAGCGTTAATAAAGTAATTAGGGTATTAATAAAGTGGGAGGATGAAGGTGGAGGTTAGAGATTCTGTTTCCTATTTGCAAAATACAAGATTTAAACTTTTTTTGTAGCAATATCTGGCAACACTGCTTCACCGGCACTGACTAGTTAGGACCCATTTTTTACTTCTTATTTATGTGAAGTTTGTTATTTCCAGTCCAGGCTCATTGGAAATATGTGCTTGTGGCAACCTTTCTGCAGAATGATATTATTCTGTTTGCACATTTTGTGACACTTTTAAAGTGAAATGTCCATTAAGTGACGTTAAAGCACATTCAGTTCCCCTTTAGGAATTCGAGCTGCATAGAATGCTTTGGGAATGCCCTGGCGAGACCACGTTCTGAAGCATGTGTGAAATCAGTCCAATAGCGAAGTTAGACGAGCGGGGTTACGTGAGCAACCAGGAAGCATAAAGGCGCATCCGGCAAGTGCTCATGTTAGCTTCATGCTCTTCAGCGAGCACGTTTGTGGTGTGTGTGTGTGTGTGTGTGTGTATATTCAAAAGCACGCAGTCAGTCAGAAATCCTCTGTATAGCAAGCGAGAAATACTGTACAATGCTTAAGTGTAAATCAAAATCTAAAGAAGTGGCGAGCGGACAGCATTTCAAGTCGTGTGTTCCTCCCTACCCATGCTATCTCTCGGGTGAGGATACACACAATTTGTACGTCGTCTGTTTGGGAGCGGCTGCCTGCCATGACTGTGAGCTTCTCCCACGACACCTGTGGTTGAATCTGTCCGAATTACAAGACAAGGACAGAGTCTTCCTGCTGGATGCCCCGCTATTGCCTTCTGGCCTCTTCGGAGGCGCAGTAGACACTGTCGTCGAGAGGTTTCAGGAGGTGAAGAAGCAGGCGGCGGCATTCCAGCGCTTCCTCCCTCACCGTTCCCAGGTCTTTGGGACTGCTGAGCGGGAGCAGCCCCACCCATCCAGCTCCTCATATCGCCAGACCCAGAAAAGCGTAGCGACCTGTACCCCCCCGCAGAAAGACCAGGGGGCAGGGCGGCGCTCTCGATCAGGTCCCTTTATTATGTCTAAGAGGATCTCGGCCAAGCGGTCCTGACAATACCATTGTTAGGACCCTGAGGGCTGCCCACGCTGGGGAGGAGAGGTACACACCTCAGTATACATTGCAAAATCCTCCTCAGTGCCCTCAGGGAGCTTCACTGATACCCCTGCCACCCCCGGTGCTTCAGGGCTCAGTGGGCTCCCGCGAGCAAATTTCCCAGTTGCCGCCTGGCGACGGCACGGCACGGGAAAGCTCACCCCCTCAGATGAGGGCGCTAGCGCAGTCAGGTCGGTCATTCCCTGCCTCTCGAGAAAGAATCGGGGTTTTACAACTGTTACTTCATCTTTCTGAAGAAGGATGGGGGTTGTGTCCGATCTGCGTCTACTGAACCGTGCTATCAAACGGTTTTGGTTCAAGATGCTTACTATCAAACAGATTGTGTGTCAAATCAGGTCCGAGGACTGGTTTGTCACAGTAGATCTCAAGGACGCATACTTCCATGTATCCACCCTTCCTCAACACAGGACGAAACATACCAGTATTGGGTTCTTCCGTTCGGCCTGTCACTCTCACCCCGCAGGGCGTAAGTGGATCTATCCGCATTGCAGGAAACGACACACTGTCCGCTCTGGTTCTCCCTCACGCATCCAGCCCTGCTTGGGCTGGATTCCATGGTATAGGCATGGCCGAGGGTTCGTCTATACGTATTTCCCCTGATTGCTCTGCTCCCGGGAGTTCTGGAGAGAGTACGCCGGGATGGGGGGCCGCCTACTGCTAGTAGCCCCATTCTGGCCGGCCCGAGTATGGTTCTCAGAACATGGTGTCCCTCCTCGACGGCTCTCCGCTGGAGATTCAGATCAGGAGGGACCTCCTTTCTCAAAAGGGGGTCACCATCCTTCACCCCCGCCCGGAGTTATGGAAGTTGTGGGCGTGGCTCCTGAGGGGGCACAGCTCATAGCATCCAGTCTCTCAGCTGAAGTTGTTGAGACCATACTCCAGTCCAGAGCTCCTGCCACGAGGAAACTGTACACCTTGAAGTGGAAACTTTTCGCTTCTTGGTGCGGACAGCGACTGCAGGACCCAGTCAACTTCCTGGTTGGTTCAGTTCTGGAGTTTTTGCAGAAGCGATTCTCTGCAGGGTTATCTCCCTTCACTCTGAAGGTTTACGTGGCGGCCATAGCTGTTTACCACACCCTTCAGGATAGTCAGTCAGTGGGAAGACACCCATTTGTTAGAAGTTTCCTCCATGGCACCTGGAGGCTGAGGCCAGTACAGCTCACCAAGGTGCCCTCATGGGACCTGGAAGTGGTTCTGGAGGCTCTGTGCAAAGCTCCATCGAAAATACCTCAGACAAGCTTCTCACGCTTAAGACTGACTTCCTGCTCGCTATATCCTTGCTGAAGAGGATATGAGACATCCAGGCACTTGCTGTGTCGGGCCTGAAGTTTTCTCCGGGCATGGCTAGGGCATTCCTTTGCCCGAGACCCGGGTATGTCCCTAAAGTGCCCACTTCCTCGCCAGGTCCCATCGTACTGCAGGCCTATTGTCCTCCTTCCTTCCAGGAAGCAGTCCAGGAAAGACTCAATCTGCTGTGTCCAGTGCGAGCACTGGGCACTTACGTTCACAGAGCTGCTCAGTGGCGTAAAGCAGATCAGTTATTCATTTGATTTTGTCCACCTAAGAAAGGGGTTGCAAACCATGAGTAGATGGGTGGTTGAGACCATCACACTGCCCTATGAGTCCTCTGGCCTTCAGTCAAATATAGGGGTCAGACCACACTCGACTAGGTGTATGATGGCATCCAAGGACTTAGCAGTGGGTGTGGCCCTTCAAGATGTTTGTGCTGCGGCAGGATGATCCTCGCTGCACACATTCATCCGGTTCTACAGTCTGGACCTGACATCTATCCCATGGTCCCAAGTTCTCTCATCTTAATGTGCTCACAAGATACACACCAGACAGGGACTTGTTTGTATGGCGCAGTGGGTATTCTCATTCCCAAAGTGTTCAACGCAGCTCGAGTTCCTGAAGGGGAATGTCTCAAGGTTACGTATGTAACCATGGTTCCCAGAAGGGAACGAGATGCTGCATCTCCCTGCCATACTCCCTGCATCCCTTCCGCAGAAGCTAACATGTGCACTTGCCGGATGTGCCTTTATGCTTCCTGGTTGCTCACATCACCCGGCTCGTGATCTCTCGCTTTGCTATTGAACTGATTTCACACATGCTTCAGAACGTGGTCTCGCCAGGGCATTCCCAAAGCATTTGATGCTGTGTCTCGTTCCCTTTGGGGAACCATGGTTCTATACATAACCTCGAGACGTTTTATCTGAAACAGATAAATGTGAATAAGGCTATGTTTTATTACATCAATTGTTGTGTGTATTGTGGTAGTTTGAGAATTAAATGTTCAGTGAGTGTCCCTAAAATGTAAATGCTCTATTACATCTACGTCTCCGTCTACATGTTTGCACAGATACTATTTAAACTGAACTTAGCTGGACAATGACATCACTGAATTCAATAAAGAAATGCCTAACTGAAGGCAACTGAAAATTGAGTGTTTAATCTTGTCATTTAACATTATTGACACTATTTTCCTATTCTGATATTGAAAAGTTGCTTTGACACAATCTGTATTATTAAAAGCGCTATATAAATAAAGATGACTTGACTTGACATTTGAAAAAAAAAAAGTACCACCTACACTAAACTTTACCCTAAACCTAAACAATAGTGGTAACAAAAGCAAACATGAGATACAAAAGCTGTTGTTGTTGTTGTTGTACCAGGTGATCTACTGAGCAAGTTTACAGTATCTCACAGAAGTGAGTACACAGCTCACATTTTTGTAAATATTTTATTATATCTTTTCATGTGACAACACTGAGGAAATGACTATAATGTAAAGTAGTGAGTGTACAGCTTGTATAACAGTGTAAATTTGCTGTCCCCTCAAAATAACTCAACTCACAACCATTAATGTCTAAACCTCTGGCCACAAAAGTGAGTACACCCCTAAGTAGAAATGTCCAAATTTGGCCCAAAGTGTCAATATTTTGTGTGGCCACCATTATTTTCCAGCACTGCCTTAACCCTCTTGGACATGGAGTTCACCAGAGCTTCACAGGTTGCCACTGGAATCCTCTTCCACTCCTCCATGACAAAATCACAGAGCTGGTGGACGTTTGAGACCTTGCACTCCTCCACCTTCTGTTTGAGGATGCCCCACAGATGCTCAATAGGGTTAAGGTCTGGAGACATGCTTGGCCAGTCCATCACCTTTACCCTCAGCTTCTTTAGCAAGGCAGTGGTCGTCTTGGAGGTGTGTTTGGGGTCGTTATCATGTTGGAATAGAAGGGAGGGGCTCATGCTCAGTATGTCACAGTACATGTTGGCATTCATGGTTCCCTCAATGAACTGTAGCCTTTAAGACCCGGCAGCACTTATGCAGCCCCAGACCATGACACTCCCACCACCATGCTTGACTGTAGGCAAGACACACTTGTATTTGTACTCCTCACCTGGTTGCCGCCACACACGCTTAACACCATCTGAACCAAATAAGTTTATCTTGGTTTCATCAGACCACAGGACATGGTTCCAGAAATCCATATCCTTAGTCTGCTTGTCTTCAGTAAACTGTTTGCGGGTTTTCTTGTGCATCATCTTTAGAAGAGGGTTCCTTCTGGGACGACAACCATGCTGACCAATTTGATGCAGTGTGCGGCATATGGTCCGAGCACTGACAGGCTGACCCCCCACCCCTTCAACATCTGCAGCAATGCTGGCAGCACTCATACGTCTATTTCCCAAACACAACCTCTGGATATGACGCTGAGCACGTGCCCTCAACTTCTTTGGTCAACCATGGCGAGGCCTGTTCTGAGTGTTACCTGTCCTGTTAAACCACTGTATGGTCTTGGCCACCATGCTGCAGCTCAGTTTCAGGGTCATGGCAATCTTCTTATAGCCTACGCCATATTTATTTAGAGCAACAATTCTTTTTTTTTAGATCCTCAGAGAGTTCTTTGCCATGAGGTGCCATGTTGAACTTCCAGTGACCAGTATGAGAGAGTGAGAGCAATAACACCAAATTTAACACACCTGCTCCTCATTCACACCTGAGACCTTGTAACACTAACGAGTCATATGACACCGGGGAGAGAAAATGGCTAATTGGACCCAATTTGGACATTTTCACTTAGGGGTGTACTCACTTTTGTGGCCAGCGGTTTAGACATTAATGGCTGTGTGTTGAGTTATTTTGAGGGGACAGCAAATTTACACTTTTATACAAGCTGTACACTCACTACTTTACATTGTAGCAAAGTGTCATTTCTTCAGTGTTGTCACATGAAAAGATATGATAAAATATTTACAAAAATGTGAGGGGGTGTACTCACTTCTGTGAGATACTGTAACACATAGCAATAGCTATGCATGCTGTATGGAGCTGGTTATGTGATGCATAACATCAACGTATTAAAAATGTTTTAATGTATTATGTATTAAAAAAATGTTAAAATTGTTGTAAAGTTACGGTTTTGGAGTACAAAAACGTAGGTAGAGGCATATATTTCTAATGAGCAAAGGTTAGTCTTATATTGAAAATATTTGCCTTTTTTAAGTCTATGTTCTACAACAGTTGTTAACAAATGATAATCAGAAAATGTAATCTGGTAATTTACACATTTGCTTTATTAAGTGGTTAAAAAAATTCACTTGTCAAATGGTTATAATTACCCAGTTTAACATCAGAAATAATACTTAACGGATGTATCATTAAAAAAAAAGGAAAAAAACGTCCTTCATGATGAGTATAAATTTATTTGGGGATTCACTGTGTAACTTAATTGAATTGGTTATATTTTTATTCAATTCACAGCCCTATTTTAAACATTACAAAATAACAAGAAATCAAACTGAGGAAGACAAAAGAAAAAGAAACTTGAGAGAGTTTTGTATAGCTTACGCATCTGTGCAATCTAATGATTAACAGCTTGAGTGTCCCAAGCTGCCGTGCCGAGGGGAACGGCGGTTCTGATAACTGTTCTTGCGGCATGATATTCACTAAACATCTGATTAAAAATGACATGAATCAGAAGTGTTAAAAAGCTCTTCAGGCTAGCTGGATTAGCCTCAACATGTGGTGCTGTTATACTTGGCACAGTGCACTACAAGTGAGCAATGTATTAAATGGATAGCATAAATAGAGATTTATGAGACAAGGCGTTAAAACATTTAAAAGAACATCTCTCAAGTGTCCTTTGTGTTAATAAACACAGGGAAATTGAATCCTAATGGCTCAGAGAACTTCAGAAAAGGGGCGAAGATGCATCTTGAAAGTGTTTAAGCCAATTCTGCCTCTGTTATTTTTAACAAATTTGGTGAGTTTTATTGCAGCTAAAAGGGTGTTGCCAATATTGGCCATTAGGGGAATCACATAAGGATGCCAGAATGGTACATGACTATCCTTATAAGTTTTATCTGTTGATATCTCTTAACAGAAAGGCTGGAATTACATTGACTTTGACAGATGCCATGTCTCATGCTATTGTTCTCATAATTGGAAAGTTTCCATGTGGTGTCTCTGTTTTTTCTTAGTGACTGTGGTACCACCTTGTACTTGCTTAATATAGATGGACTATAGATGAAGAGTTCAGATGCAAAAACCTCTAAGTGCCTTTTGAAATTTTCTTCTAAAATGAGCATTTTTATCAGGCTCCTATGTGTAGGTTCAGTAATTTTACTTTAATGGCAATAAATAGGTTATTTCTGTTGCTATTAAAGCGAAATAACAACATAAACATTGGAGCCTGATAAAAAAGCTCATTTTAGAAGAAAATTTCAAATGGCACTTAGAGGCTTTTGCTTCTGAACCCTTCAGATGTAAAAACTGTTTTTGCCATTAGCTTCTTCCCCGCCACTGGCAGAATCTTCTGACTTTCGGTGTTTTCACTATTATACTGTAGGAGGCACATCTTATTAAAGAGTTTTGAATCCCCAGATCACACACTGTGAAGAGGCAGAAACAAGTAGTCGTGTATGTAAGCAGATGTATACTTAAAATAAAGTGATTATCACCAATATTAAACAGCATTTAAGTCAAAACTGCCTAACATTACTGAATTAATGTCAACCCAGGAAGTGGTTTAGGACCGTGCAAGCTTTGGGGGTGTTGATGGAATTGATCTACAACATCTATGTTTTGATCATTGATCTGATTCCGAAGCGGACACAGTCTTTGACAAAAACGATTTCCTATTTTTATTTTTTTATGAAGCTTGCCCGAGTTGATTAAAAAAAAATGCATGAAGCTAGAATAAAATTATTTCTCTGTTCTTTCTTTTGACTTATTGCATGCTCAGAAATTTATACAAAATATTCTGGGATCCATGAAAGTTTTGTGCACATTATCACAAAAAAGTATACTGCCTCATACGATTTATTTCTGTGTATTGAGTGTGTTTCTCGTGGTTTTAGAGAAGGTTCCCTCTTGTGACCAGGAGAGGCAGACCGCTCAAGATGAGGCTCGGCAGAACCCACGAGAAGCCATCTTCATCCCTGACTGTGGCCTGCAGGGCCTCTACAAGCCGGTCCAGTGCCACCAGTCCACTGGTTACTGCTGGTGTGTGCTGGTGGACACTGGGAGACCCATACCTGGGACCTCTGCAAGGTAAGACAGAGTCATTTTGTTCTTCTGGCATATTTTGTAATGGTATCATTAGCGCTGCCTCTGCCTGTTATTTGTGTTATAACCTCATTATTTATACGACGTGTTTCTGGATGAGCTTGCATGCTCTAAACATCTCAAAATGCTTTAAGTATTGCAATCATCAGTAATACAATCCATTGTGACTGATTAGTTTAGTTGTGGAACGTTATGACAATTGGCTTACCCTCCAAACCACAAAGTTTTTATTTTTCCATGAGCGAAGCTGTCAGTGCTGAATTTTGTTTAGAAAGGACTCAAATTGAAAGCGTGACACGTCCTGATGTGTTTCTACCCATTACGAGCCCTGATTTATTTTCCACTTTAGGAGATGTGCTCTGAATGTGTAAATTGCTCTTTTTTTTGCTTTGGAAATATTGAGAAGGTTTAGCCAACTGGTTCTAGCTGAACAAAATTTGCAATTTGCATTCAGGCACTGAGCCCACGCTGCCTCTGTACCATGCTGAGACAGCTTGATCTTTTGGATGGATGTTCTGGTCATTTCCGTTAAATCCTAGATTTTTTGTTGTTGTTGTTGTTCTTGTTGTTCTTGTTGTTCTTGTGTGAGGCTGCAGTGTCATGCATTCTTATGTCTGTCTCACTCAATTTTGAGTGCAATTTTGTGTAATAAAAATCAGTGAACCAAATCTAATCAAACAATGAAATTGAATACTTGGAGTTTGTCATTTCTTCATTTGTTTGGATAGCTGTGTTAACTGAGACAGGACTTTTTTCTGAGGACTTGTTACAGTGAATGCCAAGCTCTGCAATCTCTACTAACAAATAACGAAGAAAATGTGCATGGTGCTTGTTCATGAAGATTTGGTTTCCAAGTCAACTTCTTTGGTGTCCAAAAAGTTGATACAATGGGGTCACCATGGTGTTCTGAGTGGTTGTAAGCACATTTCTAAGCATTTTCTAGGAGGTTGTGCGTTGTTGGTTGCCTACTGACTCAAGTCAAAAGAATCCATAAGAGTCCGTGTAATATTCTGGCCACCAGATATGCACGTCCTGATATTGCCGAGTGTGATATATATATTGCCATGAGTAATCCCTAAAATCAGAGGAACTGATAGATGAATTACACTGATGTACAGGCACCAAACACTGATTGTAAACCTAAACTTCACAAAAATTATAAACTGGTTCTTGAAATCTGATTGGTTAATCACAATGTTGTTCCAGGGTCAACAAAGATGCTGACCCAGGAACATGTTGCACTCGGCAATATCAGGTTGTGCACCAGATATGGCTTGTATGACTTTGTACAAAACATACTGGGAAAAAAAAGAGAATTTTATAAACATTGTAACTCAGCCCCTCATGTTTGTGTTCTTCATCAGGTATAAGAAACCAGAATGTGACAGTGCGGCTCGTTCTCGAGACTCAGAAATGGAAGATCCTTTTAGAGACAGAGATCTGACAGGTGAGCAGAACACTTGATATGAGTTGTGTCCCAATTTGCATACTTGCACACTATTCTACACCAATTGGAAGTATAAACAGTGCAAGTCAACACAAGTTCACATTGAAAATTCCAACAAGAAGTGTACTTCAATACCCAGATGATGCATTCATTTAACCAAAAAATTCTAATGAAATGCAAGTGTTTTTTGCCAGTTTCAGCCTGACGCAGTTATCATTTTCACATCCAGTGCCATGTTGTTTAAATAGCAATTGCTCTTGCACCCATCTGTTTGCCCATGGGCATGCTGGTCTGAAAATGAGGTCTGTTCAGGCACATTGTTGGCGCATTTCTATTTTAAGGTAACTGAAAACAACTGCGCCATTGACCAGTATTTATTTTATTTAAGGGGCATGTTCGTATTATGCACAGCGGGTGCAAAATGTGCATAGCGTACACACTCTTCTTATTACACACACAGGGACATGCAGCAGGATACAAACATGCCAAATATTAAAAATGAAAGGATTAAATTGTAAAAGATTATTGTTGTGTAAGCTTTAACCTCGCGCACGAGCAGATCTGTTTCCTCTCCGGAGATGCCTTCAGTCTTTGCTCTTGCCAATTCTGCCATGGTGTAAGCACAACTGGCTTTTACAGGAAATGGAAGATGAGACTCTGATTGGTTTATCACACGTTACTGCCAAAACACACCCATGGCTCATTAATAGAATAGGTTGAAGCCTTTTGGACCATGCACCTGGCGTGCCCAATGTTTTTTTGTTTTGTTTTTTTTTCCATTGTTAAGCTAACAAAAGTGGATTCGGACACACCCAAAGTAAAATAAAGCATAGTTTAAATGCATGTGTAACGTAACAGTGGACTAACTGTCCAATTAGTCTGTCACTCATTCTTCTGTTTAAATACATATTGTTTCTAAAATAGTTTGATTCATTTTCCAATTGCTAGCTAATACAGTGTACCAGTCATTTGTTAACTTTATTAACTATAGGCTAACTTTTTCACTATTTCAAATTCATTTTCCAGGACAATAGACCAAAAATACAGATTTTTGTTTAATTTAAATACTCTTTAGAATGAGAATATCCTTCTCCCTGAAGCTGACTAGCAAGTAGCTAATTGTGATTCATTATGCAATGCAATAATGATTGATATTGCTAATATGTTTATCTGCACTTAAATAGGTGTTTTATTGTATATTTTAATTTTCTTGATTATTTTGCTTACAAAAGTCCAAAAAGTTCCATGTATGCTCACTAATAATGTTTGACAAATGGTTACAGGATCAAGTACAAGAACATGCAGCACCACATGTTAGCATTTAAAGGTTGTTTTCCCTTGAAATATTAGGCTTTTGCTCATTCCAGTTCGTTCCTAGGTTTTTCGCTTCTTTCCCTTTCATTTAGAATTTCATTGTGACTCCTTTTTAATTCCCCATCTGGTAAGTTTACAGAGTAAAACATGGCTCCTGACTGGGCAACAGATGTGTGGTGTAGTTTACGATGGTGTGGACCACTGGGGAGGACAGCAGCAGGGGGCCGAGAGGTGCTGTCAATGCCCGGGGGACTTCAGTGAAATTATTTTTATGTACTCTACTTGAGTGCTCCCTGGCACCAAAACAAAGAATCTTGGTTTCATCCTTTCAACACAGGAAAGGGAAAAAAATAACTTTTGGAAAGATGTACAACCATTTCCACAGGCCAAATTCCACTACAAGACCTACCTGTAGCATCATGCTAGTGCAAACAAACAAACTAATCTACATCAGGGCTTCCAACAAGCTGTCTTTATGAAGTCTACATGTGCCGAATACAGTATGGGAAGTTTGACAAGATGAGTCTGATTCCATATGTTCTGATTTAACACTTGGGCTGAGAAGCACTGAGCCGGCACGTCATCACACTTGTCCAAACCATACAGATACTAATTGGAGTCACCTGGTGAGCCACAGGGCCCCACCTCCCATACTGCCTTGAGCCAGCAAAATCAAGAAAGTTAGTGGGACTGAGGTAGAGGGTACGGCTTGAGAAGACGAAAATGAACCAAAGTGAAAATGTAAACTGAGATTATTTTATTGCATACTCCTGTTTTAAGTTGCTCTGTAAGAGACACAATTAAGGCCGAAAACATTGACCCAAGTCAAGCACACCAGTGCAGCCGAGCATCTGGGACAGTTAAAAATGCGCTACCCAAGGTGTTCAGCAATGTGTTATAAAAGTTAACGGGGCTGCGGTGGTCTGTGAAAGTGCCCTCGTCACCTTGTCGCTCTACCTTATTCTCTACTGTACATTTCACACGTGCGCTCAAGCATTTGGAAATGCTAACATCTTTGGCTCTGCATATTATGTTGATTATGGGTTCTTTGAACTGCTAACATTAAGACCGAGATCATATGTGACTTATATTATAAAAACAACCATATTGCATTATGTTGTTTTTCATTGGGACAGCTTAATACTTCCCTCACTAACTGTAAGCACGATTGAAAACAAGTTGGTCTGAGAATATTTTAATGTTGAAATATTTCGTTTGTGTCCTGCTGCAAGCCTAAATGGGAATGCTTGTGGTTATACCAGTCTTTCTTTGAATGTTACAGGATGTCCAGAGGGAAAGAAAGTGGAATTCATAACCAGCCTGTTGGATGCCCTTACTACTGACATGGTGCAGGCTATCAACTCACCAACCCCCTCTGGTGGTGGGAGGTAAGAATTTAATAAAGTTATGCCTAATTTTCAAATTTGTCCTCTAACAGCAAAAATTATGTTTCATAAATGTTATAAATTTGTATAATTTTGAGAAAATTGTAATGTTATTAGAATAAATATTATAAGAAACACTATTCTGAGAAATAGCATGATTGAGGAATAGCTTTTTCAGTGCTTAAAAATCGTTGGAATCTTCATTTCATTTTGAGATTTTTTCTCAGAACATTGTGACTTTATTTTTTAAATGTTATTATTATATATTATTATTTTAGTATAAAATTAAAACACTGTCATTCTTACAAGACATGAGCCAAAGACAAATCTAGTCTTGACAGGACCATTGTTTATTAACTATATTTTTACATTACATCACAAAAAAAAAAAGTATGAGTAGTCTTTTTTTATACAAAATGTCCCAGCACAATGGTGAATTAGGCTTGACCCCACCCCACAATTTCCCGTCTCTCTGATAATCTAGTGTCTATGTGTGGCCAAGGATCCTATGAGTTCAGAGTCTGAACACAATGCAATTCTACAAAATTTTGATTTAATTTAATTTAATTTAATTTAATTTAATTTAATTTAATTTAATTTAATTTAATTTAATTTAATTTAATTTAATTTAATTTAATTTAATTTAATTTAATTTAATTTAATTTATTTATTTATTTATTTATTCATTCATTCTTCAGTTTTAGACACAAATCTTCAAAAAGGTATCATTAATGGCCATATGGGGAAAAATATATATATATTATATATATACTGGGGTATATTTGTATCAATAGACAAAAATACACTGTATGGGTCAAAATTATATATTTTTTTCTTTTATGCCAAAAAATAAAATTAAATAAAGTTAAATAAAGATCATGTTCCATGAAGATATTTTGTCAATTTCTTATCGTAAATGTATAAAAACTTAATTTTGATTGGTAATATGCATTGCTAAGAACTTCATTTGGACAACTTTAAAGGCGATTTTCCCAATATTTTGATTTTTTTGCACCCTCAGATTCCAGATTTTCAAATAGTTGTATCTCGGCCCAAATATTGCCCGATCCTAACAAACCATACATCAATGGAAAGCTTATTTATTAAATCTCAATTTCGAAAAATTGACACTTAAGACTAGTTTTGTGGTCCAGGGTCACATATATATCATAAAATAAATTTTAAATTGCCCAAGTATAGTACTATCTGTATCTCTTGTCCTAGCCATTTGTCTAGCCAAGCTGTCTGTCTTCTCTCTCTTTCAAATTAGTCAAACATCAACAAAAAATCTTAAATGGAAAATATGTATTGCCTGTGTTGAAAGTACTATCCCCTCCAACTGGGATTGTTTCTGTTCCAGGTTTGTTGAGCCTGACCCAAGCCACACACTGGAGGAACGGGTGGTTCATTGGTACTTTGCCCAGCTGGACAATAATGGCAGTCACGATATCAACAAGAAGGAGATGAAGCCCTTCAAGCGCTATGTGAAGAAGAAAGCAAAACCTAAACGATGCGCCCGCAAGTTCACCGACTACTGCGACCTTAACAAAGACAAGACCATCTCCCTTCAAGAACTCAAAGGATGCCTAGGAGTCAATAAAGAGGGTGTGCAGTTTTTCTGAATGCATTTAAGATATAAAAGCAGGTGATGAATTAGATTTGGTGCTCTAAAGGAGCTGGAGTGGTGGTGTTATGCTTTGGTGGAACCACATTTTGTGACGCTATTACGGAAGTTACTTAATTTCCCTTGGCACTTCCTGTTTCATTGAATACACAATGAAAGTTGGTGTTCCACCAACTTCCAACCAGTTTCCTTTTTTTTTTTTTTACTTCTGATATATTCTTCTTCTCTAATCAAAACCCAGTAGACAGATATTATTAAAGCATATCTTTACAACATATAATTATTACATTACATAATGCAAAACAGTAATGTTGTGTCTTTTTGGCGTCAAACTGACACCAGCCAAAACACACTGTATTATGTATGTGTTACATGATTGATGCGTATTCGTAATGCAAAATTTCTTAACAGCAAGGTTCCATAAGATTGGAGAAAGTTTCTTTGGGTTTCTGTTAAATATAGAATCCCATTTCAAACTCAGAGTTGAAAACAATTTATTGCTATACTATGTTTCTCATAATTGCAACTTTATATCTCAACATGTGACTTCATATTTTGCAATGTGAATTTATTCTTTCAAATTATGACTTAATTTGTCATATTTGCTGCTTTATGTGAAACCATATGACTTTATATCTCACAATGGGACTTCATTTATTACAATGTAATACTATATCCTGCAAATTGCAGTCAAACAATATGACTTGCAAGTCGCAATGTGACTTTAAATGTCACAATTGTAATTTCATACCTCACAGTGTTCCTTATACACACACTTATGTCACAATTGTCTTTTATTATTATTATTATTATTTATTTTATTTTTTTCTCAGTGGAAACGGACTTAGTGTACTTTCTCAAACCCCAAACAGCAGTGACTGTACAAAATGAGTCAAATACTGACACAGTGATATTTTTGTAAGAGTTAGTAGTTTCTGACTACTGGAAAAATGTCGGGAAAACATGTTAGTCAGATCCTTTTCTTATTATTAACATATGTCTTTCTTGTATGTTGTTGTTTTTTTTGTTTTTTTGCAGGTAGCACTACAAGCAGCAGTCAAGGGACAAGGCAAGGGACAAATTTGTTCAGTAAGGCCTGACTAATTGCTTTCGCACTAACATTTGCCTCAGCAGTTGCAGAGAGCAGAAATTATAATATATTAACAATATGAATAGAGTGCAAGCATTGTAGTGCAATATATGCCTTGCCCTTTTATGATGGAGATGGCATGAATGATGCATCCTTATGGCCACCCACATTGTGTCTGCTTTTGTGTTTGCATGTATTCTTTGTGAGCTAAATTCAATAGATGATTACTTTAATCATAGTTTTGCACTGTAGTCAGGGTGCTGTATGTAATTGAGTCAGAAGGGAACTATTCTCAGAGAATAATCAAGGACAAAAAAAAAACAGATACAAAGAAAGTGATATCATTATGGAGAGTAATGTTGTGGAAAATTCACATTTAACCCCTAGAGCCTGACCAGCGATCATCTGAGTGAAGAAAATATGCATCTTTGCTCATATGCACTTAGTTCTAGATTTCTTTCTTTTTTTTTCTTTTTTTTTTTTGTTGACAAGAAATTACAAAAATGATATG
The DNA here is from genome assembly GCA_036784905.1 of Acrossocheilus fasciatus. Lineage (NCBI taxonomy): Eukaryota > Metazoa > Chordata > Actinopteri > Cypriniformes > Cyprinidae > Acrossocheilus > Acrossocheilus fasciatus. The sequence continues at coordinate 23,865,914 of CM071954.1, read as the reverse complement.
TATTATTTGGTAACAAACAAGCATTCATAATCTAATGCAATGTTATTTTCCACTATATTTTCATCAACAGTGTTTTAATTAAATGGTTAATTATCGTCATGATGCATTTTTTTTCCATCTCAGCTTCATTATTAGTGAGACTAACAAACATTTTCATGATTGTGATATGCTGAAATGTTTTTCACTACTGACCTGAGCTGATTCTATATAAATATATTATAAAAGATCTAAATAAATGTGATTTTTGCCCCCAGAATGGAGTGGTTAGGTTAGCTAAGTGAGCCATGTTAAACAGCCAAAACTTGACCCTTGAGTTGGAAGCAACTTCTAGCCTCAGATAACTGGGCCGGATGGTGCGGCAGCCCACAATCCACCTGATCCTCCGCTGATCGAGTTAAAATAATGCTCTATCCCATCATTAGCTGCACCAGAAGTTCTGCCACTCCATCACCGTCCAAAAGACTAGCTACTTATGTTACTTATTACAAGAAGACATCCCGTCTAATGGCTTTTGTTGGACAAAAGTTGCAGGTTTGGAGTTACTCGCTTCTCCTCGAACACATCATTTGTTCTGCTTCATAGATAAGCAATGACAAGTGCATTAGTAGGACTGTAAAATGTTTCCAACCTCATAAATCTAGTAGGAGAATACAGTTTCCAAAATAACCACCAGGAGTCACGACCCCAGGCTTTTTTTCTCTTTTCCGTTTTATATCGCAAAAAAATATAGCGCTGTCATGACTTTGCTGTATATTACCAGGTTATGAGAAGGAAAGTGTGGTTTTAATATTAATCCTGATGTGCTTCTCCATATCGGCCTCCTCTGGTTTGTGGTTCTTAAAGTGGAACTTAAGGGGAGAAATTATTTATCTAAATGCTATAATTCTGTATGTCCAGACCCACCTGTTTCTCTTTGCTAAATTACAGTGTGAGGTTTAATTCATTGGGCTCCTGTGTGTAAACGCTCAGAAGTCATGCGCAACTTTATAACTGGTTTGAATAAGACTTTGTGGCACCATTTACTTCACATTTGATTAGTGGTAGTCTTCAGTGATATTTTCTTTAGAGCCACAGAAAAAAGAAAAAAACGAAACGCACTTATTTGGAAGCACGATTGTTTATTTGAAATGATGGCAACTGTAATAGCTCTGAGACCGAGACTGTCTCACTCGTGTGTTTTTTTTTTTTTTTTTACTGTGTCGGAGACAGAGACGCAGAGCAGAAAGCAGAGACGTTTTGTCTCATAGCACGATGACAAGTCACTCTCTCACTCCTTTGCGCTCACCGTCTTACTTTGGTCTGTTTTTGCCAGCCATAATGTTTTGCTCATAGTTAGGTGTTTAGCGTTTGATGACAGGCTCGCTAGCCCACTAGCACCGTTTCTTGCCAGCTCGCTCTCCAACCAGTGGGATTCCCTTGCTATTAGTCGAGTAGCTGCTGTTTACCCTGGCTTGTGGGTTATGGTAGCCTAGCAGAGACCCACAAGGTCCCAGCGAGGGCTGAGCTCATGTGTTTACCCTGGCTCTGCCCACTTCAACCTAAAAACAGTGGCCGGGAGCGGGCAGAAAGTCAGGCCCAGTGGACCGTGACTAGCACTGCCAAGATAAACAGCTGCTTCGTTTGGAGAGCTGAGGGGGCTTCTCCAACCCACAGCCAAAGAGTTTGCTTTTCAACACCCCTCTCCCGTGTACACACTCGAGGGTTGATGAATTGGGCCTAGCTTCTCCAAAAAGACAGTTTTATGTCTTGTCGCTTAAGTGTACTGGAAGTAAAATTGATGAGTCTGATGTAGTCGCGATTTGGGACCACGCGCTGCCAAAATATCTACGACGCAATGGGAGCCAATAGACATTTCCTTCATCTGGCTGTGGCTGTTTGACAATGAATGTATGACAAATTGTAACATGATTTATTTAGTTACAATACTGTACTTGCAGTTACTGCAGTCCAGACACCAGAATTATGTCTTAAAAATGTTGATAGTGCTCTTTACTACAGGATTTTATAAAACAGAGGTTTTCTTACACAAGTGAATTACTGATGGCGTTTATTAAAGGATTAGTTCACCCAGAAATGAAAATTCTGTCAGTAATTACTCACCCTCACCCTCTTTCCAAACCTGTAAGACCTTCGTTCATCTTCAGAACAAAAATTAAGATATTTTTATTTTAAAATTATGGTTGAACCCCTGATGTCACATGGACTATTTTACAGATGTCCTTGCTACGTTTCTGGACCTGGGAACATTACAGTTGTGTTTCTGTCTATGAGGGTCTGAGAGCTCTCGGATTTAATCAAAAATATATTAATTTGTGTTCCGAAGATGAACAAAGGTGTTACGGGTTTAGAAAGAGGGTGAGGATGAGTAATTAATGACAGAATTTTCATTTTTGGGCAAACTAACCCTTTAAATTCATCAACAATATGTTCACATTCGTTACTAATCTTATGCCAATTGTGCTAAAAATGGCTGTTAATATTTCTTGTCTTGTCACATTGATGAATTACATTGTTTTACATGAATTGAATTGCATGAATCGTTACAGAAATGTAATGTTTCAGTTCAAAATGGCAAAATTAGACAAAGTTCGTTAGTTTGAATCCCTGATTAATGTTGGTTGTTTAACATTTCTATAGGTAAACAGCTTGTCAAATACAACCCGAATTCCAGAAATGCTGGGATGTTTTTTTTACATTTGAATAATATGAAAACTAAAAGAATTTCAAATCACGTGAGTCAATGTTTTATTCAGAATAGAACATAGATAACATAACAAATGTTTAAACTGAGAAATGTTACAATTTTATGCACAAAATGAGTTCATTTCAAATTTGATGCCTACAGGTCTCAAAATAGTTGGGACGGGGGCATGTTTACCATGGTGTATCATCTCCTCTTCTTTTCAAAACAGTTTGAAGACGTCTGGGCATCGAGGTTATGAGTGTCTGGAGTTTTGGAATTTGGTCCCATTATTGCCTGATATAGGTTTCCAGCTGCTGAAGAGTTTGCGGTCGTCTTTGACGTATTTTTCGTTTAATGATGCACCAAATGTTCTCTATAGGTGAAAGATCTGGACTGCAGGCAGGCCAATTCAGCACCCGGACTCTTCTACTACGAAGCCATGCTGTTGTAATAGCTGCAGTATGTGGTTTTGCATTGTCCTGCTGAAATGCACAAGGCCTTCCCTGAAATAGACGTCTTCTGGAGGGGAGCATATGTTGCTCTGAAACCTTTATATATCTTTAAGCATTCATAGTGCCTTCCAAAACATGCACGCTGCCCATACCGTATGCACTTATGCACCCCCATACCATCAGAAATGCTGGCTTTTGAACTGAATGCTGATAACAGGCTTGAAGGTCTCGATCCTCTTTAACCTGGAGGACACGGTGTCTGTGATTTCCAAAAAGAATGTCAAATTTGGACTCGTCTGACCATAGAACACTTTTCCACTTTGAAACAGTCCATTTTATATGAACCTTGGCCCACAGGACACAACGGCGCTTCTGGACCATGTTCACATATGGCTTCCTTTTTGCATGATAGAGCTTTAGTTCTACACAGCAGATTGTGTTTACTGACAGTGGTTTCCGGAAGTATTCTTGGCCCATTAAGTAATGTCAATGACAGAATCATGCTGATGAGTGATGCAGTGTCGTATAAGGGCCCGAAGACCATGGGCATCCAGCAAAGGTCTTCGGCCTTGTCCCTTTCGCACAGAGATTTCTCCAGTTTCTCTGTTATCTTAAGTTATGCACTGCAGATGATGAGATTTGCAAAGCCTTTGCAATTTGACGTTGAAGAACATTGTTTTTAAAGTATTCCACAATCTTTTTATGCACTCTTTCACAGATTGGAGAGCCTCTGCCCATCTTTACTTCTGAGAGACTCTGCCTCTCTAAGACATTCCTTTTATAGCTAATCATGTTACAGACCTGATGTCAATTTGAAATGAGCTCATTTAGTGGATAAAAGTGTAAAATTTCTCAGTTTAAACATTTGTTATGTTCTCTATGTTCTATTGTGAATAAAATATTGGCTCATGTGATTTGAAAGTCTTTAAGTTTTCATTTTATTCAAATTTTAAAAAACGTCCCAACATTTCCGGAATTTGGGTAGTATTAAATGTTTAGTAATTTAACTACTTACATTTAATCGCACACTTTATGACTGAAGCATCATTGTGGAATTCTGCCAGTCTCATTATAGCAGCTGACTTGTTTTCTCTCTGCACAAACGGGCAACGACTTCACAGCCAGCGTTTGAGCACAATGGTACATTATTAAACTGATTTAAAACAGGCTTCTGAGGCAGCATATCAGTCGAATGATCAGAAGCAATCATTATTTAATACTATACTAATTTATTACTATAAATGAAATCAAAAGTTGCAATCTGCTGCAGGAAAGGTACAAGATCAAAGCTACCTAAAACATGATAATGCTTTATATTAAGTGCTTCAGACAATCGCATAAGCACGTTGTTCATTGTGGCTCTTCAGATGTGTGTGCTGTTTAATGTGTGCATTTTCCCCAATGCAGCAAGCACATAACTTGCATTACTTATGGTTTTGTCCTTATTTGAAAATATCAGAAAGTCACTTTTGCACTTAGGTAATTTAACATATAATTGGATCTAAATGTAAGTTTCTTATATTTAGCTCAAGGAAAACTTAGGTCAGTTTATTGTTTCTTCTTCTTCTTCTTCTTCTTCTTCAGTTTTTTAAAAGCATTGGCTCCTTTGAATGGTCAGCACTATTCAGCACTAGACCTCTCAAACACAGACACTATAATTGCTAGTTGAAGCACCAACCTACGCCTCAAACTGTGACAGAAAAAGACACTACTAGGTTGCATTGACTCACTTCATCCTTTTCTGGCTGGGAAATGAAGACAGTTAAAGTGTAGTTGCTTATAGTTACTGTAGTGAGGTCCCACATAAAAAAGTGTGAAATCTATTGTATCGGCATTCTTTTCATTATATGTAAGAAACTCAGAACTAAATACACTAATTATCAGCCTCTAATGCGCAGCTTAGCTTTTATGTCTTTGTTGGAAATTAAGAGTGCTCTTAAAACAGGGGTGGGCCATCCTTCCAGGCTAATTGTTTAAGGACTAATATCACTATATGGGACCCACCTGTTCTGCACATTTCTACAGACTCTACTAGTGCATTGCAACACTTATTTTGGAACTTCCTCTCATTAATGCAGTTTAAAGTGTTTTAGAAGCATATTTAAGATAGCATGCATGCCACTGAATTGTTTTTGATCATTCAGTGGTAAAATGCCCAGTTGGTGTAAGATGGACAAAAAGTAAATGTCAGACTGAAGAGGTTTTAGTGAGCTGGAAAATATGTCAGTTTGTTTGCTTTAATTTTGACAGCAGACGTGAGGCTCGTCTCGCTCTCGACTCTTATTTCTGGCGTAAGAAAGAGGCTTTGTGTGTGCGTGCCATTAGCCTTGTGAACAAGACGCTTTAAGCATCTGGCTGGGAGAATGTTGCAGACACACTGATTTGTTGCATCTTAGTCATTTACGATAATTATGGATGACATCATGGTGATGTTTTGTATGGAGTATGTAAAAAAGGAAGCAGACTGCTTGCTTGGGAAGTTTGGCACTGACTGGGAGTGAATCGCCTTCGCTTTTTTTAAAAGTGTCCTTCTTTTCTGTAGCCTTTTGTATACAAGCACAAGTCTAACTTAGGTTTATTATATGTTCAGATTATATAGAATTTGCTTTCAATTTCCTGTTTTGCATTGCTCAGTATTTTTTTTTCTCAACTAATGGGTTGTGATCCAAAAACACAGGTTGCAATTCTGAGAGTATGTAAGAAGAAGAAAAAAAGTAAAACAAATAAAAATGAGGGGGAAAAGGAATAACAATTAGCTATTTTCCATCAGAAAATCCATCAGTCGTGTTAATTATTTTCCACATTATTGGAAACCACTATGTTCTGTATGTAACCCTGATTTTTGCAGAATATGTGTAGTACCCTTCTAAATGTTGTAGAAATCATTTTTTGAATCAGCATCAGTAATATCTTGTTGCACACCTTTTCTGCCACCGGGCACTGGCCTACCGTTCCAGGTCTCCAATGTTCGGCCTAATCAGAGATCAGCAGTCAGGTAAGGCAGCTCTCAGACACACTGGATCTGGTTTCCTTGGCCTTTATCAGATGAGGGGGACGGGGTGAGCAGGGAGAGGCTTTGTGTCCTTAATGGCACAGTCATTTCATCACTTTACCGCTCTGAAAGAGTAGAGGCCAAAGTGGACCCTTTTTCTGGTGCCTGTTAATTACCGAAGGGAATTGGGCTTTTGAGGAGAATGAGTACGCAGACACTGAGAGCTAAAAGAATTCTCCACGCTAACGGACCAACAAGACAAACTCTCAGATTCGCCCCAAAACCGCCCCCGCATCGCCATTAGCTGTAAAATTTGTGACCACTCGAATACTAGCTGTGTTTGAAAGGAAAGGAGGTAAACATAGAGGTAACATACAGAAAACATAGAGGTAAGCAGCCACGTTTACCCAAATTTTTGAACATTTTTGGTTAATAGTTTTGCTGCTAAGTACAACCCGAATTCCAGAAATGCTGGGACATTTTTAAAATTTGAATAAAATGAAAACTAAAAGAATTTAAAATCACATGAGCCAATATTTTATTCACAATAGAACATAGATAACATAACAAATGTTAAACCGAGAAATATTACAATTTTATGCACAAAATTATCTCATTTCAAATTTGATGCCTGCTATAGGTCTCAAAATAGTTGTTTACCATGGTGTAGCATCTCCTCTTCTTTTCAAAACAGTTGTCTGGGTATCGAGGTTATGAGTTTCTGGAGTTTTGGAATTCGGTCCCATTCTTGCCTGATATAGGTTTCCAGCTGCTGAAGAGTTCATGGTCGTCTTTGACATATTTTTCGTTTAATGATGCGCCAAATGTTCTCTATAGGTAAAAGATCTGGACTGCAGGCCAATTCAGCACCCAGACTCTTCTACTATGAAGCCATTCTGTTGTAATAGCTACAGTATGTGGTTTTGCATTGTCCTGCTGAAATACACAAGGCCTTCCCTGAAATAGACGTCATCTGGAGGGGAGTATATGTTGCTCTAAAACCTTTATATACCTTTCAGCATTCATAGTGCCTTCCAAAACACGCAAGCTGCCCATACCGTATGCACTTATGCACCACCATACCATCAGAGATGCTGGCTTTTGAACTGAACGCTGATAACACGCTGGAAGGTCTCCCTCCTCTTTAGCCTGGAGGACACAACATCCGTGATTTCCAACAAGAATGTCAAATTTGTCCTCGTCTGACTTTTCCGCTTTGAAACAGTCCATTTTAAATGAGCCTTGGCCCACAGGACACAACTGCGCTTCTGGACCATGTTCACATATGGCTTCCTTTTTGCATGATAGAGCTTTAGTTGGCATCTGCAGATGGCACGGCAGATTGTGTTTACTGACAGTGGTTTCTGGAAGTATTCCTGGGCCCATTTAGTAATGTCATTGACAGAATCATGCCGATGAGTGATGCAGTGTCATCTGAGGGCCCGAAGACCACGGGCATCCAACACTGCAACAAATGCAGTGTCATTTCTCCAGTTTCTCTGAACCTTTTGATGACGTTATGCACTGTAGATGATGAGATTTGCAAAGTCTTTGCAATTTGATGTTGAGGAACGTTGTTTTTAAAGTATTCCACAATCTTTTTACACACTCTTTCACAGATTGGAGAGCCTCTGCCCATCTTTACTTCTGAGAGACTCTGCCGTGGGATATCTCTAAGATATCCCTTTTATAGCTAATCATGTTACAGACCTGATGTCAATTAACTTAATTAGTTGCTAGATGTTCTCCTAGCTGAATCTTTTCAAAATGTATTGCTTTTTTCAGCCCTTTGTTGCCCCTGTGCCAACTTTTTTGAGACATGTAGCAGGCATCAAATTTGAAATGAACTCATTTAGTGGATAAAAGTGTAAATTTTCTCCATTTAAACATTTGTTATGTTCTCTATGTTCTACTGTGAATAAAATATTGGCTCATGTTATTTGAAAGTCTTTTAGTTTTCATTTTATTCCAATTTTAAAAACGTCCCAACATTTGGCCTGTATATTATGCAGGGTCTCGAAATTATAAATCATTTTCATTGGTTTATTTTCACTGATTTACTACAGTGAAACAGACCTTTTAGAGAAAAGACTATTTAAGATTGTGTGCAATACCTTAGTCTCCTGCTAAAGCTATGGCACAATTCATTCTGACATTAGAAGCAAATTGTTGTTTTTATAGTAATAGTTGTTGGACAAAGTATTTTGAAAATAGCATAGCTATTGTGCTACTGAAAAATGTAGTTAAGGAAGTTAAACTTTAGCCTCTCTATCACCACCTGTGGTTAAAACATCAAATTGCAACTTATTTGCACTGTTTATGGCAGGTGTGTCACTCTACTCCAAAACCCACTGACATCAAGAAAGATGATAATTGTGTTGTTTGACCAAGTAAGTAGCATACTGCATTCCATGCCATAGTAGCCAGGCCTTCTATTCTTTACCTTAGGACATTACATAAGCATACAAGGACAAATGATGTGAATCTGAAATTTCCTGCCAAATCTGACTGAAAATATTATAATGAAGCACTGATTGTTTATATATTTGCTCAATAATAAATTATTATGCATTATTAGCTTAAAACTCAAACATTACCATCACAGCTCTTACAGGTCTATAAAAGTGACAGGAAAAAGTAGGATACTTTCAATAAAAGAATATGAATACTTTTAGCTTGAAGTTTAGAAATTCTGCAAGTGTGTAATATCAATTGAAGCCCAAACACTGCATCAAATTGCTCCATCTAGTAAAAACACTGCCAGTGTTTACCCTTGATTTACCCCATTGTCTCTCTGTGTATTTTGGCAAGTCTTCAAATTTTGCTTTCACTTTTATAACGGAAACTGAATTTCTTTTTCCACACCAGTTAAACATGCTCAGGCTCAGCCAACTACATTAGCCCCGCCCCAAACTAAAGCCAAACAGTTGCTAATTTTTATGGGTGCTAGGGTATGTGCACAGTGTGTGTTATGTAAAATTGATCATCATTCATACTGTATGCGTGCAGACTGATGTGCATACTCATCTCATGTTTACATCTTGAATTTTATTTGCACTAATAAGGTAGTTCACAAGGTGGCAACACTCACCTAGACTGATGTTCATAGCTAAAAAAGAAAGGAACTGTAAACTACTGCAAAAACAATAAATGCTTGCATGATGGATGTTTATGTGAGTGGGTTAAAACATACCTGCAACTCTAGTTTAACAACAGTTTTAAGACATTTTTATCAGTCATAGGTTTTGGAGAAAGATAGCACAGGTACTGTTGGCTACATATTTGGCTGTAAACATAAACTAAACGTTGGTGTAAAAACTGAAGTAAACTTTGTACTTAAGTTTGTGTGTGTAGTAAATTCAGCATAGCTGATACAGCAGGTCTATTCCTTTTGACTGAGCGTCCACTTGCATTTCCCTACCCCCAAATGCCTGCTGTTGACCTCACACACACATACACACACATCTGATGGACTCTCCAGGGCCCGGGACCCCCCTCTGCCTGTCAGACCCTTCCCCCATGGGGAAGAGGAGGGGGTTCTTCACTGGAACTCTTGTACTCCCTTCCACAGCAGCCATCTGCAAGCAATCTGTCCGCTTTACCCATCTCCCCAGTTCCACAGAATCTCTCTGATTGATAGCCCCAAAAGGAGTCTTATGGCCCAAACTGCGGACACCAAATGTCCCTGTTCCCAATGCCATCATGATCCAATTACATGGCACATCAGTCCGTTATGGTTTACTGTACAGGACATGGTGTGAACTAAATACTCTGTCTTTGTGCCGCATGTGGGGCTTATGTTATGAAAATCGCTGTTTTATACTGTAAAGCAGCAATTTGCATAAATCTCTAATGATTTGTGGTCTAATGTCAGACGTCCCAACCTCAAAGGCAGAATGGATAAGTGAGAGAATTCAAGACAAGGAGGTAGCAGTAGAGAAAGAATTACACATTGCCGCAGGGGAAGGATCTGTTTCCCACATGACTTTGCAAAGAGAACAAACATGGCCTCTCATCCTCCCATCCACATTAAGATGCTCACATACGCATTGCATATTTTAAATAAAGCCAGTGCATTATTGGAGCTGACATCGAACATATCATCTTGAATGTGTTTGGTGCATCTGGAGATGTTCTTCTTGCAGACAAAGCCCACACATCCGCAATACCGGAACAACATGTTGTTTGCCCCATATCTCTCTTCCTATTTTGTGTGTGTCTGTGTGTGTGTGATCGCAGACAAGATCTAGGGTGCATGTATGTGCGCATATGTGAATGTGTGCATGCATGAGTGCAGATAATCTCAAGAATGCTGCCGTCTTGTCACGCTATTGCTATGTTTTGCTGCATCTGTAGGCCAGCTAAGCTGAGACACCTCGCCTCTCACCTATCTCACCACACTGTCTGTTTTCCAGTAGGTCGTCTGGTCTGAAGACAGAAAGTTCCAGAAGATGAGGCAGTAGCACAAAGCACGGTGGGAAGGCATCTGTTCACTGCTGGAAGAGTACAACGAAGGATTCTGAGAAATTATTAAGAGGTTCCTTAAGAAAAAAAAAAAAAAAAAAAAGATGAAAATGATATCATGGAGCCAAAATATTTGCACTTTCTCCTCCCATTGTTAGACATTTTATCATGTCCTTTGTTTGTGTTGTAAACGTCTTATTAATATGACTTAAAGATGTCAGAGAACACAGACTGTAAGTGTGAATGATTACCTGCTTCCGTCCACATTTTCAGCACATCCACGCTCAATCCAGACAGTATTATAGTTGTGTTTGAATGAGACATTTTTGAATGTCCTTTCACAAAAACAAGCATTCTGTTTTGAAATTAGCTTGTCTTTAAATGCCTCTTCTTCGGTTTGCTGTTGTTTTTGATAATGTCCACTCAACCAGTATGTTTGCTCCTTTGTTCACCTTGGCAACGGAACTAATGGAGCATTGATAGTGAAAAAGAAATGGAGCGAAATCGTTTCTGTCAACAAACATTAGCTACGGTCTCTCAGACCTGCACCTCAGGACACTAGTAATGTACACATAACCATCGCCTGAGAATTAGCAGTAAGTTCCACATGCTTCGTTCAGAAGTCAGAGGTCAGAAACACTATCACACAAAATTAGTTTTGTAAATGTCATGAAACACTTCAGTTAGCTTTACTATTTTCTAATGGATTATTCAGTATGTACATGGTGTCTCACATGGTGTTCTGTTGTTGTTGCTGTTGTCTTTTTGTAATGCCTTTATCAAATCTTGAACCTTCAAATGATAAATAGTACAGTAAAAATGGGTGTTGTGAGTGCTGTATACTGATGAGTGCACAGAATTAATCTAATTTAGAAGTACTTTTAATAAGAAATACTTCTTTCCATACATCAATTCTTCTCATGCTGGATATTTGCATACACTTTTTTTGGACATGTACTATGGTATTCTTTGAGGTACCTGGGAGTGACATGTAAATAGCATGGTAATCATTCAGTACCACTGTATTTTACCATGGTATTACCACATTGTTTTTTTTTTGTTTTTTTGTTTTTTGGGGGGGGTTTTGTTTTTTGTTTTTTGTAGAAGTCCATTTTCTTCTCTGGCTAGAAGAGGATTGTATAAATCAAAGGTTTGTGTAGGTCTTACAATAATTCAGTGTAAAAAAAAAATGGTTTTTTTTCTTTTTTCTTTTTTTTTTGCAAAGTTTCTGAGCTTATGTCCTGTCTGGTGTGATTTATTGTTAAGCATCTGCATTAGCTGGAGTGTGTTCAATAGCAATGAGTTGTTTCTCAGCCAAGGTAATCAACTGTAGTTATGTTGCAGGAATGACTATGAGAAAAGGCTAATTGATTTAAATTTATTAATTGTTTGAGAATTGTAATTAAAGTTAACTTCTGTGCCATCATTCACTGGGCTTTGATTATGGTAATTTCTTGTTGATTCCAAAAGCAAAACTTCCAAACTCTTGCAAGAAAACAATAAGATTAGAGATATAAATATATTTACCCATTATTTTGATGACTATATCTTTTCACTTTAGGAAAGATTTGTTTTATGGCTCTTTATGTTTGGTCTCTCCCCACCCCCCTGCCCCCTTCATGTATGTATGTGTGTGTGTTTTATCTTTCCGTGTGTGTGTGTGTGTGTGTGTGTGTGTGTGTGTGTGTGTGTGTGTGTGTGTGTGTGTGTGTGTGTGTGTGTTTGTTTGTTTGTTGACATGTGCTTGGAAGCCATTACTTTGGCTTAAAAATTAAATTAGTCAAGTTGTAAATATTTATCATATGTGCTTTTGTGTTTTGTTTTGTTTTGTCTTCAATTCACCCTTAAAACAGTGCTTATCAAACTCTGAATGTGATGTCAGCATCAATTAGATTATATCGTAGAGTAAATTGTTAGTAGGCAGTACTGCTCTCATTGTAAAATTTCAGTTTTTTTTGTTTTGTTTTGTTTTTGTTTTTTTCTGTGCATCACAATGTAAAGATGAGAATTGGTGACAATACACAAAAGAAAAAAAATCTGTCTGCTTGTATTTTTTGAACATTATCTGATTATGTGCATCATCATAATGTAGAAATGACAGCGAGTGACAATACACACATACAAAATCTAAATGTCTGCTTGTTTTTTTTTCTGATGATGAAAAATTAATTAATAAAAAAAACACTTAAGCATACTTTTACAAAGAGTTCTCTATGGATATAATATGCTTTATAATAAGTGCGAACTGAGTGTAATGTTTTTTAGACACTTAAATGCATTTCCAATTAAATGAAAATGCATTATGGTGTTACAAAAATATTACATTAGTATTGTCATTAAACATGACAAGATTAAAAAAAGAAAGAAAAAAAGACGTACTTTAATGTAACACTTTTCATTTGATATTACAAAGTGCACTTTTAAAATGATCATGAAAGTGTGCTCGCAAGTACTGCCATCTGAATCACTGACATTCATATATACATATACAGTACTGGTTAAATGTTTGAGGTAAGATTTAGAAAATAAATTATTTTAATCAGCATGGCTGGATTAAATTGATTAAAAAGTGACATTTATAATTTTGCAAAATATTTATAGTTCAAATAAATGCTGTTTCTATTCATTTGTGAATCCTGAAAAAATAAAATGTATCATGGTTTCCACAAAAATATTGGGCAGCACAACTGTTTTCAACATTGATAATAATGTTTCTTGAGCAGCAAATCAGCATATTAGAATGATTTTGTAAGTCGCTTTGGATAAAAGCATCTGCTAAAATACATATTTTTCAAAAGAGTTAGATAACTTCAGAACACAGCTTTGTGTGATATTATTATATACGTTGTCTGAGGTCAAAGGTGATGAGACAATTGGAAGACTGGGAAACATTTGAACTAAACCTCTTCTGATGACTTATTTGCTTAAGTCAATAGAACAATTAAGTCATACGATAAAAAAAAAATCATGATGTATTAACCTAATTTTTAAGTACATTAAGTATATTTTAGTTTTAAGTACGGGTTAAGGATTAATAGTTCATATTCAGTAATGGTTCAGAAATTGGGTATGTCAATAGTAGTCTTGGGATGACTGTGTTTTCGATTCAACTTCAGAGAAGTAAACACACCCTCGTTCACAGCTGCCGCCCATTTTCTCTTTTACGCCCACCTGAAACGCAGGTCCGTGTGTCCCCTGAAGTACTTCCAGACCTCAGCTGAGGCCTCATCACATTTTAAATGTTTCAAATTGTTCAAGCTGTAATCACGGCCAATCAAACGAGGGAACCAATCTGGAGGGAGGCACAGATTACTGTTAATATCACAGATAGGTGCCTCAAAAGAAAGGTATTTACCCTAGAAATTGGCCTAAACCATCACCATTCCGGCATGGCCTTTCCGGCAGCAGTAAAGAAAAGGCCACATGTTCAGAATGTTCGGAATGGCAATGAAAGTAAGAAACTTCTATAAAAGAGGCAACTCCCTGTTCCCAGGTGCACAACTGATCAGATGTCTAGTGATACATATCGAGCAAGGACTGATGCAAAGGGGATGTGAGATCATTGTTGAAATGCAGTAGAGCATTGAGGTACCAAAGTTTTATCTTCCCTTAGAAGCAAGAACACAGAGATAAGTTCTTGAAGACAAAGACGGTGTCAGAGGTTGGGTCAAAGATTTTGGCGATAGGGGGGTGAAGAAATGAAATAAGGGTTGTAAAGCAGCTGGGATACATGTGTCTAACACTGACACATGTGGCATTTGACTTTCAGTGTGAAGTTCAAAAGAATTTTATAATGACGCAGCTGCTTAGGGATGTGTACATGAAAGAGCGTGTGTGCGGGTGTTTTGCGGAGGAGGATAATAGATTTCCATTGTTCTTAAAGACCTATTGACTCAAAAAATGTCAGAATGTCATGTTGAGTGGTTCCATGCTGTGCTAAGTAACTTCAGCCTTACTTCATTCATTAAAATATAGTAAATGAAGTCTTAAGTGATTAAGGGCAAGTTTTACTAAGCAAGGAAAATTAGCGCAAGAGTGCAATTCCAAAACAGCGCCGATTGGAGGGGAAATTTCTGCGGGTGATTTACTAACAATGCGCAAATTAAAGAACACAGACGCAACATCTCATTTACATACTGACCAACGCAATATACCAAGCACAGCGAAAATTAGCATAGTCGCAAATAAAAAAAATTAATAAATAAATAGAGAAGCCACAGTACACTGAAAAGAATGGGAGGTCAAAAAATGAAGGTTTGTAGACCTGGTATTGCGTGACTCCTAGTTGAGGGTTCCAAGTCGTCTTTTATTTCCTGAAGCAAATTAAATATAACATGGGCTGGCATACTGTATGTTCGGATAATGTGTTCTTCTGGCATTCCAAATAAATTAAAATGTGTGGAAAACGTTCCAGGTTGCGTATGTAACCACGGTTCCCTGAGGGAACGAGACGCTGCGTTGGAAAACGCTAGGGGAACTCCTTCAGCGATACCATGCTCTGAATCAGTCCAAACGATGGGCGAGACGTCACGGGCAGGTGACGTAATGACCAGGAAGCATAAAAGCATGTGAGGTGCAACCAGCGTTGGCGTCTAGGAATGAAGCAAGCTCTAGTAGGGATGCCGGAAGTATGGCCCTGCGACGCAGCATCTCGTTCCCCTCGGGGGACCATGGTTACATACGTAACCTGGGACGTTCCCCTTCAGGAACTCGAGCTGCATCGGAAAACACTAGGGGAACGAGATGTCCACTCTGCCAGACTTGCAAATTCCTGCCTAGTGTGGAAGAGCACAGCTATGGCAAGAGAACAAAAGAGCCAGGAGCGGCTCGCAAATCTAGGTCATAGAACCTGACGAACGTGAGGGGCGTAGACCATCCCACAGCATTGCAGATGTCCTGCATAAGCACACCTGCCAGAAAGGCCTTGAAGGCCGCCACACTTCCAGTTGAGTGAACCCTGACCCCCAATGGTGAGGGGAGATCAGAGGACTCGAGGCTATGGAATAGCATCCTGATCCACCACTTACAGTAGCATAAGCTTCTCTGGCTGGAGGCCTCAGCATCAGCGCACCGCGGAGGAAATGTGTAACTAGGGGGTGTCTGCCCACTGACTGGCCACCAGAAGGGGCGTAGTAGGCCACAATGACCGCCACATAGACCTTTAGGGTGGAGTAGGTCAACCCTGTGGAGAATTGGGACTGCAGAAACTCCACAACTGTACCATCCGGGCAGTTAACTGGGTCGAGCTGGTGAAGAGAAGAGTCTCCACTTCAGGGCATACAGTTACCTCGTTGAGGGAGCTCTGGATTGGAGGATGGTCTCAACAACCTCGGTTGAGAGACCAGAAGCTATGAGCTGTGCCCCCTCAGGGGACCCACCAACAGCTTCCACAACTCCGGGCGGGGGTGAAGAATCACACCCTCCGCCTGTGAGAGGAGATTCCTCCTGACGGGAATCTCCCATGGAGAGCCGTCGAGGATAAAAAATCAGGTCTGAGAACCATACTCGGCCGGGCCAGAACGGGGCTACTAGCAGCAAACGGACCCCGTCCCGGCACACTCTCTCCAGAACTCCGAGGAGCAGAGTGATCAGGGAAAAAGGTATACAGACTAAGCCTCGGCTAAGTCTGTACCAAGGCATCCAGTCCCAGTGGAGCTGGATGAGTCAGAGAGAACCAGAGCGGACAGTGTGATGTCTTTCGAGTCGCAACAGGTCCACCTGAGCCTGGGCAAATACTCTCCATATCTGCTACACCACCTCTGGGTGAAGCATCCTTTCCCCGGGCCTCGGCTCCTGCCTCAACAGAATGTCTGCTCCCATATTGAGATGCCCAGGAATGTGAACTGCTCTCAAAGAGAGGAGTTTGCCCTGGGACCACACAAGGACCTGGTGCACCAGCCTGTAAAGGGGGTGTGAGCGCAGACCTCCCTGGTGGTTGATGTAAGAGACCACCGCTGTGTTGTCGGTGCGCACCAAAACATGGTGATCTCTTAGGTCCGGGAGGAAGTGTTTCAGTGCTCGAAACACGGCCAGCATCTCCAGGCAGTTAATGTGCCAAGTGAGATGGTGACCGCTCCACAGACCACGGGTAGGGTGGCCACTCAGGACCGCTCCCCAACCAGTGAGGAATGCGTCCATCGCTACCGTTACACGGCGACAAGGAGCTCCCAGCACCGGGCCCTAAGACAAGAACCAAGGTTTCCTCCACATGTCTAAGGAACGCAGGCATCACCGCGTGACCTTGAATACGGAGTGCGTTTCCCCTCAGGGAGAACCCCTTGGTCTTGAGCTACCACTGTAGGGGTCTCATGTACAGCAGGCCACAATATATCACGTTGGACACAGCTGTCATCAAACCCAGCAGTCTCTGGAACTGCTTGACAGTGAGTGACCGGCCTTCTCTGACTCTCTTGACTGCCATGAGGATTGACACAATCCGAGCAGGGGACATATGTGCCTGCATCGTGGCCGAATCCCACACCACGCCCTGATAAGTGGTTCTCTGTACTGGAGAAAGCACACTTTTCTGGCATTAAGTCTTTATCCCAGCTCTTTCGTGTGAGCGAGAACGACATCTCGATGCCGAACCGCCATCTGCTCTGATTGAACTAATATCAACCAAATGTCGATGTGGTTGAGTATGCGGATGCCCTGGAGTCACAGAGGAGCCAGCGCAGCATCCACACACTTCTTGAAAGTGCGGGGTGAGAGTGCAAAGATGAAGGGAATAACCCGATATTGGTACGCTTCGCCCCCAAAGCAAATCTCAGGAACTTCCTGTGCTGGGGAAGGATGGAGATGGGAAGTATGCATCTTTTAGATCGATCGTGACAAACCAGTCCTCGGACCTGGTCTGAGACACAACCTGCTCGAAGAGAGCATCCTGAACTTCAGTCGCATGACTAAGCGGTTCAGTTGACTCAGATCTAAAATAGCACGCAACCCTCCATCCTCTTTGGGAACAATGAAGTACTGGCTGTAGACTCTCTGTCAAGAGGAGGGGCCACCTCGATGACTTCCTTCCTCAAGAGAGTATTCACTTCTTGTTCCATTACCAGAGCCTGCTCGGGACCCACCAGTGTGGGAATGACCCCGTTGAAAGGCAGCGGCAGAGTGCCAAACTGAATGCGATAGCCTCATTCTACAGTGTGCAGGACCCATCGAGACACATTTGGCAGTAGTTTCCACGCTGCCAAATAGTCTACTAAGGGAACCAGTCTCTCGAGACTGGCCTCTGGTGTGCTTAGAGCTGCTAGCTCGGTGCCCTGAAGCGGAGGACAGGCAGAGGAAGGCCGCTATGGTGCTCTAGAGACCCCCGAAGGGGCGACGAGCCTCTCAGTTCTGCTACATTTCCAGGCGGAAGAGACTGAGAGAAGTGCTCACTGGAGACCGCTATGCCCTGGAACACTGGCAGGGTTGGCAGACTGATCTCCTGAGGGCACTGAGGAGAGACGGGCACAGTGTAATGTGGTGTATCCCACTCTTCCCCAGAGGGGCCTGCCCTCATAAGTCCTGGGCCATGGGCATCAGGATTGCCTCTGTAGCCTCCTATTGAAAACGATGGTCCTCAGACACGCGCCATCTCCTAGGAAGACTAGACTGACAGAACCAGAGTCTGCTCAGGCAGGACCCAATGAGACATGCTTGGCAGGGGCTCCCACACTGCCAGATGACCTACTAAGGGAACCAGTCTCTCAAGACTGGCCTCTGGTGTACTTGGAGCGGCTAGCTCGGTGCCCTGAAGCAGAGGACTGGCAGGAGACGGACGATCTAGCTACTCTAGAGACCCCCGAAGGGGTGGCGAGCCTTTCAGATCTGCTACGTTTCCGGGCGGAACACTGGCAGGGTTGGCAGACCGATCTCCTGAGGGCAATGAGGAGAGATGGGCACCGTGTGATGCGGTGTACACCACTCTTCCCCAGAGGGGGCTGGCCCTCAAAAGCCCTGGGCCATAGGCATCAGGTCGTTCTATCCGAAGACTATGTAGCGAGAACGACGGTCCACAGTTCCACCTTCTGCTAGAAGCCTTCAGCCCAGGAGCGCCACTCTGACTCCAAAATTCTGGGGAGTACGAGAAGTGACGTTCCCTGAATGAGGAGCTGGAACACGATTGAGGCTGCTCCCGCCCAGCAGCCCCTGCTGACCACCTCAACCTCCTCGGAGGATGAGAGGTAAACATCATGTTTTCACTCGAGAAATTATCCCAAGAGGCTCCTGTATACCATATATATATATATATATATATATATATATATATATGCCACTCGGATAAAAAAACAATATCAATCTCCTCAGAGAAAGATAGATAGATTTTTTTCCTAGAGAGCTGACTGCACGATACCGCTCCCCAGACATGCTGCTCATAATGATATTCGTTCACAATATGCATGTGCAAACAATATGCTTGTGCAAACTGCTTTACGAAAGCTCATTGACGTCCTCCACTTCCACCTCAGAGGAGGAAGACAGGCGAAGCATCGATCCCTCTCTCCGAGGGGAAGATATCGCGGGACGGGCTTCCGATCCCAGAGAGCAGGCGCTGGATCTGATGGGAAAGGAAGAAGATAGGGGCTCGCCTGTCTTCATTCCCTCCACCTGATCCACCTACAATTACCACGAGCGCAACCGTCGCTCCGCCTCAGCAAAAGTGGGGCCGGCACCACAAGGAACACTGGTGAAGGCTCCCTCCTCAAAGAGAGCCTTCGGGGAGCGACGCGTACGCAGTGGAAGCCGCTCACAATGCAGGCAGTCGGACCCCTCCAGAGCAAACTCTGCGTGCTTCGCTCCCAAGCGGACCACGCACAAACTGTGTGTATCCACGCTCGTGATGTAGCATGGGGAGGGAGGTACACACAATCTGTAACGTGAACTGCTTTCGTCCTTATGTTTTGTCTTTGCATCGGCTTTAGACATATTGGAGTTTTATATGTTGCTGGACTTGTAACTTGACAAACAAATGTAAATAAGACTCACAGAACATAGATCGTGACTGACACACACACAGAGGTTTGCTGAATGACAAAAGCTAACGCCGGTTGCACCTCACATGCTTTTATGCTTTCTGGTCATTACGACACCCGCCCGTGACGTCTCGCCCATCATTTGGACTGATTACACATATGATTCAGAGCATGGTATCACTGAAGGCGTTCCACTAGCGTTTTCCGATGCAGCTCGACTTCCTGAAGGGGAACCCCCTCTCCCTTCTACCACATGCTCTCTGTTGTCTGCGGTGCCTCCTCTAACAACAATAATTACAGCCATTTCAAGTGCAAAATATTTTAAGACATGCGTTAAATAATGGCACAAATGCCAGTAATTTGATGAGCGCAAACGTTAAACGAGTTGCCTGATTCATGTTAATACTCTCCTCCCATAAATTTTGCGTCTGAAAGGGAAACTCCAAC
This sequence comes from Acrossocheilus fasciatus, assembly GCA_036784905.1. Taxonomy (NCBI): domain Eukaryota; kingdom Metazoa; phylum Chordata; class Actinopteri; order Cypriniformes; family Cyprinidae; genus Acrossocheilus; species Acrossocheilus fasciatus. Next base: position 23,845,916 of record CM071954.1, on the reverse strand, counting down.
AAATGAATATTCAATAAGGTCAGGCGCAAAAAGTAACTGTCCACGTCTTTTCAGCACTAATTCGTCACTGTGCATCTTTAGTAAAACCTGACAGTACTATTTTAATGCCAAAAGACGGTTTGCGCTGGCGAAAACTGGCCCTAAGTATGAACACGTGTATGTAATGAAGGAAAACAGTACAGAAATGTTTACTGTAAGTAGTCATTTAGTAGACTTAATTATTCATAGAATTATGTTTATTACAGGTTCACACTGGTGACCGTTATGGCTCTCTGCTTGCAGGTACTGAATCAGCAACCTTTTGATTATGAGCTCTAAACTTCACCCACTACTCCACTGTTAAATAATGTTGCAAATTGCAACATCTTAAGTTGTCTGTCAAGGGACAAAAATTCCTTGATTTTATAGAATCATTTATGCAAGAAGTTAGGTAAAATAAATAAATAAATAAATAATATTAATTATAATAATTGAACTTAATTCGAATCAGGCAATATATGTATATAAATATATATATATATATATATATATATATATATATATATAGCTATGTGTGTGTGTGTGTGTGTGTGTGTGTGTGTGTGTGTGTGTGTGTGTGTGTATCTATATCTATCTATCTATGTAGACAAAATCTATCACTGAACAAAATTATGAACGCAACACTTTTGTTTTTGCCCCCATTTTTCATGAGCTGAACTCAAAGATCTTTTTCTATGTACACAAAAGGCCTATTTCTCTCAAATATTGTTCACAAATCTGTCTAAATCTGTGTTAGTGAGCACTTCTCCTTTGCAGAGATACTCCATCCACCTCACAGGTGTGACATATCAGGATGCTGATTAGACTGCATGATTATTGCACAGGTGTGCCTTAGGCTGGCCACTATAAAAGGCTACTCTAAAATGTGCAGTTTTACTGTATTGGGGGGGGGGGGGTGACCATCATTTGCCTCACGCAGTGCAACACATCTCCTTCGCATAGAGTTGATCAGGTTGTTGATTGTGGCCTGTGGAATGTTGGGCCACTCCTTTTCAATGGCTGTGCGAAGTTGCTGGATATTGGCAGGAACTGGAATACGCTGTCGTATACGCCGATCCAGAGCATCCCAAACATGCTCAATGGGTGACATGTCCGGTGAGTATACTGGCCAGGCAAGAACTGGGATATTTTCATCTTCCAGGAATGTTGTACAGATCCTTGCAACATGGGGCCGTGCATTATCACGCTGCAACATGAGGTGATGGTCATGGATGAATGGCACAACAATGGGCCTCAGGATCTCGTCACGGTATCTATGTGCATTCAAAATGCCATCAATAAAATGCACCTGTGTTTGTTGTCCATAACATACGGATGCCCATACCATAACCCCAACGCCACCATGGGCCACTCGATCCACAATGTTGACATCAGCAAACCGCTCACCCACACGACGCCATACACGCTGTCTGCCATCTGCCCTGTACAGTGAAAACCGGGATTCATCCATGAAGAGAACTCCTCTCCAAAGTGCCAGAGCCATCGAATGTGAGCATTTGCCCACTCAAGTCGGTTACGACAACAAACAGTCCTCAGGTTGAGAACCCGATGAGGATAACGAGCATGCAGATGAGCTTCCCTGAGACGGTTTCTGACAGTTTGTGTAGAAATTGTGTAGAAAAAGCTGTCCGGGTGGCTGGTCTCAGACGATCTTGGAGGTGAAGATGCTGGATGTGGAGGTCCTGGGCTGGTGTGGTTACATGTGGTCTGCGGTTGTAAGGCCGGTTGGATGTACTGCCAAATTCTCTGAAACGCCTTTGGAGACGGTTTATGGTAGAGAAATGAACATTCAATTCACAGGCAACAGCTCTAGTGGACATTCCTGCAGTCAGCATGCCAACTGCGCGCTCCCTCAAAACTTGCGACATCTGTGGCATTGTGCTGTGTGAAAAAACTGCACATTTTAGAGTGGCCTTTTATTGTGGCCAGCCTAAGGCACACCTGTGCAATAATCATGCTGTCTAATCAGCATACTGATATGCCACACCTGTGAGGTGGATGGATTATCTCTGCAAAGGAGAAGTGCTCACTAACACAGATTTAGACAGATTTGTGAACAGTATTTGAGGGAAATAGGCCTTTTGTGTACATAGAAAAAGTCTTGGATCTTTGAGTTCAGCCCATGAAAAATGGGGGCAAAAACAAAAGTGTTGCGCTTATAATTTTGTTCAGTGTATATATTAGTGCTGTCAAATCACATCCAAAATAAAAGTTTTTGTATGCATAATATATGTATGTGTACTGTGTATATTTATTATGTGTGTATATATATATATATATATATATATATATATATATATATATATATATATATATATATATATATATATATATATATAAATACACACACACATGCATGTATATATTTCAGAATTTTTTTATATGTTTAAAGTATATTTTAAATATATTTATTTATAATATAAATTATATGAATATTAATATAGATATGTAAATACATGTAAATATTTTCAAAATACATACTGTAAATATACACAGAATACACACATATTATGCAAACAAAAACTTTTATTTTGGATGCGATTAATCGTTTGACAGCATTAATATATATATATATATATATATATATATATATATATATATATAATAAAATTATAATAAAATAAAATAAAATAAAATAATATAAAATAAAATGAAATAAAATAAAAAAAAATAATAAAATAAAATTATCAGAGAATTTCATTAGTCCAGCACAAGTTTTGCCAAGACTTTGTTAAATTCCTTTCCTTCTTTCATAATGACCTGGAAGTCTGATATATGTATATGTACAATTCAGGAACTGAAATTCCATTCGAAAAGCATTCTCAGTTCAATTCTGAGTGTTTATTAATCAACAAAGAAGCAGCATGTGCATTTTTTTTTTTTTTTTTTTTTTTTTATCACAGCTAAATTCATTTCAGCAGTCTCGAATATCAGCTACAGAAAAGTATTTTATTATGTTACAAAAGACTCCTTTTGAGGGGAAACAAGAAAACAGATTTGATTAAAAGAAATGGGCCATTTCATGCGTTGTATGCATTATTTTGTCAGATTCAGTCCAAATGTTGCGATTTACTAGTTTTAGCCCTTGTGTGAAACTAGGATCTTGCATAAACAGTTCTGCACGTGTGAAAAACTCTGTAAGCCATTATAAAGAACATTAGAGCTCGTGAAGGGCAGTCATTTAGACAATAATGCCCTTAATAGTTAAAGCAAAATAGCATGTGAAATTGGAAAGGGGCATGTTAGGTCTTGCAGTGTGAGCCATTTGTGTCTAACACACTGCTGTCTGTCTGGAGCAGCACCTGCCAAACAGGCCAGGCTCTCCAGGGCCAGGGGTCACCTGCCAGGAGGCCTAGGAGTGAGGTCAAAGGTCATATCTCAGACAGGCATGTGTGATTGAGAACACAGCTGGACTAATCAGGGCAGGTGTCTGTCCCTTTTTTACCCTTCATCTTGATCAGAATAAAATACTATTGCTCACTGTGTAGTGCACGGTATATTAAAAGTAAATGTTAAAAGTATGTAAAACATTTGTATGCCCCATTATGATGTTTACATAATTCAGCAAGAATTTCCAGTTATGTTGCAAATAAAATATTTGTATCTTTTATATATATATATATATATATATATATATATATATATATATATATATATATATATATATATATATATATATAATCAAAACATAAACATTGTAATTCTTTAGTCCAGTCAAATAATGTATCACAAGGAAATTAGATATTTGGTGACAATTCTTTGATTCATTCATCACAATGAAAATAAAAGGTCCTGTATTACATTTTGGCACTTAACTAATCTCACACCTTTTGTGCTACAGACGTAATAGCCAAAATTATGGAGCTCTTTTATGCAATCAAACTGATTTTTGCCTGGCAGATGATAAAACAGGTGGAAAAGTCAGTATTTGGGGTAAGTAATATTTCTGTAATAAATGCCATTCATTGAACTTCCTATTCATCAAAGCATCCTGGAAAAAAAGTATAAAGGTTTCAACAAAAATATTAAGCACCAAAAACTGTTTTCGACATTGACAATAATAAATACCATTATTAATAACAGAGCTCCAGTAATCATTGATAATAATTGCCCATCAAATCAGCATATTAGAATGAGTTCTTAAGGATCATGTGACACTGATGACTGGAGTAATGACGCTGAAAATTCAGCTTTGCATCACAGGAATAAATAATATTTTAAAATATATTAAAACAGAAAACAATTATTGTAATAATATTTCACAATATGACTGTTTTTACTGTATTTTTGATCTTATGCGTTTGTCATTAGTGTATTCAATGCATACATTAAATTTGTATACTCAGGACAGTATGCATACTTTAAACATTAGAAATATTTCAAGTAGTATCTTATTCTGAACAGATGAAGCTCTCTCTATAGATGTCTTAAATATAATGTGGGTAAGAAATGATCTGATTTTGATGGAGAGCTAATTTTTGTACATTTGGGACTTCATACTCCTTTGGAATCAGCTTCAAAACATCTGTATTTTATTATATTTTGGATTAGAAGAGACTGTATTCTGATTGACTCCTAGCTCCCCATTTATTGCTATGGATCAACAATTTCACCAGCGCTGCCAGTTTGGAAAGTAAGCAAAAAGTTTCCTGCTTATGAATTTCAGTCATTTCTGTTGTAAAAAAAAAAATATATATATATATATATATTGGTTATTAGGCCAGGCTTTTTTGATCACATAATCCCCTTTCTTTGCAAATCATTATCCTTAGACCAGCCTCATTCTAACTAGGAGTTTACTACAAATTCTAGATTAAAGACATACATTTATAAATGTTTGGGGTTTAGTTCTTATGTTAAAGCTCATAAATAAGAAAAGCCAATTAATATAATGTGTGTATGGTCTATTAAAATGAAAAAACAGCAACTTTACTGTACATTCATGCCAGTATTTATCGAAGGGCAAGTCATTCTGTGTGAAGGTGGGCCCCCTGTTGGGGAACAATTGAAAAAACATGAGTCCAATTTTACTGTTGGCCTCTGACAGGAGAATAAAGTCAAATTAATGTTGCGCTAAAATACCCACTTTCTTAAAAACCCTTGAAATGAAATCAGCGAGGCAGTTTAATTAGAAATTGATCTAAACACAATGAAACACAAGAGCAGCCAAATGACGTTGTTTCTGCGTTGAAAGCAATGAGTCACATGCTTGGGTGAGGAGGGCTGCAATGCGGCCTGGTTTACCTGGAACTCAGCAGGCCCGAGGGCACACGGAGGGCACTTTAACTTTATAGTGTTTTTACCCACTTTTATTGTCATGCTGTTTCTGCCCACTTGTGATGTGGTCTGTGCGCAGGAATGCCTCTTCACCTCTGTTCATTATCCCACTGTGTTTGGCCTCCCCTTTTTATTCTCTTGGATTGGCTGCACATATGAAGTACCCTGGGAATTCTTTGCGTCCCAATTGGCTTCATTTCCTCAGTGCAGATGAAGTGTACAGTAAATCATGTTCTGAAGTCTTAATGAGTAGGTAAATCTGGCTACAGTTGAAGCAGCCCACATGTTCACTTCAAATTGGTTTGTCTTCTGTAGTAGAAGTACGTTTCACACCGTAGCTCTCTGAGAAGATTACTTATCTGAGAATTAAAACTTAATCAAATTAGAAAATGACAAATGATAGATGTGTAAAAGTGTAGATTAAGATAAATTACTGATGTGTTACAGCACATTGCAGCGTATGAGAATTTTAATTGTTAGAAATGCAAATTCACATATTTGAAAACAGGAAATACCAGCCCGATCTCACGGCAATTCATACATAATTTACGCAGTGGCTAATTTGTACGAATCCGTATGGCCTCATTCATACAAATTCGTATGATATGTGCTAAATCGTGCGTATTTTACAAGTTGCACAATTCGTATGAATTTGTACGAATGACCTACCCCTAACCCCGTCCCTAAACCTACCCATCACTGAGGTCTAGAGACAAATCGTACAAAATCACACGAGTGAGGTCGTACGAATTCGCACGAATTAGTCACCTCGTAAAATACATAGCGTTGGAAATACATTGGTAATGCATTACTAGAACTTCATCTCTCTAGAACTGCAGAAAATTAGTCAACATGAATTGACGCTGTTTACAGAACATTCCTTTTGCGGCATTTAATTTTGTACTTTAATGATGCTAAAATTTGAAACACTCATCATTGAAAACAGCTTTGGAACATTTGCATATATTGAAGCAAGCAAATGAAGCACAGCAATTCAAACACTCACACATAAACTGAACTGAACCCTAAAGGTTGTGAATTGTTGCATGTTCCTGTGAAATGCATTAGACCTGGACTCACTCACTCATAGACACAGGATAATACATATGCACTAATCATACAGCTCTCCTTATTGAGTGTGATGCAGTGGCTGCAACAATGCTAAACAGAACCATGTCAACCCTTTGCACTAAGCAATATGAGGCAAATATTGACAATATCTTGCATTCACACACATAATTTAGTTCAAAGTCTAGCACTAATAAAATGTGTGTTATATTTTTATCTACATCATGATATTTATATATTGTATTTACATACATACATGTATTTTAATGCAATTACATATTACTTGACATTATTATATTATATTATATTATATTATATTATATTATATTATATTATATTATATTATATTATATTATATTATATTATATTATATTATATTATATTAATTTACTGCAATTTTAATGTTAGCAACAACAAAACCTGATGATCCATGTTATCCAGCATATAAGAATATTCAAATAAACTTATTTATTTATTTGTTTGTTTGTTTGTTTTTAATTAAACATGATTGATGGTGATGAATCAAATTTTATTTGATTTAGAAATTTAGAGACTTAGAAATGGATTTAGAACATTTACATTTACATTTATGCATTTAGCAGACGCTTTTATCCAAAGCGACTTACATTGCATTCAAGTTACAGTGTTTACATTTTATCAGCTCTTGCTTTCCCTGGGAAAGAAGTTGTTTGTTTGAATTTTTTTTAAAGTCCACTTTCCAGATTTAAGTAGAAAAACATTTTGAAAATGATATCTATTTAGTAAGTTATAAAGTCATATGATCAGGTTTTTATATTCCATTATTTTGTCTCTATTTCACTGAATGACTAAATTTAATAAATTTAATTTAATTTTTAATTTAATTTAATTTAATTTAATTTAATTTAATTTAATTTAATTTAATTAATTTAATTTAATTTAATTTAATTTAATTTAATTTAATTTAATTTAATTTAATTTAATTTAATTTAATTTAATTTAATTTAATTTAATTTAATTTAAAATATAGAAATAAACATTTTAATGACACATTCACAGCCAATGAAAAAAACAGATCCTGTCTCTCTGAACAAAACAATATTGCTGATTATAACACTCCCTGCATGCATTGTAGCATGAAGAAATATGTGGTTAATGTAACCGATTTTATTATTATTAATTATTAATTATTATTGTTATTATTATTATTATTATTGTTGTTGTTGTTGTTGTTATCATCGTTGTTGTTGTTGTTGTTATTATCTGACTTAATTTATGCTGCAGTTGTTTTGTCATGAAGAGTAAGTTATTTATTGTAGTTATTATTTATGCTAATTGTTGAGGTTTGTGTGTTAAGTGTTGATATCTATCTTAACAATGCATTTGAATGTAATACTGATAAAACAATAAATCAAATGCATTCTATGGGAAAATATCCCTTATGCGGACCTGGTAAAAGGGCCAGAGCTCATTGTGCAGCAATGGCTCATCGCTGCAATTCCATCAGACCCAGCTCAAATTCACCAGGCCAGTGTGAGTTCAGCGTGGCTCCCAGGGGTCCCAGAGACGGTGGTGTGAGTCCTGGTAGGTGCAGGGATGTGAGGGACGGCTCAGTGTAGGTGGAAGGGGGAGGAAAACGAGAAGTTGTGGGAATGGGTGGGGTGTGAGGGGTTTCAGAGACAGTTCGGGATAGATGGATGCCATTCTGCAGAACGCCGGTCTCCGATGGTGCTAGTGAACAGTGAGGTGTAATTTCATGGATGAAGTCAAGACATTCATAAGAGGTGCCAGGGAACAGTGAGGACATTTTTGAGCCACTGTCAGACACTTCTGAGCAGAGCTGTTGGCAACTGTTCCTGACTGTTATATACCGGTAAGTGATATGTCATTCTGTTATTGAAGAGAACTGGTCAGTATTGTTCACTGGATTTTTGTTGGGGAAAAACAAACAAAAAACATCATCTATATGTTATAAAGGACAGCGATATTAGTCATTTGAATAGTTTGAAACTGTACTGACTGCACAGTGCTTCCGATGCTCATGTTACATGTCACATGATGGGCAGGGTTATTATCATTAACCAAAACTAAAACCATTAAAAAAATAAAAAAAAAGTTTAATCAAGTTAAGTTAAGTTAAGTTAAGTTAAGTTACCTAGTTGTCAAAGCAACATTTCTCATTTTTGTTTGGTTTAGTGTACTAAAGTAACTAAAGTTAAAAATAAATAAATAATGACAATAAGGACAAAAAAAAAGAAAAAAAAAAAAACATAACAAAATGACTAACAATTTAACCATTATTTATTTATTTATTTATTTATTTAGCAGCTATATAGCATTAAAATTAATAACATTCAAAATTCATCATTTTAATTTTTAATTAATTTATTTATATATATTTTTTTTTTAATTAATAATTGTTAATTATTAATCCTCTATAGGGGGATACATCTCCCAATATTCATATCAGTGGTTAACAAATGGCCAATTCATAAAATATTACCCACAATTATTGCATTAATAATTATTCATCATTACAAATTTAAATATAATCCAAAAAATATAACAAAATCTAATTCAAAATATATAAACTATGAAAACTATACAAATATAAAAACTATAATAGTATATTAAAGATGCTAAAATAACTAAAGATGGGCATGAATGAACCTATATCATGAAATTAAATTAAGCTTGTATAATATTTCAGCACACTAACCAACCACTGGAGCAACATAAAATTGTTTCAACATTCTTCAAAGGCAATTTATTAAAATTGGATAAAGCATTAAATTAATTCTTGAAAAAAAAATATATGTAAAAATATGTGTTCCCTTCATTTCAGGTGTTGAAATTCATTCAAGGCCAATGGCTTTAAAGGAGGTTAGTACATAGCTCCATTATTCCATCCTTTCATCCTTCATCATAAACTGTAAACAAATTGCTTGCATATTGTTGTGAATATACAAGATAGCTATACAGTTTATGTAAGTGGATAGCTTGAACACTGAATATGCCTCATATGTGATTAACTGCAACAAGTCCTTGCACCCAGAATCAGCTGACCGTCCCGTTGCTGACCTCCATTGTGGCAGCGGTGCTCGGCTCGCTCCAAATAGGATACCACACAGGCAACATCAACGCTCCGGCCCGAGTGAGTAGAGTTGACTTTAGGGGCCAAGCGCTGGTTAGCATGGTTTCTCAGTTTACATACAAACTTCTCAAGGCCCTCATAAAACACTGAATAAACTTTACCAAGTCAGTGAATATTTCTCTTCAGCCAGCGCTGGATTTGGAAGGCTTCATATTTGCACACAGGTAGCTATGATGTCTAGCTTGTGTTGATTTATCGTCTGTGTGTGGATATAGTCCAGTTCCCTCCGGCCGGTTTTTCATTATGAAAACATTGGGACTGGTCTCAAGATATTAGTCATGTCTTTCAAGCAAGTGAAATGCACTTTCAGAGTAAAGTATTAAAATTGCAGGCTGCTCTGAGTTTCTGTCCACATTAGCATTACGTATGCTGTTTGTTTGTTGATGTATTATGTAGTGTCTGAAATTAAAGTATTGACTCATTTTATCATTACTCAGACTCAAATTAAAATGCAGTATTTTTAAACCCAAATGGCTATATTTAATGTTTATGCACAACAGGTTTTTTTTATTTATTTTTTTTTATTTTTTTTTCTGAAACAAGTATGATTGTGGGAGTTTGCTATGTTTTGCATTTATCTATTATCATCAAACTGCTTGTGTGAGCATGTAGCAAGGTGTGGCTTATAAGTAATATTATTTTGGTTTTCTTCATTGAGGTCATTGAGGAGTTTTTCAACACGACATGGAGATCCAGACACAATCAGTCAATACCAGACCACAGTCTCACATTCCTGTGGTCCCTCTCTGTTAGTATTAAGGACTTTGGAGCACTACTTGGATCACTGGGGGTCAAAGGTCTTGCTGACACCTTTGGAAGGTGAGAAAATCTTTTTTTATATCACAGATGTCCAGTCCACTTTCACAAAATGCCAATTGTGCATTAACATGCATGTATATATGTATGTATGTATTTATTTATTATTTTTGGGGTGTATTTATTATTATTATTATTATTATAGCTTATTAATACTTTGGAAAACAGCGCCTATTCCTAAAAGTGTCCCACCCAGTTATACAGTATGTGAGTGAAATATTTTTAAATAATTCGGTCCAATATTAGATGGCTTTAACTACTATGTACTTACATTTAAATTAATAATTTGATACAATGCACTTATTTGTGTACATACATGTTTTTACAGTGTACTCATATTTTAAAAAAAGCCTGCATGTAATTACATCTGTAATTAATTTCTATAATTGAATTTATAATTACACCGTTGACCCATCGCTTACACCTTAACCCACCCTTAAACCTACCCAAACTTCCAAACCTGTCCCTAACCTTACCCGTATCCCACCTCAATAGCAGCAAAAGTTGTTGTTTTTTGATGTAAGTGCATAATGCCACTTAATATAAAGTGAGGCCAATAATTCTATCAATGCATTTCCTTGCAGGCGTAATGCTATTCTGATAGTGAATGCTTTATCCGTGGTGGGTGCCTCTCTGATGTTCATGAGCAAAGTCACAGCTTCATTTGAAGTGCTTATTGTGGGTCGACTGATCTTTGGCTTGTTCTGTGGGCTGGTGATGAGCCTGAACCCGTTGTACATCCAAGGTGTCTCACCTACAAATCTCCGCGGTGCCTTTGCAACTCTGAACCAGGTCTCCTTCGCCTCAGGCATTCTGCTGGGCATGGTGAGCCACACCTGTTCCCATTCCTTTTCCAACTTTGTCCTTAATAGTTCTGTAAATCGTAAATAACTGAGGCCTGGATCTCATCAGTGCAAGCCTGATGGTTTGTTGTGTGTATATCTCAGGTGGTGGGCTTGGAAACGGTATTGGGCACGGAGAAATACTGGTCCTTGATGTTGTCTCTGTCCCTTATTCCTGCAACGCTCCAGTATATGAGCCTTCCTTTTTGCCCTGAAAGCCCACGCTACCTCTTCATCAACAGGGGCAAAGAAAAAGAAGCAGAGGCAGGTGAGTTAATGACCATTATTTAGGGATAGAATGTTGACTTATGACTCACTTAGAACAGAAGTAAACTTGTAAAACCTATAGTGTGATAAGGAGTTCGATTCTTTCCATTACAGCCCTTAGAAGACTTCGGGGAAATCCAGAGATGGTGATGAAAGAAATGGAGGAGATGAGAGAGGAAGCAGCCCACAGTGAAACAGGAGTGACTGTGAGAGAATTCCTCAGGAAGCGACGCTACAGGCAGCCGATAATACTTGTGCTTATCATAAACTTGGGCAGCCAGTTATCTGGATTCAATGCGGTTGGTGTTTCGATTGAAAAATCATGCCTGAATGTCCATAATTGCGATATTTAATCTAAACTTGAACATATTTCAAAATACAATTTATTTTTCTAGGCTATATAGAGATATCCATGAGGAACACTGTGTCTACACTGGACCCGAGCGGTGCAACAAAATACAGTAGAACCGATTATAATCAGTGGCACTGTCTACACTGGATGCGGCGTGACATGACAAATCCCCGACAGTAAACTGGTGCCTTGTTCTATTTATGGCGTACTGACCCAAAGTTCAAACAATTTTTAACGGTCACTTTGTCGCGTCCAGTGTAGACAGATTTTAGCTGTTGCATCCGGTGTAGACACGGCGTAAGATGGTAATGACAATTCAGTGGATAGGTTTGGAGAAGTGTTGGGGAAAGGTACTTTTAAAAAGTAATACATTAAAATATTACGTTACTCCATAAAAAAGTAAATAATTGTGTTACTTAGTTACTCTTTATGAAATGTAATGCATTACGTTACTTTTGCGTTGCTTTTGTCACCTGGGCTGAGCTTGCTTATTTGTTTATTTAATAACAAAAAAACTCAGATATTTCATTGTAAATTTAAAAGTAATGAGTTATTCCACAAGTTACTTGAAAAAAAAGTAATCTGATTACATAACTCACATTACTTGTAATGCATTACCCCTAACACTGCATTTAAGTCATTCAAGTCATCTTTATTTCTATAGTGCTTTATTTATTTATTATTGCTTCTTTCCCATGTACATACAATACACAAATATACTCATACAATTTGACATAATACAACGAGACAGAACAAATTAAACAGAAATATGACAACAGACAACAGGAGGAACTAATAATCAGAATTACATTTAATTTAGTAGTATTGAATGTTTCTTTAACATATTTTCCCTCCCCACCTCCCCCTCCAACTCATCCCATCAACAATAAGACCATTAACAATGATAATAATAATAATAATAATAATTGATAAAATTTTGCCATTGATGATGCTAGCTACATTCATTCCTGAGGGCAGAAAGGGACTTCACCTACGGAGACATTCCCACCCTACAGCCCCCCACCCCCTCCTATTCCAGCACCCCTACCAGGTACACCAGCCTTTAGGATTTAAGGTTCATTATAATCATTCTCCTGCCTTCCACCCTCCCTGTACGCTACAGTGCACGTTCATCACCCAGCTCTTATTATTCATACATTTTCCTATCCTCTAGCCATTCCTACACATCCCATCGTTGACCAGTGGTGGCAGTGAGATGTGTTGATGCTCTGGATAGTTTTGAGATGTATGCAGAAGTTGTGTTAGAATAAGCTGATTTATGTCAAGTGTGACATATTTTGTCAACTATGAGACAAATTAATATTTCTCCTCTGGCCTAAACGAATGAACATTTTTATTTAACTTAGTCATAATTATATGTAAAACTTGTCAATTATCAGTGATATTTTTTTGGCATGACTTACAACTTTTGTGCATGATTTCGTTGACACCTTTTGAGTTACTGCACGGGCGGGAAAAATCAAGAGTCTGATCTCAAGTTATAACAAGATGAATGTGCTTTCTTTCTAATGATATATGAATACAACAGTGCCTGATTAATAGTCATGTTTTCTCACAATACAGATTTCTGAAGACAAAGTATAAAGATTCTCCCATGAGTTTACAAGTACAGCAAAACACACAAAAAATAACGCTTTACCATGTCTCTTATTTTTCTTCTAGATCATTAATTATTCTACAAAAATGTTTGCCCAGTCCAATTTTGATGAAGCCAAATATCTGACACTAGGGGTGGGGGCCGTTAATGTGGCATTCACCATAGTAGCAGTGAGTATTCATTATATGATGATGTTCAGTCAAGTCAGCATTCAAAGGATTTATGTATGTATGTATGTCTTACTGGCCTGTACAGTGATTTACTGGCCTACTATCAGCTAAAATAAAAAATAAAAAAGAGGCAGTTTGAGATGACAAAAATTGCTGGTGCTTCTCCAAGAGTGGGGTATCCACTTTATGAATAATAAAACCAATTTCTAAGTCTGTGATACGGCTGTGTAGTTTTCATGTACATCAAAATAGCTGTTTGGTTCTCTTTTTATTGAGGAAAAGGTTACTTTGTGTACTTTTACAAGACTTTTGTAATTGAATTAAAAATAAAACACACTTCTTGGACATTTTGTTTCTCTCTCTCTCTTCTCCAAAGTTCTTTTTGGTGGAGAGAGCTGGACGCAGGAAACTGTTGCTTGCTGGATTTCTGTCTCTAGCGCTCTGCAATCTACTTATGACCATCACATATTCAGTACTGGTGAGGATGAAGATTGTAATTTTTAAATTCCAGAAATGAGGTCAAAATTCTTGACTCTTTTCTACATCTCCTCTCTTCTCTCTTTTCTCATTTCAGGCCATAGTTCCAGACATCCGCAATATTCAGGTGCTGGTGATTTTCTTCTTGATCTCATCTTATGAAGTGGGGCCTGGGCCAATCTCTTGGTTCATTGCCGCTGAGCTTTTTGACCAGTCAGCCCGTCCCATTGCTATGGCCTTCACTAGTATGCTTAACTGGGGAGGGAAGTTTTTACTAGCATTGCTCTTTCCACCTCTTCTGGTATGTGTGCCTCTTATTTTTAGCACAAGATCTATTTTTAACATTTATATGGTATAATAGTTCACTTTTAAAACTTGTACCTTTAATTCATCAAATTATTGTTTGCAGAAAATGTGTGGAGCCTATGTTTACCTCCTCTTCATGTGTATGGCCTTGATTGCCTTCACCTACACCATGTTTCGTCTTCCTGAGACCAAGGGACGCACTTTTGATGACATTGCGGCTGAGTTCAGAGGGGCCGAGGGCATTCCACTACATAACAAGACCACATTTAACACATTTACCTGATCACTCTCTGCTTTAGGGTTCATAAGACCTTAAACAGTGACCAACTCAAATGCTACTGGTGTTTACACAACCAATGAAGTATGCAGGACCCTGCATAGAATAGCTCATAAAAATGTGAACCTTCAACACTTATTTTGAAAAAGGCCAGCCTTGTAGACGTCCTCATAGAAAACATAACCTTTGCAAGATTTTATCACACTGTGAAATCTCACACTGGTTTGTATACTCTTGCCAGACATCTACGGTAGAAGCTGAAAGCCAAGTTTAAGAAACCATACTACCAAACAATTTGACTGACGACATTGACAGGTATATTAACAGTGAAACTTTTTCATAGTTATTTGTAAGGAAAACCATGTAACATGTTTTCACTGTATATGCATTCCCTGAGACATTTGCAATATGCTTAATTTTTCCTTAATTCTTTTCTCATTTTAATGTTGAAGGAACATGTGAATATAATTGTAAACATGAAATAAAAGATTGTTGTTCCACTTTAACAAGAAGTGCTACACGTTGCTCTAATTTGCCTCTCTCATTGTTTTCCTTTTATTTTCTTTCTTTCTTCCTTAACAAAATTGGAAACATCCAGAGTCCCTACAAACTGATGAATGAAGGTGAATTTCATAACAGCCTTTGTAAAAGAGAATATTGAGGACATGACATTGTGGACATCTTGTGAACTCCAAGGAAAATCTTGGAATTGCTTTCTTGTTTCATGTTGTCTATAACCAGGTAATTACAAGATTACAAGAACAGAGAGGGTTTCTCGTTAGCAGAACCCATTAAAAACAAATATTAGAACAAACACACTCTTCACGGTGGAAAAATTAAATGCACTCGAAAGAAGCCACAGAGTTTTACAGCTCAATTAAACAGACCTGTAAAATACAGCAGCGTTTCTTAACAGTCCTTCATAGTCCAGTAATGAGAACCGTTTGAAACTGTCAGCTTTCGTGAGGAGATTCTGTCACTTACTCATTTGCGCTTGTTATAACTAATTATCTAATGTATATGTATACGTATATATATATATATATATATATATATGTATATATGGGCATTTCTTCAACTAGGGGCACTTTTAGCCTTATGAAGCTGAATAAAAAAAAAAACTTGTTCAAAAGTCACGTAACACAGTCTCTTAAGTTTAAATAATGTGTCTAGTTTTAAGGTCTGTAAGAGGACAAACTTAGATTACAAAAGAAATTGTTAATATTTTGCATTTTTCTGACCTGCAATGAAAAAATGTAATTTCCACCACATCTCAATATACAGCTGTTATTTAAATATTGAATAACTTATGCCACTCAAGAATTGTCTAAGATCATTTTTGTAACTAGTTTTACCAGTTTTTCCACAATGTACAATAATTATACATTTGTCAATGAAATAAATTAACTGCCCTATGGACCAAATGCTGAACTGTACACCTGTCACACTCTGAAATTTAATATTGGTTTGGGTAAGAGCTTATTAGAAAATAAATAACTTGAATTTTTATATTAAGTAGAGCATGATCTCATAAATTGTGGATACATTTTTAATGTATTAAATTAATATATTTTTTTTTTAAATGTGTGGTGATGGAAATGACAGGGTGTTGTGGAAATGACAATGAATTAACATGAATGTAGAGAAACAGCAAATATATTTAAACTCATCACACTCATTAAACTCAATTCACAAAGTCATTAAACGTATCAATTGTACTTTGTAACCATAAATGTCATTTCCACCACAGAGGCAGTGTGGTGGAAATGACATTTCTGTAGTTTTTTGTGAAAAAAATGGAAGATAGCTTCACTGATTAGCTTCGAATTGATGCTTAGCATTTCATGTATGCAAAATACTCTTATTTAACTTTAACTTATTTTTTAGCTTTTTAAAAACACCCTTGAAGGTACAGCATGTTTGGAAATGACATAGAATAAATATATTAACTGATCAAGCAATATTTACCTTGATTTTTCTTCATATGTTGCTGATGAAAATTTTAATTCTTTCCATGTCCAACACGTGCTCTGATGTCACTGAACATTTCCATAGAAACCACCTAAAAAAATCTTTCACACAAACTTTTTAAAGGGACATTACAGTGTTGTGGTGGAAATGACACCAAAACTGTGCGACAGCTATATTTTGTATAAAAAGTAATATTGATAGTGGTCTCACATTAAATACTATAAAACAGTGATTTTGACACATATAAGGAGATTGAAAAGTATGAAAAAATCATAATAGAAAGGTAATAAAAAGTTTTTAAGGTGGTTTTATTGTTAGTTTGACAAAGAAAGAGGAATTTGTCCAAAATTATATGTATTTTTAAAAATATGACCAAAGAACATAACAGTGCCCATGGTCTAAGCATCACCCTTATATATACGTATATATATATATATATATATATATATATATATATATATACACGTCACTTGGAGGGCCAGTATTTTGGCTTACACATGAAATGACAACAATATATTCTTAAGATAAAAAGCATAAGTGCACTTCTCAAGCAAACAGATCACAAAAAGGAGAGGTTTAAACTTATAAAACAAACTGATCAGATTATTTTCAAAACTAAGTATCTGGACATTTCTGGTTGACGATGTTGTCACGTTGCCATGTCTTTTTGTCAACCCTACTGTATAATCATTTATGTACCGTACTGTATAAAATGTCACATATAACAAAGAATTGTGCCTAATATTACTAGTTCAGTTGTCAAGCACATTGCATTATGGGACACACTTTGTGTGCTGCTTCATCAGGTATACTTAGCGTGACCATATGTCCTCTTTTCCTGTTTTGCTCTTGAAGTGCTCTATACAGTCCTCATAAATTATGTTTGTGTATTTGCATTGCACACGCCATGACTGGCTGATTATGTATCATGCCTGCATGCTATTTTTCAGTTAATACCTTAAGCAAGTATGAAAACAATATAGGAAAACAAAAACAAAACCTGGAAATTTTAGGCAATTTAGAAATCCCAGCAAGCTCATATCCAGGAGAAAGTGGATGTAATGTAGGTTTGCCCTAGCTTGCATATTTGGGGAAAATACATCATCAAAACTCCATCAAGGTATTCCATGTATACAGAAAATACTGCATTATGCAGAAATGACATGCAGTATGATAGTGTGCTATTTAGTTATTCCTTGCAAATCATTTTCCCTACAGCTGAAAACACTTGTAATTTTAAAATAAAATGATAGGGGGAGCCCATGATCTATTGTAGAATACTGCAACATTGAACAGCAATTGTTCGACAGCAGACTCCCATTTCTCTATATTCTTGTCTACAGTACCCAATCTGGTCAAATTTAAAGATGACGCTTTGTGAATGGAGCATTTACACAACACTGGTACTTAGTACAAGCAAAATGTTTAGATATCTGACTGAGTGTGCGAAGAGATCAAAAATAATTAAGTTTCAAACAAGAATCAGTCTCTAATCCTTAGAAATCTTTCAACGAGTGGCATGCAGTGTACTTCAGAGCATCAAGCATACGTATGAGTCTACTTTGTAGAGTTTAGCTCCAATCCTAACCAAGCACACCTGAACAAGCTAGTCAAGGTCTTCAGGATGACTAGAAAGTTACAGGCCAGTGATTTTGGGTCTTCAAGGTTAAAGATAAACTCTGCAAAAAAAGTGGACCTTGATGGCCAGATTTCAGAACCACTGTGTGTCATGTTCCAAGCGTTTCTCTGTATCTACTGGTAGTTACAAGTCCTTACTTGCTATGCAGCAGATCAAGCCTGCCAAGACCAAATACATTAACATAGTCATAACAATTAACATGCTAAAACAATTTGAAACTTGATTGAAAAATTATGGTAAGTGTAATGGAATGCTATGCCTAACACAGTTGAATGTCATAGTGATGTCACATCCTGTGCTTCCCCATTAAAGCCTTGACAGTTTCTGCATTTACCCCATGTTTAGTCTAACCAAAGAACTAACATGATTATACTAATAATAATCAAACTGATCATTCTGCAGCATAGTTCAGGTAGGATTTCATTAAGTTCATAGTGTTTATTACTCTTTTGGACTTAACTGAAAAACAAATGTAACTCATTATATTATTACTTTGCAGAATCCAGTGATGTTACACAGACGCCAATATTAAGGCTTCCACAGGGTGACTCTGCAGTAATGAACTGCAGTCATACTAAAGGTGCACTCTATTTCTACATGTACTGGTTTCGACAGCGGCAGGGAGAAACCATGAAGCTCATCGCTTTTACAATGAAAGACAACCCGCCAGACTTTGGTGAATTTTCTGAAGATAAATACTCAGCTGAAAAGACAGTAGCTGAGAGAGGGTCTTTCACAGTGAAGACGCTGCAGCCTGATGACAGTGGTGTGTATTTCTGTGCAGTGAGTGAACACAGTGACACAGACTGACTGTGCTGCTGTACAAAAACCTCAAATGTTCACGCTCCCGAAACACAGAACAGGTGCTATGACAGGTGTTAATAATGATAAAGATATTTTGCTGAAATTATGTTCAAATGTTGGTTTGCAACTCCACCATACATGTAGTGATCTTTAGAAAATCTGCATAAAATTCCATAAATCTGCCATATAACAACTTTGACCACCAGCTTCCAATAAATAAATAAATCATCAATTAATAAATATTATTAAAAAAAATAATAATTCATTTTTTGAATGAGTCCCTCCAAACTGATTTGTTCTATGTTACATAAACTGAATTGCTTTATTATTATTGTTACTGAAGCAATATCACATTCATATGAGTGCATTCTGGCCATATGCCAGCACTGCTGTAATGAATATCACACAATCTTGCTGCCTCCTTACCTGCAGGACTCAATGGAGGCAGTTTAACAATCAGAATTAATATTTAGTGACTTGGATTTAAGACTCAATATTAATAGTATTGTTGTCTGTTTTTGCTCCATCGATGAAAACAGTTTCAAACAAAGCCATAGCACAAGCTGTTGTAACACTTAACAACACAGTCAGGGTTAAGCCACAATAGGACATGAATCCAGCAGATGGTGCTAAATGCTAACATTTATATTTAAATAGAAGTAGCTCACATTCATCAGGTTTTTTGGTGCCTTAGGTCAATTCTCTTTCAGTTCAATCAAACTTTTTTTTCGTTGACAAAATGAACACCAGTCTCATGTGGGCTACTGCTTTTTAACTCGTGACATATCACCAAGTTACAAACAGGTGAGTTTGGTCAAGGTTGAAGATAAACTCTGTTGAGAACCACTGTAAGACATGCTTACAGCAGTGTGTCTGTGTATCTATTTGCAGTTGCAATCCTACTTGCTATGCAGCAGCACACATAGCAGATCCTGTCTGCCAAGAACGAATATATGAATCCATTAACACGCTAAAACTACACTTGATTTTCAATACTGTGCATGGCAGTGTTTTCTAGATCGAAGACATCTATCCTATAAAAACACTATAAAGGGACAAAGTGATGTCACAGTGATGTCACATCATGTGCTTCCCCATTAAAACATTCACAGTTTCCTTCTGCATGTATAGCATATGGTCTGGTCTAGTCAAAGAACTAACATGATTATACTAATAATCATCAAACTGATCATTCTGCAGCATATTTCAGGTAGGATATCTTTAAGTTCATATTGTATTGTATTGTTTTGGACTTGATTGTAAAACAAATCCAACTAATTCTATTATTATTTTGCAGAATCCAGTGATGTTACACAGACACCAAGATTATGGGTTGAACAGGGTGCATCTGCAGGAATGAACTGCAGTCATACTAAGGGTGCAGACTATTGGTACATGTATTGGTTTCGGCAACGACAGGGAGAAACAATGAAACTCATTGCTTTTACAAATAAAAACGCCCCGCCAGACTTTGGTGAATTTTCTGAAGATAAATACTCAGCTGAAAAGACTGTAGCTGAGAGAGGGTCTTTCACAGTGAAGACGCTGCAGCCTGATGACAGTGGTGTGTATTTCTGTGCAGTGAGTGAACACAGTGACACAGACTGACTGTGCTGCTGTACAAAAACCTCAAATGTTCACGCTCCCGAAACACAGAACAGGTGCTATGACAGGTGTTAATAATGATAATGACATTTTGCTGAAATTATATTCAAATATTTGTTTGTTGCAACTTCACCATACATTGTAGAGATCTTTAGAAAATCTGCATAAAATTTCACAATATGACTTTGCGGTGTTTAATCCACAAAATGCCATATAATGATTATGACCACTAGCTTCCAAATTATATTAAAAATAACTAAAAAGCAATTAATGTCAGTTCATGCATATTATTACCAAAAAAATAATTACCTGGTAGTGACTCCTTTGGCAAAATTCACGGCAACATTTTTATGAATGTGTCACTGAATCATTTACTTAACTGATTTGTTCTGTTACATTACATGCAGAATTGCTTTATGATTATTATTACAAAAGCAATATTACATTCACAAGAATGTGTTATGGCCATATATCAGCATTGCTGTAATGAATATCACACAATCTTGCTGCCTCCTTACCTGCAGGACTCAATGGAGGCAGCATGACTGCATAAACAGTTTAATAATCTGAATTAATATTTATTGACTGACATTTAAGACACAGTATTAGCAGTAGTGTTGCCTGTTTTTGCTCCGTCAATGAAATCAGTGTCAAGCAAAGCCATAACAGAAGCCGTTGCAGGGTTGAGCCACAATAGGACATGAATCCAGCAGATGGTGCTAAAGGCTAATATTTGCAGTATATCACAGGAGACGTAGCTCACATTGCTCAGGTTTTGGATGCCTAAAGTCTTTCAATTCAAACAAACTTTTCTTTCTTTTTTTTTTTTTTTCCATTAACTTCCTGTTTAAACCATTAACAAAATGAACACCAGTCTCATGTACCATTCTTTAACTGGTGACATATCATCAAGTTACAGACAGGTGAGTTTGCTCAAGGTTGAAGATAAATTCTGCAGAAGAAATAAATAAAAAGGACCTTGATAGCCAGAGTTGAGAACCACTGTGACATGTGACATGCTCTCAGCAGCATGTGTGTGTATTTACTTGCAGTTACAAGTCGTTACTTGCTATGCAGCAGCACACATAACCAGTGTTGGGCACGTTACTTTAAAAAAGTAATTAGTTATAATTACTAGTTACTTCTCACAAATAGTAACTGAGTTAGTAACTGAGTTACATCATTATAAAAGTAACTAATTACCAGGGAAAGTAACTATTGCGTTACTTTTTTTTTAAAAAAAATAAAATGTCAAATAACTTTGGATGCCCCCAATATTAAATAAAAAGAATAAATTATTATTATAAAACATTGTACATTAATCTACAGTATTTATCTACTGACACTTATATCAGTCAGTCAAGCATTATAATATAATATTATGATAATTATATTATATGATGATAGAACTTTAGTAATTAGAATTACCATGAATGTCTATTTGTCATCAATATCAAACGCACTAAGGATTAATGAGCTGCTGGGTTCATGAATATTAATCACGTTGTCTGCGTTCGCTCGAATTGATTTGCTGAAATCAAAACAGTGATGATAATAGGTGAGCGCCGGCCAATGAGATTGTCGTTTGCGCATTAGCTCCGCCCACTACCAGAAAAACCGTTCTTAAAAGTTGAAGAATTTCAAAGGAACTCCGTTATTTTGACAGGAAAATACAACAAAGAATATCGTTTACATGTAGCGCGTCAATTCTGGATGTTATGAAAGACTCTCTTGCAATTATTTGCGTGCGTGTATGTGAGAGAAAGCGACGGCGAGTCGTGCGTCTTTACACTAGAGTTTACGGTACGTCAAATACAGCTACACTGCGCATCCATTCAGATGCACTGAATATAATATAGTAACGCCACATTTTATTGTCAGTAACGGTAACGGCGTTGTAACGGGGAAACAGTATTTTGTTTGATTACTCGTTACTGAAAAAAATAACGCCGTTAGTAACGCCGTTTATTTATAACGTCGTTATTCCCATCACTGCACATAACAGATATTGCCTGCCAAGAACAAATACATTACCATTGTCATAAATCCATTAACATGCTAAAACTACACTTGAATTTCAATACTGTGCATGGCAGTATTTTCTAGATTAAAGACATCATTAGTCTATCCTGCAAAAACCCTAGGGACAAAGTGATGTCACAGTGATGTCACATTGTGTGCTTCCCCATTAAAACATTCACAGTTTCCTTCTGCATGTATAGCATATGGTCTGGTCTAGTCAAAGAACTAACATGATTATACTAATAATCATCAAACTGATCATTCTGCAGCATATTTCAGGTAGGATTTCATTAAGTTCATATTGTTTATTAATCTTTTGGACTTAACTGAAAAACAAATCTAACTTAAAATTGTATTATTATTTTGCAGAATCCAGTGATGTTACACAGACACCAATATTAAGGGTTCCACAGGGTAAATCTGCAAAAATGGACTGCAGTCATACTAAGGGTGCACAATATATCTGCATGTATTGGTTTCGACAGCGGCAGGGAGAAACAATGAGACTCATTGCTTTTATAACGACAAGCAACAAGACAGAGTTTGGTGAATTTTCTGATAAAAAATACTCAGCTGAAAAGACTGTAGCTGAGAGAGGGTCTTTCACAGTGAAGACATTGCAGCCTGATGACAGTGGTGTGTATTTCTGTGCAGTGAGTGAACACAGTGACACAGACTGACTGTGCTGCTGTACAAAAACCTCAAATGTTCACGCTCCCGAAACACAGAACAGGTGCTATGACAGGTGTTAATAATGATAAAGATATTTTGCTGAAATGATGTTCAAATGTTGGTTTGCAACTCCACCATACATGTAGTGATCTTTAGAAAATCTGCATGCATAAAATTTCTCAATATGACTTTGCAGTGTTTAAGCCACAAAATGCCATATAATAATTGTGACCACCAGCTTCCAAATTATTTTAAAAATCAATTAATATCAGTTAATAAAAGAAAAAAAAATGGTTGTGACTCTTTCTGCAAGATTCATGGCAACAAGTGTTTTTTATGAATGAACCACTGAATCATTAACTTAACTGATTTGCTCTGTTACATTGCACACAGAATTGCTTTATTATTATTGAAGCAATATCACATTCACTATAGCATATTATGGCCACAACATCACTGCTGTATTTATGAATATCACACACACTCGATGGAGGTAGTATGTGAGCAAGAACAATTAAATATTCAGAAATAATATTTAGTGATTTGCATTTAATACACAGAATATAAGCAATTGCATTGTCTGTTCCATCAATAAAAACAGTTTCAAACAAAGCCACAGAAGAGACATTGCACACTGAACAACACAGTAATGGTTGAGCCACAATAGGACATGAATCCAGCAGATGGTGCTAAAGGCTAACATTTACAGTATATTACAAGAGTAGTGATTCACAGACTTTGTGATTGTAACCTTACATCAAACAAGTCACATGAGAGTCACCTCATGATTTGAATCGCTTTCTGTTCAAACCATTGACAAAATGAACACCGGTCTCTGAAGTGTTCTGTAACTTATGACCTATCATGAGTTAAAATTACTGTCATTCATTCATAATTTTTGCTCATATGCTGTTTAGGCATCAGCATTTTTTATTATGTAGTATTTATTATTATATATTTGTTATACATGACATGATGTCAACTTCTCATTAAAGTAAAGGCTCTGTATGTTGTGCTAAAGAAGTAGTAGGCATAAAGTGGAGGTTTCTGAAGGTGTTTATTATTTTTCTGAAGATGTACAAGAACGAGTTTGTCATAGAAGGAAGAGTTTAAATGTATAATGATGCACTAGACTGCACTAACCCTAACCCTAACTACACGCGACGCGACACGCGATAAAAGGTACATTTTCCATGTTAATCCGAGTTTTTGTCTTTCAGAGAGAGCCCGCCCACACAGGCTTCTGATTGGCTGTGATATTTGATTAATTCTGTCGTGTCGCGGTGTTGCGTGGCATCTGGTGTGGACACCCAAATTGTGTGAAAGGCCAAAAGGGCCAAAAACACGTGAATTTTAACGCGTATTTCACGCGTATTTAACATGTTAACAACAGGACATTCTAGTTTTAACAGTAATCAAACATAAGTTATCATCAAAGCATGAACATTTTGTGGGGAAATCAGTTACAGTGGAGGAAAAAACTAATTCAGTCCAACCCAGGTACAGATGCAACAACTGCAGGCTGTGGACATTCTTGCAGGGCCTGTTGGAAGTCCTGCTATTGATGTATTTCAAACCGTAATTAATATTTTACTACAGTAGCTTCCTGTCGATTGGTTCTATTGTAATTTGAAAATAAAACAATATTTTGTTGTTGTTGTTGTTGTTGTTAATGGATTGTTGACTGATTTTTTATTTTATTTTATTTTTATTTATTTATTTATTTATTTATTTATTTTGTGAAGAGGTTTCAATAAGCGTCACCTACTGGCAATAGCTGTAAATGTAAGCACAAACATATTATCTTAAATCTGTATTGATTGCTTACCTCCACTGTAACTGATTTCCCTACAAAATGTTCATGCTTTGATATAACTTATGTTTGATCACTGTTAAAACTAGAATGTCCACTAATGTGTTTATTTACGAAAAAAAGCAGTGGAGAAAATTAGGAAATTTTATTTTTCTGTAATATTTCCTAAAACAGCAATTTAAATATAGTATTTCTATAAGCTCACAAAAAGAAAAGGGGAAAAAAAAATCTTTAGCATGTTAAATGGTGGTAGGAATGATCTATGAATGGTACACCCCCCTAAGCACACATGAATGGTTTGACACAAGTCTTCAGCAGCCAATGACACTGACCCAGTCAAACTGATTTTTAAAGGTATTTCAGGCGTATTTAACACCTATTTCACGTTCACACATATTTAACGCACTGATTTTTCACGCGTTAAAATAGGTGTTGTTAACTCATTAAATACGTGTTAAATATGCGTGTGGTTTTTTTTTGGCCCTTTTGGCTTTCCATAGTTAGGACACAGTGTTAGGGAGAATGCTGCACTATTGCTATGCCTAACCAAGCTGAATTTCAACACTGCATGTTTTTTGTTTGTTTGTTTGTTTGTTTTGTTTTTTTAACTGCATGTGGTATTGTAAACACTATGAAGGTACTGAGTGATGTCATAGTGATGTCACATCCTGTGCCTCCCCATTAAAGCTTTCATGGTTTGCTTCTGCAGTTATGGCACATCTAGTGTAGCCAGATAACTAAAATGATTACATTAATCAGAGGCATCATGCCCATTCAAAGTTTTCAGATTTTTGGATTTTGAATGTAGCTTCCAAAAGACAAAAAAATAAAATAGCCAAATAATATTTTCTATATTTGATACAATCACACCAGCTTGATTAAATTGTTCAGCGCGTCATATCATCAGTTGCTAAATTCAAATCTGCCTTCGCTGGGTGGCACTGAGCCATATACAGACGCGTTTTTACAGCTCTGCACATTATAACCAATCACACAGGATGCTATGCTGTTGAGCGTATGAATGCAATGACCAATCAGAGGTACTCACTGACTGAATACCTCTTTCTGGCGCAATTCTCTCGTTAGAAACAACAATGAATGAGTCTTCATGAATGAGCCACTGAATCATCTACCAAACTGATTTGTTCAAAAGCACTGAATCATTCAGGAACAAAAGAGTATATTAGGACAATAACTCTATCATGTTAAAATACACACTTTAAATCATTACACAATTACACGATTACATCACTTTATTATTATTAGCTTCAAAAGGAACGTCACATTCACAAGAGTGTGTTATAGCCATATATCAGCACTGCTGTAATAATTATCACACAATCTTTCTGCTTCCTTACATGCAAGACTCGATGGAGGCAGGATGACTGCATGCACAGTTTAACAATCTGAATTTATATTTAGCCACTTGCATTTAAGACACAATATCAGCACTTTTAGCATAGCTTAGCATAGATCATTGAATCCAATTAGACCAGTAGCATCGCGTTTAAAAACGATCAAAGAGTTTCGATATTTGTCCTATTTAAAACTTGACTCTTCTGTAGTTATATCGTGTACTAAGATTGGCGGAAAATGAATCAAGGAACTTTGCTGCCGTAACATGGCCGCAGCAGGCGTAGTGATATTACGCAGCGCCTGAAGATCGTTTTTAAACGCGATGCTACTGGTCTAATTGGATTCAATGATCTATGCTAAGCTATGCTAAAAGTGCTATCGCCAGACAAAAAATATTTTTGTGAAAAAAACATGCTTAACACAGCACCATGAGGTCCACTCCTTCATGGCCAAGGGGAAATGGGAGGGGCTTGAAAACATAATGGTCATATGACCACAAATGTGTTCCGTTGCCTAGATACAGTGGGTGTCTCACATTACCCGATGTCTCACATTACCCCACTCTCCCCTACCTGACAGCCCCTACCCTAAACCTACCCGGTTCTGAACAATAATGATGACGATAAATTTCCCAGTATCGCGTCGGCATATTGATGCTAAGGGTTTCCGTGCGTGGAGCACGGCTGATGCCTGTCACTGACTTACATTGGTATCACTTCTGTGAGCCCATCACGGAATTTTTTCTGTGAGCCCATCACTGAATTTTCGGTGATTCCGTGATGCCACCACAGATTCGGAGGTTAATTAAGTCCGTGAACATTACACGGAATTCTGTGAGATCAGGTTGACACGGTAATGGTTGAGCCATAATAGGACATGAATCCAGCAGGTGGTGCTAAAGGCTAACATACAGTCGTGGCCAAAAGTTTTGAGAATGTCATAAATATTAATTTTCACAAAGTCTGCTGCTTCAGTGTTTTTAGATCTTTTTGTCAGATGTTATTATGGTATACTGAAGTAAAATTACAAGCATTTCATAAGTGCCAATGGCTTTCATTGACAATTACATTAAGTTTAAGCAAAGACTCAATATTTGCAGTGTTGACCCTTCTTTTTCAAGACCTCTGCAGTTCGTCCTGGCATGCTGTCAATCAACTACTGGGCCACATCCTGACTGATGGCAGCCCATTCTTACATAATCAATGCTGGGAGTTTGTCAGAATTTGTGGGTTTTTGTTTGTCCACCCGCCTCTTGAGGATTGACTGCAAGTTCTCAATGGGATTAAGTTCTGGGGAGTTTGCTGGTCATGAACCCAAAATTTCAATGTTTTGTTCCCCAGGCCACTTACTTATCACTTTTGCCTTATGGCAAGGTGCTCCATCATGCTTGAAAAGGCATTGTTCGTCACCAAACTGTTCTTGGATGGTTGGGAGAAGTTGCTCTCGGAGGATGTTTTTGTGTCATTCTCAAAACTTTGGTCTGCTAAAGTTGATTCAGCTGTGGGATCAGGGCACCTCCAGTGCAGAGCTTGCTCAGGAATGGCAGCGGGCAGGTGTGAGTGCATCTGCACGCACAGTGAGGCCAAGACTTTTGGAGGATGGCCTGGTGTCAAGAAGGCCAGCAAAGAAGCCACTTCTCTCCAAAAAAAAACATCAGGGACAGATTGATCTTCTGCCGAAAGTATCGTGAATGGACTGCTGAGGACTGGGGCAAAGTCATATTCTTCGATGAAGCCCCTTTCCGATTGTTTGGGGCATCTGGAAAAAGGCTTGTCAGGAGAAGAAAAGGTGAGCGCTACAATCAGTCCTGTGTCATGCCAACAGTAAAGCATCCTGAGACCATTCATGTGTGGGGTTGCTTCTCATCCAAGGTAGTGGGCTCACTCACAATTCTGCCCAAAAACACAGCCATGAATAAAGAATGGTACCAAAACACCCTCCAACAGCAACTTCTTCCAACAATCCAACAACAGTTTGGTGAAGAACTGGTGACTTTTTTGGCCACTCATTTTTTAGTGCTTTAAAATGAAGAGAATCTTCAGAACTAGAGTTTAAGTGGATCCAGAACTTTAAAACTCTTTTTTTTTTTAATGATTAGATTTAGGGGGAGATGGCCTAACTCTGCTCTGCAGGCGTTATTAGGTGTGTTTCTGTGGACATGAAGGATGCTTCTGCAGAACTCTACATGCAGAGCTTCTAAAGGGTGTTTGTGGCAGTCTTTATGGCTGTAGTTACTCGCTGGGCCCCAGATCTTGCTTCCATACAGGGCAAAATCTTTGTCCAGATTCTGATGGGGATGTCTATTTTGAATAATTTTGTTCGTATGGCATGCAGTGCTCTGCGGGTTTTTACAAGTAATGTTTTTATTGCAAAATTGAAAATTCCAGTGGGAATTAAAACCAGACCAAGATAATTGTATTATAAAGCATGTTAATGCATTGTGTTGTTTAAAGTAAATATATGTTCATGTTCTAGATTTCTGTTTTTTTTCTGAAATATAATCTTAGTTTGTTGGATGTTGACTTCTAGGTTCCAATCATGGCAGTATTTAGTTAAAATGTCAAGGTTGTTCTGGAGACCTTCTGGTGTTTTAGACAGAATTAGTAAGTTGTCTGCATACAGCAAATATTTGACTTCTGTGTCGAATAACTGTAGTCCTGACTGTCTCTCTCTCTCTTTCTCTATACATATATATATAATCTAAAATGACATACAGATCTTTCACCACTAGACTAAAACACCCAACTCCATATCTAGTTTATTTCAGCTTCAAGACTCTCCTATGTTCAGCTATTCATTATGATTTTTTATTTTTTATTTTGTTGCTATATTTGTATCACTATGATGGCCTGTTGCTATGTATAAGATGACATTTCAGCGCATCTCAGTGTACAGCAAATAGGCCTACTGCATTTTTCTAGATAAAAGACAATACACAATTAACCTGCCATTAATTAATATTATAAAGAAAGTGTGATGTAATTGTGATGTCACATCCTGTGCCTCACCATTAAAGCACTCATTACTTCCCCTCTGTATTCATGATATTTCTAATCTAGCTAGAGAGCTAATATGATTACACTAATATCCTTTAAACCGACAATTCTGCAACATACTTCAGGTTATATATCAGTTCTTATATCATTGTTTTGGAGTTAATATTAAACATGAGATATTAAATAATTTATTATTTTATTTTTTTATTATTATAATTTTTTTCAGAAGACAGTGATGTTACACATGCAGACTCCAATATTATGACTTCCACAGGGTGAATCTGCACAAATAAACCCCAAAATACTGTATTATGCATGCAATCAGCCTTCAAATAATCTTCAAAAACGTATATGAATAAATAAACGAATGATTCATTCATTCATTCATTCATTAAAGTTCCTTAATTAATTAATTAATCACTAGCAGAAAATCAGCAGTTTTTCACAGCAAGTTCATAAAAAAGTGTGTGTGTGTGTGTGTGTGTGTGTGTGTGTGTGTGTGTGTGTGTGTGTGTGTGTGTGTGTGTGTGTGTGTGTGTGTGTGTGTGTGTGTGTGTGTAAAAATCATTTATGTGAAATCATTTATGTCATTTATAATAACTATATATTATATAGTAATATGTAATCATGCATAACAATAATGAAAGGTTAAAATATCACTACTCTCATTACTGTCATGAATCCAGCAGATGGCACTAACATGTAACATTACACGTATTATGAGCATGAAGGCAGCTCACAGACATCAAACATCTCAGTTACTTTGAAGAGGAAATGTAGTGTCACATGATTTTTTTGTATCTCATGGATCCAGTTCAGTCCAGTCTTAACCACTATTCCAGACCATTGATAAAAAAATAATATATTGTGTCCTGTGTAGTTCTTTACCTAATGACATTATGGATTATGAATATTGTGATACATTTATGATTATTGCATAAATGGTGTTTAGACATCAACATTTATTGGTTATTTAGTTATGAATCATAACCGAAGTAACATGAAGTTGACAACACCCATAATCGGAAGGGCTCTGAATGTGCTGCTTAGGCTAAGCAGTAAGCCGTAGGCTAGATGCCTCTGTATTTATTTATTTATTAGTTAGTTAGTTAGTTAGTTAGTTAGTTAGTTAGTTAGTTAGTTAGTTAGTTAGTTAGTTAGTTAGTTAGTTAGTTAGTTAGTTAGTTAGTTAGTTAGTTAGTTATAAAGACAATGGCTTCATGTTAAAATGGAATGTTTAAATAAAACAAAATTTTTGAGATTGGGTTGGATTTTAATGGATGAGGTAAAAGTGGATACATCAGGACATATCTTATTATCTCATATTTAAAGTTGTTTATGCAACTTTATCATAGATAAATGTTTATGATAAATGATACATGTAAACATGCAATTTCTATCGCTGAATTAACAAGCACATATACATATACAGAGTTACTACTTTATAAATGTAAGTTTTATAACAGGCAGCCAGTCAAACAAACTACATAGTTTAATATAGAAATGTCCTGCAGTGTCACAACATAAGATGGCCATTAAGATGGATGTATCCTTGGACATAATGCCACCATTTCAGTCTTAGTCTAAATTCACCTTGTTTATATGGAAGTACAGTGAACAAATTACACTCTTGTGACATAGAGAGTCTCTTTCTCAAATGCTGATTGACATTTCCCCCTGAGGTGAAAACTATTCGGTTACCAACCTAGATCTTTACACCACCCAACCCCACCTCTAGAGGCACACTGCTATTATTTAAGTCTCAAGACTTTGCTAAGTTCAGCTATTCATGATGCAGTTGTATTTTGCTGTCTTGTTTGTATCATTACAATGGCCTGCCACTATATGTAAGCTGCTGATTTGCTCAAAACCAGCTTTACATGTTTTTAGTCCTAAATTACTCATAACAATTCTTTTTATCTCAGGTCTTCAGGTAGACCAAAACCCATTGGATCTTATTCTTAAACCAGGTGAACCACTGAAGGTTGTCTGCTCCATCACAGGCACTGATAACCCAAACCTGTACTGGTACCGCTGGACCCCAACAGATGGTTTCAAGTTGATGTTCAGTTCGCTCGGTGTAGGAAATGTGGATCCAGCAAGCGTGGGGTATTTTTCATCCAACAGACCAGGGCTTCTTCAGATAGTACTGGAGTCCAAGAGTGTAACCGATGTTGGTTCTGTTGTTTGGTTCTGTGCAGCCAGTCCCCACAGTATAACAGACTACAGTGAAAGCTGTACAAAAACTCTCAGGGACGAAAACCACTTTTTGAGTTAATTTGATGGCTAGATCATATAATTTGAGGCCCTGTCAGAAACTGCTTTGACTGACATAAATTTAGTCAAAAATCATACAGTAAAATTTTAACCCTTGTGTTGAGATTTACTGTTTTTTTTTTTGTTTGTTTGTTTGTTTGTTTTGTTTTTTCTGATTTGGAGTCCCATTTCCAATGATTTTTGTAAACAATAATCAGTTATTGCAGTATTAACTCTCTCTTTTATCACAACATAGAAATACATTTTTCAAAAATGTTATCATGGCTGTACTTCAAATTGACCCCAGTAAAAACTTGATGTACAAATTACATTAAATCAAACACAAATACACATTTGACAACTTACAGCTTGCAACATTTGGACATTTTCAAGTTGACATTTTGTTGTAATCAGTTCTCATAAAATTAAAATGAGATAAAAGTGCTAAAATCATCTCTAAAATGTTAATTATGTTTTTGAGATATTACATGAGGATTAACAGGAACCATTATTTGTTATTAAAGAGCACAATAACAGAATTGGATTTTTGATTTTCATTGCTTTCATAATTTACATCATTTACTGGAAAAACTGACAACATTTGAATGTGTTTCAGATTACTCAGACTGAGCAACTGATTCATGATGCAGTTCAACATGTTCCAGAAAAACAATACAGATGTGGGGGTGTGTGGTGCAGACTGTTGATAGAATAATCTACAAACACGCTCCTTGCATGAATCACCAGTTTCTGCACCAGTTTTCAACAGCTCTTTGCTTTCATTGGTTTCGTCTGAAGACGTGTATGAGCTTTGAGGCTTGTGTGCAGCAGCAGGTGTGTGAAAGATGCAGGATGAAACATGAACATCTCGAGAACGTTCTGACCACATCCTCCCCAACACCTTGCAAAGAACTGACACCACATCCTGCTTTCAGCTACAGCAAACTGCAGCAGTATAGCATTTAAAGTCATCTATACAGTACTCAAAGCAGAATAATTCTTCTGGATTTTATTCACATTTTCAAGCAGAAAACAAACAAGTGTTGTTATTTATTTATTTATTTATTAATTTCAAAAGAATATAAATGTATTTACAAAATCAAGATGGTGCTTTATTTTCAGTTGCAGTCACATTGTTCTTAGTACTTTGTAAATGCCTTGTTCCAGGAATTTTAGAAAAGCTTCAAAACTCATTATCAGAAATGTAGATGTCATTTACATTTAAAGTCTTATTTTGTTTTTCTTATTGCAGTGGAAGATTCTTACATAACTTAGACAACAACCCACACTTTCCAATAGTGCAGATTTTCCACTGAAAAAAAAAAACATATGCAAATATCCTCTGTTTCTTGTAA
Source organism: Acrossocheilus fasciatus (assembly GCA_036784905.1). Taxonomy (NCBI): domain Eukaryota; kingdom Metazoa; phylum Chordata; class Actinopteri; order Cypriniformes; family Cyprinidae; genus Acrossocheilus; species Acrossocheilus fasciatus. The sequence continues at coordinate 23,812,785 of CM071954.1, read as the reverse complement.
AACAAAGGCCTCAGAATTACGTAAATGTCAAATGTTTTAGTCATAGCACAAAAATAGAACCCAAAACTGTTTATGTAATTCTACTTAAATTGTTACTCATTCCAGTCAAGTCACTAACTCCACTGAACTTTCAAGCTTTGAAAAAAAGTAAAAAAAAAACATATATGTGATTTGAAGTTGTGCACAAATATAACAAACATGAATCTAGTAAATTGTAGGTAACTCAGATATTTTACACAACTTGTAAATAATAAAGAAAGTCACTTCTGGCCTCTCGTATCTCAGTCCTCTGGTAATTGTTTCTTCTTCGCTGAGAACTGTAGGGTAATAAATTAATGTCACAATCTATCTATATTTATACTTATATATACATATACTGTATGCATATTTGATGTGTGAGATGTGCATAATAGTTATCAGGATTTACCTTGAGTTTGCACAGCACACCAGCCACAACCAGCGCATACAGCAGGTTTTTGCTGAGGAATAGGATGTAGCCAAAGCCAAGCAGTTTCAATCCTTTAGGCTTCTCTAAAAACACGGACAAACAAACATGTCAGATACAGCACTTAAAGACATAAATGCAATGACTGTCTATATATCAGTGATTTCTCTCATGGAATTCAGTCTTAGAATATACAGTGGCCCGAAAGAGTATTTCGGCACGATCAGTCTCACTACAACCTATAAATATATCAAATAAAGTGTCATCTGCAAATGTATTATTCTCTATATTATTATGATATCTACTGTCTGGAGAGATGGAGCTGCTTATGGCTGCATTGAACTTGTTTCATAATCAGTGAGCTTTATGCAGTTATTGAACCTGATTATAACATTTGGTGCATTTTCACAAACCTTTTTGACCGTTTATGGTGTTTGTGACATTGACATATTTATCTCCGTTGAAGAAATGGACGGTACAGGCGAAGCTACTCTCGGGATTCATCCAGTCCGTGTAATTAACTTTTATTCTGCTGCTGATGTGGTACATTAATGTTGTCTTGTCCTGTTGGGCTGAGGTGTCAGTTGATATATCGTCCTGTCTCTCTACGTCATTCACTTTCCAGGACACACTCACATGATCGGGGTAAAAGCCTGAGGCCACACACACTAAAGTTGACCATTCATGATTTATCTTTTTCTGGGAACAGATTTCTTTTGGAGAGGGTGGAAGGATCTTGACTTCAGGTAGAGTGACGTTTGTAGCTTGAGAAGGAAAGAGGAAAATCAGGAAGATTCATTTGCAACAATTACTATGTAATTGACCTTGTAATTATTACATGCATCAGTGAAAGGCTTGATATTGATTGGTCAATCACAGCAAAGGCTGATGAATTTATGTATTTATTTTATTTTGATTTATTTACAATGATTGCTAAATTGTATATTTCATTGTTGTCCATGGCAACACACTGATGCTACTTTCATGTATTTTGTATCAAAAGGATGTTTTATGCTAATACTGTATGTGGATGAATACTGTATCCGTCTAAAGAAATGCACACTTATACAACAACTTATATAAAGCTGCTTAGTTTATACATACATCTAAATGTGTAGATGCTTTGGTTTGTGTGCAGTTTCAAATAAAGTTAAAATACTTATTTTAAATCTAGTTTTACATTTAAGTACTTGTGGACTTTCTGAAATGTTCCCTTATTTTCTCTTTGAAAATAGATTTGGAATTAGCATATGATTAATAATTATGATTTTACTGAATAAATAAACATTCATTGATCCATTAACTAATAAATAAACATTTTACGTAGATAAAATAATGTGTACATTTGTATTTTAGTGCCCCATGTACTTTTTGTTTTCTGTATCCAATCCATTTCTCATTTTTCATGTAGAATATGACCCATTTTACTGCATTTCACAAATCAAACAAGTACATTTATTGAATGATATCTACTAATACAATTTGAGAATTTAAAAATTCAGACTTACCCAGAACCGTCAGTTTGGTCCCTTCTCCAAATTCTAGTTTTGCGTAGCTAGTACACGATGATTTATCTCATTACCTAAACCTCAACAACTAACAGCTAATAATGGGCAATGGTACACTGTTTTTGGGGCCCCTTTTCAGTTTGAGACCATGAAAGCCATAGTGGCCTCCCAGCTGTTACCCGGAGAGGCCTCTTCTGTGCAGCAGGTAGCAGACTGAAATTCTGTTTTTTGTGAATTTTTTGTGCATTTAAATGTGTATTATGATCTTAACAGTAATTAAAGCTAATAAAAATGGTAAATATATACAGTGGCCTCAAGAACAATCAAAACACGGAAAAAAAAGGATAATAAAATATCAAAGCAAATACCATCTGTAGACAACTGTAGAGCTTTTCTAAGAACTAATCCCACTGCTTTTATCATTTCTGCCATTATTTTTAAACAATTATACAGCCAATGGGTGTAGTTAATCATTAACTGTGTACTTATATTTGACAGTTAAAAAGAGGTCAAATACATTGTATTTTCATTTTTAATAATGTATTCTTTAACTGATATTTTGAACAAAATATACCAGATGAGGCACTTTTTGGGGGAAAAAAATGAGAAGAAAGAGGTGTTCAGGTACAGTTCTGTAGCACTCCATCACTCATCTTAAAATAATAATAATAATAATAATAATAATAAAAAAGTTGATTGGTTTATCCAGTTATTTAAGTGGTGGGAGCCTAAAGTGCCAATTAATAATAATTTATATGTGGAATGAGATTTATATTGCTTTCATTTTCATTCAGATGATAGAAAAAGTTATTGATTCCTAATAACAGCTGTGTATTCACTAGGGGGCCTCACTGGGAATATAAAGACCACATAGGCTACAGAATATAATCAACCCATTACATCATTGTTACTATATGTTGTTACTTGATTGAAAGCAGTTTGGAGATCATTGTTAGTCCTATGAAAGTTACTGGCTACAAATGAACTTTTGCATTTATGCATTTTGCAGATGCTTTTATTCAAAGCAATTCACTGTTGATTTGCTTTCCCTGGGAATCAAACCTGTGACAGCTAGAGCCATATGCTCTACCAAATGAACTACAGCAAAAATAAAAGCGAAATAGCTAATCGGTGAACAATGTCCCTTTAAAATAAATGAGAATTTTCTTTGTGGATAATGTGTTATAGATTTTATTTTATTTATGTGCAAAGCAAATGTAATTAAACAGAAAATACAGTAGCTCTTACTGTGAAAAATTATGTATTATATTCACCTCTGTGAAGTCTCTTTTAGAATTCTATCAAATTAGCACTAAATATAGTAGCAAGGAAACAAGCAAAAGAAAATATATATATATATATTTAAACAAAAAAAAGAAAAGTATATTTTATGATTAATCTGATCTGAAGTACCTGCAAGCTTTCATTGGGATAAACACTCAGAAAAGAACAGAAGGAGAGAAATTAAATATAAACAGTTAAATAAACAGCATCTCTTCTGGTTGGAGTAAATGGAGTTTTCTTGGTAACTTCATCAATCCAGATATGTTCAGTTGATTCGCTTTCCAGATGAACCCTGAAACAAATAATACATAAACATTGAGACATTCAGAGAGCGAGAGAGAGAGAGAGAGAGAGAGAGAGAGAGAGATTATCTATCTATTTTTATATCATTGTAACATTTACATGTGACCAAACACTTAACGCTTATGTTGTTAATATTCTTCCAGCACTTCTGTTTGAAATGATACATTATAATTACAAGTTTATCATCCTTACCCTTCTGCACACAAACACTAAGATGACAAGGCCATACAGTGCACTCTTAGCAATGAACACACCGTATGCCAGCGATATCGTCTGCGATGATTTTAAATAGTCTTCTGGAAATTAAAAGATCAAATCATAATATATTATTCAGCATAGCATAACTGATAAACGTTTGACCTCTGACCCTAATTCATCTTTTGCAGATAGACATCAAAAAAAAAAAAAAAAAAAAAAAAAACCTTACCTGGTTCATATCCAGCCTCTGTAATTAGAAAATAATTCATTAGAAGACCCGAATGTTAAAATATAAAAATTACTTTAAGCATGCATTGCCAACGCATTGTATTCACAGACAGAAGTTTTTTTTTTTTTTTTTTCATCTTTCAACTTATGTCTAATGAAATACCTCCAGTTCCAGTGATATGAGCGGGTATGTCGGTGGCATTGTTTTTGTCATCGATGAAGGTCACTGTACATGTGTACATGGTTTTTGGTGTGAAGTCTTTTTTAGGGACTTTAAGTCTGCTGGATATGCGGAACATTCTTGTTGCATCGTCTTGGGTGGCATAAGGGTCTGTCGCTACATCCTCTGTTACATTCTCTCTGCTTCCACGTGTCCATTTTATGCTCACATGGTCTGGGTAGAAGTCTTCAGCCAAACACACAAGAGTGACCTTTTCCTTACAGCTCGTCTCGTTTAGAATTTTTACCACTGGTCGTTTGATTTCAACACCAGTCTCTGTAAAACAATATAATAAACAAATCGCATAAATATCATAAGCATATGTAACAAAATATTAATATAAACATACGCATGAACAATTTTGGAGACCATTTTCCCCATTACATTTCAGTCTGCTTAAACTTAAACTGAAGAATTATGCAGTTTGATGATGATGATGATGATGATGATGATGATGATGATGATGATGATGATGATGATGATGATGATTATGATGACTGTTACAATTATTATTATTTGTATTATTATTATTATTATTGTTATTGTTGTTGTAAAATAAATTCCACAATACCATTTATAACCCCATTACACAACACAAAAATCCTACTAAGAACAGTTGCTTCTTCAACAGGAAAACCACATACAACTAATGTAACTAGTGCATCTGTACACGCCACCTTTCAGTTATATGCAGCTCATATCATATATTGATAAATCATAAAGTATATCAGCAATATTACATGTTTAGAAAATCACTATATACAGTGCACAACAGCAAGAGTTTCTAAAGAACAGCTAGGTGCAACGGTAACACTTTATTTTAAAGTCCAGTTCTCACTATTAACTAACTATTAACTACAACTCTTGCCTCAATGAACTCCTATTTTGCTGCTTATTAATAGTTAGTAAGGTAGTTGTTAAGTTTACATGGGGTAGGATTAAGATATATAAAATATGATCAGGCAGAATAAGACAACAATATGTGCTTAATTAGCACTAATAAACACCCAATATGCTAGTATTATCCATGCTAATAAGCAACTAGTTAATAGTGAGAATTGGTCGCTAAAGTGTTATCAAAAAAAAAAAAAAAAAAAACTATAAACATTATTTACTTTCTTACCCAGAACAGTAAGTTTGGTCCCATTGCCAAAGTATGCAGGTCTGTTGTTCACACTGTTCAACAGCTACAGTAAAACTCTCCCTTTCACTTCAACTTGAGTACATTCTACAATGCATGAATATGACACTCAAAATGCACATTTTATACAATGCTATAATTTGAGTGTCATATCCATGCATATTCATCAATACCACAATGAATTTATAACAATTTTTCAGAAAAAAAAACAACAAGCTTACATTTCACCATATTAAATATTATGAACAATTTTAGTGATAGTAAGCCAAGGCAGTCTAAACCTGTAATTCTGGTTCTTCAAAACCAGACCTCAATACTCAGCACTGTTTTTTTTTTTAGCACTGAATGTTCTCAGAAGGAGAACAGTGACAATGTTTTACTTTTATCCCAGTACACCATTCACTTATTGCAGTTTGGATTTAGTTAAAAGCATTAATTGCATTATTAAGAAAAAAAAAAGACTTTGTCACATTTTTACACACAAATCCTTAGAACTTACAAACTGATAAAATACCAAAAACACAAGCAAACAAACATTCTTACCTAAAACTGTAAGTTTGGTGCCATTGCCAAAATATGCAGGATCGGTATAGGTCACACTGATTCTAAGCTACAGTTAAAACCTCAGGAACATCATCCTACTATATTTAGCTCTATTCCTAAAGACAATTGATTTACTCCAGTTCTTCTAATTGACACCTTTATTTTAAATATAGATACTATTTATACTATGCAATATCAAAATCATTAGAGTTTTTTTTTTTTAAAAGAGCAGAATGCTCCATTTACTCACCTAGAACTGTAAGTTTAGTGCCATTGCCAAAGTGTGCTGGGTTGGCATTGTTCACACTGATTTTATGCTACAGTTAAAACCTCAGCTATAATGCAGATGCATGTGAATATTCCCACTTATCCAACTATTTATTTATATTTGATAAAGATGGATTGGCTAGTCCAAGTTTTTCAATTCAACATCATTTTAGATAACCTAAATATGAGATTACTCAATTTACTCACCTAGAACCGTAAGTTTAGAGCCATTGCCAAAGTATGCAGGGCTGCGATTGTTCACAATGATCCTAAGCTACAATTAAAACCTCAGCTATACTGGAGATCATGTGAACATTGCCACTTATCCCACTTTATCAAACTTCATTCTAAAGACTGCACATATTTTCAGTTCCTCTGATTCATGAGAAGACCAAAAATGCAGATATCCTTTTAAAATATTAGGTTATGAATATCAAACATGATATTTGAATTACTCACCTAGAACTGTTAGTTTGGTGCCATTGCCAAAGTGTGCAGGACTAACATTGTTCACACTGATTCTAAGCTACAGTTAAAACCTCAAATACACTGCAGAGCATGTGAACACTGCCATGTATCCCAGTTACATTTTCAAAGATTAGCCCTAATCCACAATCTTAGATAACATATTAAAAATATTATGCTTTACTGTTCACACATAATGTTGAAATTACTCACCTAGAACTGTAAGTTTAGTGCCATTGCCAAAGTATGCAGGATTGAGATTGTTCACACTGATTCTAAGCTACAGTTAAAACCTCAAATAAACTGCAGAGCATGTGAACACTGCCACGTATCCCAGTATTTCAATTTCTTAAAGACTAGACCTACTCCACAATCTTAGATAACATATTAAAAATATTATGCTTTACTGTTCACACATAATGTTCAAATTACTCACCTAGAACTGTAAGTTTAGTGCCACTGCCAAAGTATGCAGGATATCCAGAGTTCACACTGATTCTAAGCTACAGTTAAAACCTCAAATAAACTGCAGAGCATGTGAACACTGCCACGCATCCCAATATATCTGTTTCTTAAAGACTAGACCTACTTCACAATCTTAGATAACATTTTAAAAATAATAAGCTTTACAATTCACACATATCCTAATCTTCAAATTACTCACCTAGAACGGTAAGTTTAGTGCCATTGCCAAAGTGTGCAGGATTGCCCTGAGATCACACTGATTCTAAGCTACAGTTAAAACCTCAGCTACAGCTGGATTCATATAAACAGTGCCACTTTTCCCATTGCATCTAACCTAATTTTTAAGACATAATAAGATTCTCGAGAACTGCCAGTGCATCCAATACCAATTCATCAATTTCTGATATGATACAGCAATTTCACTTTAGTTAATGACCTCTAATATTATCAATGGCAATCACTCAAATAGTATAGAAGTTGTTGTTTCTTACCTAATACAGTTAACTTTGTTCCATTGCCGAAATAAGCCTGGCGAGCACCAGTGTCACAGCACACATGTGCACTAACAAATTTACCCAAGACACCAAATGCTAAAGCCCTAGTGAATATCAACTATCTATTACAGAACAATTGTTTTAGTACAATGAGTAGTAATTTAGTGATTTATATAACAGAGAGATATATACTAAAAAAGCAATATAATTTTGAAAAGTCTCAAAAAATAACTTTCTTTTAGAACTAAACATCAGATAAGTTAAGAAATATTATGCAAATGACTCACCTAGGACTGTAAGTTTAGTACCGTTACCAAAGTGTGCTTCAGCCATGTTCACACTGATTCTATGCAACAGTTAATACCTCAGATAGTCAAAATCATAAAAGATTTTATTTACTGTACATCTAACTTCATTTTAAAGAATGCTTATCTCAAGATTACTGAGAAGAACTCCAGTTTGATTAATTTCAATTTAATATTATTTTAGATATCATAGAGCAACATTCTATTTTTCATTGACTTCAGTTTGTCGTAAGTGCATTGCGCCTTGTCTAGCATAAAGATGTCATTGGCAATCAGTGAAATAGCATGAACATTTTTTAATATTCTTACCCAGAACAGTGAGCTTTGTTCCATTGCCGAAATAAGCTGGATAACTACCACCAGTGTCACAGCACACATGTGCACTAACAAATTCATGCAGGATGCCTAATTCAAGTCCTTTTTTAGCTTAAATGGGCCTTGAATGCTGCTCGACTTCATTCAACTAATTTACTGAGATTACTTATGGCAAGTTTGCTCATTGAAGTAATTTCATAAATGTAACACCCAAACATCATGCATTAGAAGATTCATTGCATATTAAAGTCAATAAATAACATTTCTGCACATCCTGCTAAGGTTTTACATATAACACAGAATACTCAAATTACTCACCTAGAACTGTTAGTTTAGTGCCATTGCCAAAGTATGCAGGACTGGCAGTGTTCACATTGATACTAAGCTACAGTTAAAACCTCAGCTACAGTCGAGATCATGTAGATTTTGCCACTCATTATCTGACATAATTTCTGTATGAAAAATAGATTTTTCTTACCTAGTACAGTTAACTTTGTTCCATTGCCGAAATAAGCCTGACCAAAACCAGTGGCACAGCATGCATGTGCACTAACACATTTAGCCAAGACACCAAATTCTAAAACCCTAGCATAGGTTTTTACTTGAATGTCCTGTGAATATCTACTATAGAACAGTTATTTTGGTACAATGATTTACAATATAGTAATACATCAGAGAGATATCCAAAAAAAAAAAACAATATTATTTTCAAAACTCATTTTCAAAAACATTTAAAAAAAATAATCTCCTTCTAGACCTGAACATTAGATAAGCAGGATATGTTCTTAAATATATTGTGCAAATTACTTACCTAGGACAGTAAGCTTAGTTCCGTGGCCAAAGTATGCTTGACTACCCATGGTCACACTGATTCTATGCAACAGTTAATACCTCAGATAGTCAAAATCATAAATGATTCTACTTACCTTTTTAAGATATTTTAAAGAATGATTATTACTAAGAAGTGTTCTAATTCAGTTCATTTCAACATTTTTTTGATATTCTTACCTAGAACAGTGAGCTTTGTTCCTTTGCCGAAGTAAGCTGGATAAGTACCAGAGCACAGCATTCATGGACACTAACAAATTCACTCAGGATGCCAAATCCAAGGCATTTTTTTTATTATTCAAATGCCCCATAAATGCTGCTTGGTTTTATTGTTCTAATTTACTTAGATTACTTATTCCTAGTGTGCTCATTTTCGTCATTTCATAAATATAAAACGCAAGCAGCATAATTTAGAAGGTTGCATATTAAAATCAGTAAATAACTGAAGATCACATAGCTACATTTCTGCAATATTCTGATTTACATATCACACAAAATACTCAGATTACTCACCTAGAACTGTAAGTTTAGTGCCACTGCCAAAGTATGCAACACTGCCAGTGTTCACACTGATACTAAGCTACAGTTAAAACCTCAGCTATACTCGAGATCATGTAGACTTTCCCAGTCATATTATCTGACATAATTTAAAAAAAAATTGATTTTTCTTACCTAGTACAGTTAACTTTGTTCCATTGCCAAAGTAAGCCTGAGAAGCACCAGAGTCACAGTGCACACGTGTACTAACAAATTTACTCAAGACAGCAAGTCTTTAAAGCCTATGCCATGCACTCTAAACAGTGTACTTAGCAAATAACATTTCCTTAGGTCTAAACATCAATATGCTCAGTTTACTCACCTAGAACTGTAAGTTTAGTGCCATTGCCAAAGTATGCTGGGTCGTACTGATCACACTGATTTTATGCCACAGATGAAACCTCCTCAAGATCTTTCCTACATATTTATCTATTTTTCTTTTCAGGAACTTGGAACACAACATTATAGCAATTAACAAGCAAATGTCTAACCATGCTGTCTCACACTAAGAAGTGTTCAGAAGAATCAGAAAACATCCTTTCTTTGTTTAACTACTAAGCATGCATTACAAAATAATAGCATTTTAAAACATTTTTTTGTGAAGCTTAGTAATATAACTTTTGTTTTATGTCTTACCAAGAACTGTTAACTTTGTTCCATTGCCGAAAAAAGCTTGACCTCCGCCAGAGTCACAGCATACATATGCACTAATAAAATTACTCCGACTTTATGGACTTAAGTCTTGCAGTTTGTCTAAACATCAAGGCTTCAGAAATGCTTAGACATATTATCTATTTTATCATACTTTTATACATCATTATAGCCTACTTCTTTTACTAATGATAAGATTATTTCCTAAATCCCAATGTCAAAAGATATCACTGAATTTAGACGTTTTTCTTCATTTTCTTTTCAAGACTATGCAAAATAAACTCAAAATCTGTCTTACCTAGTACTGTGAGTTTGGTGCCATCACCAAAGTATGCAGGGTTGTAGTTGTTCACACTGATTGTACGCTACAGATAAAACTTCCTCTGCTCTTAATACATCTACATGCCTTCACTAATTCCACAATATAAAAATTACTTTTCAAATTAAACAAACAGTTTTGAGTCAGAAAGAACCATCAGAATGCATTAACTCTGTTATATAGTAGATTTGACCAATGTCGGCATACAATAAATGTAATTTAGCAATTTTAATTAGAAGCCTCATTTTTGATTAAGCATTGCCATGTAAACAATATAAAATGGGTTTCTTACCAAGTACAGTCAATTTCGTTCCTTCACCAAAATGAGCCTGACCAGTAGTTGACACAGCACACATAAGCACTAATAAAATGTCTAGGATATCTGCCAGGTCTACGCATTGAGCGGTAGCTGGCTTAAGACTTATTTACAAAAGAATTATCTACAAACTTCAGCACCTAATAATATTTATCCAGCAAATTCTGTCAAAAAATGTCTCACCTGTTACTGTAAGTTTAGTCCCACTGCCAAAGTGTGCAGGACTGTACTGATTACACTGATGTCAAACGACTGTAAAAAACTAATGATTGCACACTAACTGCATCTTTACCACACTGGCTATAATAAAGAATAGAGATTGATACAAACACACTGGCTAACAATATTTTGCAAATCTTGGATGGTGTAGAAGGTCACAAACAAGCCAAAAGCCGAATTTGAGCAAAACAGCAGTCACTAGACATAATAAAGATATTACTTTGCCAACCATTTTTGATGCTTTTGCATCATTACACTTAACATTTATACAATATTTACAATCAGAATCATTGTTTTTCTTACCTAAAACAGTAAGTTTGGTGCCGTTTCCAAAATATGCTGGCGTGTTTGGGCACAGAGTATCAAGACAGTATCACAAACTTACCCATCTATATTATGTAATTCCCTTTGGAAATTGCATGTAGCAAACACATTCCTTGCATTTAATTAGTCTTTTACATTTACAAAAAAAAATGTTCTTACCTAGAACAGTCAATCTTGTCCCCTCACCAAAAATAGCCTGGCTGGTTCCAAAGCACAGCATGCAGGCTCACTGGTAAAATTACTTGAACTTCACAACCCTTACATTTAACTAAATCTACACATAGTTTGATACATTTGCATTCTCTGTTGTTTCAAATGGCACATTTTATGTTTTCAATCATGTTGCTTGAAATCATCAACTTATGAAACAGTTGCACAGTATATTCGGAAAGGTTTCCAACTGGAGCAGAAGTAATACTTACCAAGAACTGTTAATTTGGTGCCGTTACCGAAATAGGCTTGATAATTGGCACAGCATACGACTGTCATGTCAAAAAGGGTCTCAAATCCAATACTGAAATTGCACTGTATTTTTTTTCACAATATTTCAGCATAGTTTACCCTTAATGAACAATCATCAGTCACTTGAGCTCTAAAATATATATTTTGTTAATTGTCTAATATTCCCATGCAGGCCTACATATTAGTATAGTTAAAAGTTTTTCTTACCTAGAACTGTTAATTTTGTTCCATTTCCAAAGTGTGCTTGATAAGCATTGTCACAGTGGTATGGTATGCGCAAATTTACGTCACAAATTAATTGAAACATTTGGGTCTGATTTGGAGGCCCCTTCCCTACTGCTGTCATAGTTCCCATAGTTAAGTCAAAATAGAGTATCAAAGAAATAGGCTTTAAAGAAAACTATAAACTTAAAGAAAATATACCTAAATTAAACTTACCTAAAACTGTCAGTTTCGTTCCACTTCCGAAGTATGCTTGCAAACCAGAGGCACATTGTTTCAGAGTACTCCAAAATTTGCATTAGAATCCCTTTTTTCCATAATCATATAAAAGTTTGTTAATTCCATAATATTTGTCTCCCAGAAGGCTGTTCTGTAAAAACATGTAAATCCAAAATTTACCTTGATTTTTTTATAAGGACAATGATCAAATTACAGCCAAGTCCAACCTCAGTATCCATACATGCATTTACTGCTGATAAAATGTGTTCAAATTCATAAAAAACGTGGTAATTACTCGAAATATTAGTAATCCTTCTCTCCTAGATATCCATTATATTTAATGTTGAAATCCATGAGAAACGTTTGCAGTGTTTGTATTCATTGTCTCTGTCTAATTGACTGTATACGGAGGGAGGTTTTTGTACAGCGGCTCTATGGGATTGTATCACCGTGGCCCCCTGTCCCCACGGTGCTAAAACATTATACAAAAACAAAAAATTCTCCTTCTCTCTTTCCCCCCACTCTCCCCCCAACCCCCATTTTATCTATATTTTTCATCATTCTCTTGCACATGTTGTTTTTTTATGTCTGTCTGTATACAGTCTATGTTGCTATTTCTGTGATTACTGAGAATTTGGGCAGGTGCAGATGCCTCCACCTAAAAATGTCTCTATGACAGTTTGCCGACCCCTCCCACATCCTCATCAAACAATCATTAGAGTATAGAAAGAGGATAGATACTGTATCTGTTCAATATTTAAATGACAGAAATTTACAAAAAAAAAAAAAGAAAAAAAGAAGAAAAATAATTCTGAATGATTGGATTATTCTTTTTTTTCCCCCATGAAACAGATTTATAATAAATTAATTAATGTTAAATTAATATCAAATTCATCTCTAATTAATCTAATGTACTGATTCAATATTCAAGATTCTTAAAAAAGTCAAACCCATCCTCACAAAACCAGTGCTGCGCTCATGTTGTTGCCCTTTCCAGTGTTCAGTTTTTACTGAAAAAAACATTATTCATAATTGTTCTATATGTATCTGTATTTCCATAAACAATTCCAAATAAATAACTACATTAAAACGCCTGATGCCCTATCTATAAAAGTTTCAGCTAAAGAAATTGAGTACTGCAATTCTATTATAATGCCATAGCACTTTTTATATTTTCTCAAAATCATGTAAAACTACATAACACAAATGTATTGGTAATTAACAACTTCTATTTAACTTAAAGACTAAACAAAGGATCTAGATGTAAAAGAAATGCATATAATGTTGCAGTTTGTGAAGCACTGCACCATGTTCCCTCTCTTTAAGATAAAACAACTCTGTAAATAAAACAACTGCAGTATTGTACCTTAGAGAGGTTCTAATAACTCTTAATTATTTTCAGTCAGAGTGCAGTTTTAATTGTGTAGTTGAGTGATTATAAAACATCTCAATCATTCTAAACATTACGCACAGCATCCTTTCAATTCAAAAGAATTGAAAACCTGAACTTTTTGATTAGTGACTTTTTCTCTTAGTGGTAAGTAACAGTGTTCTATAATATGATAATATAATAAAGCAATGATTAATTGATCCAATGTGGCAATAAGACATGTTAAACTAATCAAAAACAAAGCAAAAGTAACATTTTAAGTTCTTTATTGCTCATGATTACATAATCAGACTACAATGGTGACTTAAGGGAATACAGTATATCAGGAATTGATTGCATCATCATGCCATCTGCTGCTGTAAATAGAGTATAAAAACAGTACTAAAGTTGCTCATATCATCCTGCAGAGGTCAGCATATGATCTTTAATCCAGAGGATGATCAAATCATATTAAATTGTACTGCTCTTCTAAAAGCAAACTGTATTGATGGTGCAATAATGCAAAAAGAGCACTCTGCTAGATTCAAGGCAAGAAATATCTAATAAATGATAATTAAATTGCAAGAGTTATGAACATGTCTATGTTCAGAGCCAGAGATAAGAATGCATATGAAAATGAAAATTGGTTAGAAATCTGAAAATATGAATTGTAAATCTGAATTCATAATTATAAATCTGATTATACATGTCACTTTGAATCTGAGCATTGTTCCGAGTATACTCTTAAAAATAAAGGTGCTTAAAAGGTTCTTCACAGCGATGCCATAGAAGAACCATTTTTGGCTCCACAAAGAATTATTCAGTCAAAGGTTCTTTAAAGAACCATCTCTTTCTTATCTGGGGAACCTTTTTTTTGCCACAAAGTACCTTTTGTGAAACAGAAAGGTTCTTCAGATGTTAAGGTTCTTTATGAAACCATTTAGACAAAAAGGTTCTTCTATGGTATTGAAGCACCTTTAATTTTAAGAGTGAAAGATACTGTCTCTCTTACTGCAGGTTACATTGTTGCACAAGTAGATGGCTCACACACAGCAATTCATTCAAAAACACATTTGCATTACTAAACACAGTAACTTATGGCTGAAGTTTCAACAGTCCTTACTGCAGACTACAGTATCACCTGGTCCTTCAGAAATCATTCTAAGATAGTGATTTGGTGTGGTTTGTATAGCATCTGATCCTTTTCTCCCATCCATGCTTTTATTGGATTGAGGTCTCACCACTGGTCTATGATAATGTAATATTCTGTAATATTAATCATGGAAGTTTACATAATCAAGATCAGACAGTGAATGTGAATTGGATTTTGTGCAGTCCTTTGACAAAGTGCAGATAGTGAAGATGCTGGTGATTAGGGAGGAATACTCTAGATAAGTCTATCCATGACAAGAAATATCAAAAATAAACTAAGATTAAGGTAGATATATGTTAACAGTGAAAACATGCAATCACACTCTGTGAAAAGGGTCCATATAACCAAATTATGTTTAATTCTCAGTTTGGAGCTTTAAAATATGCCCAAAACACACACACACACACACACACACACACGTGTGTGTGTGTGTGTGTGTGTGTGTGTGTGTGTGTGTGTTTTTGTTTGTTTGTTTTTTTTTCAGTGCATAATCAACTACTATGGGAATTATTGAACCCATGATATAGCTTTCCTGTAGCTCAAATAGTAGAGCATGGTGCTAGCAACGCCAAGATCATTGGTTCAATTCAAGGGAAAGCAAGAGCTGATAAAATGTAAAAACTGTAACTTGAATGCAATGTAAGTCGCTTTGGATAAAAGTGTCTGCTAAATGTAAATATATATATATATATATATATATATATATACACATACATACATATTTTATATATTGATACACATGCATGTTACGGGCGTGTGGTTGTCGTATAAGAATAAAGGAGGTAAATGAAAGACGGGAGAACGAAACTGCTTCAACTCACTTTTTCCCATTTCTTTAACGTAAGAATGGACAAAATAATGAGGGAAGACAGAGGGCTTATAAACAGACAGGAACAAAAGAGCAAACAAGATAATGAAACTCAGGTGGGGACAACCAATTAACGGGAAACGGAACTAAACCAAGTAAGGAAAACGGGGACTTCAGACGGGTAGACATGTGACAATGCATAGGTTAATATGGTAATTCATATTTATTATTAGATGTATATAATATCATCAACTCTTATATGTAAAGGGTGTACATATGAAATTTGTACATATGAAAAGGAGATCAAAGATAGAATATCCCACAACCAGCTTGATTATCACGTATTTTCTGTCTGATCATCGTGGCTCAGGTTGAGGTTATTGTTCAGGTGGTTGGCTAAGTTAAGGTACTGTGCAATGCTTGAGGCGCAGAAATAAATACCCGAGTCCTCCTCTGCTACATTCTTGATCTCCAGTGAAGATTCTTTAATGTCAGGACGTTTCATTATGTGTTTTGTTATTGTGAATGGGGCAACTGTTTCTTCTGCATCTTTTCCAACAGAAATAGCAACAAGGGCCAGTTCACCTTGACCTCTCTGTCTGTACCAGTACATATAATAATAGCTGCTATCATCATGGTTACATTTTAAAGTAACGTGTTTATCCCGTTGAATTATCAGTTGAGTTTTACTAACTTGATCATTCTGAATGATGGTTATTCCTCCTAATGACTCTGTTGGATAGAAAACAATTGATTAAAGCAAATTTCATAACAACAATATTGATTTATAAAGAAATGTTTGAAATTCAAAACAGTCTGGATAGACTTACTGATAACTAGCAGCAAAATAAACCCCAAACACAGCAGCCCCATGACATTAAAGAGGAGAATCCACTCCTTACTGTCTGTCACCCCTTCTAGATTTATTTTGACTGTCCTATTTAGTGTGTCTATGATTAAAAGGAACAGGAAATGACATCATAAATGAGAGATGTAAGCACGGCGCAGTGTTAACTTTGTGGTTGTTGTTTAGCAATGCAGCTGTAATGTAATACTGTGTGCTCGTGGCACAATAATAGAGAGCTGAGTCTTCAGTCTGTAGTCTGTTAATCTGCAGCGTGGACATCTTTATTTCAGGACGGGTTGCTTCATACTTCGAATTTTGAGTTTTAAATGGTTCTTCAATATTTGCCTGATTTTGGCCAGAAGAAAATACCAATAAAGACAAACCCACAGTCCCTTTTGCTTGCTTGTACCAGAACAATCTGTAGTGGTCAGAATTATCATGCTGACATGTCAATATCACATTTGAGCTCATGTTGGCAAAGATTTCTGGCTCTTGGCGGATTTCTCCATTGGATTTATCTGGAAAACAGGATAGTTGATAAAGATAAAGAAAACTGTTGTAATTGTTGGTAACCCTTGTGAAAAAAGTGTGCTATATAGTATTGAATGTGCATTGGCAGAGTACTTCAAATCTTAAAGGTATATTTAAAATATAAAAAAATAAAATAAATAAATAAAAAGTACTTATAGTTAAAACAGAACGCCACTTAAATCTATGTAAAGTGAGTACAATTTAATGACTATATGATTCTTAACTAACTCTTAAAAGTGCACCTTAATAATGTCATCATTAGTAATAACATAAGCACATTTTAACTGTACTGTGTTATTCAGTGTTATATATAAAGTTAATATGTTGTAAATGTACTAACTAAATCATAAAAATATGTAATGATATATTTTTAAATACATAACATTCAAGTTTGATTGGAAATTACATTAAAATATATTTGTGTTTACCACAGACAATAAAAATAATGAAATGTGTATGAAATTATATTATAAATATGTATGTAAAAAGCATTTCATTTCAATTTAAACTATAAAACATTTTATTTTAATTGGAAATAACATGCAATTAAGTGCATGTACATTATATTCACTTACAATTATATCTTTTGAAGGAGTATTTCTGAAAGTACTCTTTTTTATTTTTTAAAAGTATGCTAAAGCGTTCTTTTTTCACGAGGGAATGTAAATTTATATATAAAAAGGAGAAAAAAAAAAACAATCAAAATTCAAAAGCCTTACAGACAGTCAGCAGTAAAGTGAGTATGAACCAGCTGAGCTCCATATTGTCCCATAAATGAATGAGGTGAGCTAGACAATGCCTATACAGTTCTGAGGTATGACAGATAATGTCAACTTCCTGTGAAAAAACAAGCACACGCCCCCCCAACAACACATCTCTCCAGTGCTGACAAACCACTTACTCTATAATTTCTAGCTGTACCTAATGATTTTCTAACCAACTAAATATGTGCCTAACTTCTAACCATCCAACTAATCCGACTCACTAAAATTGCTTTCACAAGTTCACTGCTTATCCAGTCAGGTAAACGTTTTTTTGGCTCACCGTCCTTAGTAGGGGCTTGATCCCAAATAGATTTGAGCTCTGCACTGACACAAAGACTATAGAATAATGGAAGAATTGTCACTGGAGACAGGTACTGTATCTCAAATATAGCTTGTTACTGTGTGTCAATGAGAATTCGGGGTGAAAAAAGTCAGTGAAAGGGTTATAGCATTGCTACTTTTATTTAGTAGCTACCCAAACACTGCAGCCAATGGATTATAGAATTGTCCATGTCTTAAACCACTAGAGTCACAATGCTTCTCAACCAGGATATCCTTAGAGTTTCTCTAACCCCAGGTGTTAATTATATCACATGCTTATTGTTAGAGCGTGCACAGTTCTGGCTTCACTGTGGCTTGCAGCGCAGTAATATGTACTACTGTCCTTTGCAGTGAGCTTGGATACAGTCAGGCTGAACAGGCTGTCTTTTGTGTTCAGAATGGCTTCATAGTTCTGTGTTGGTTTGTCATACTCTTTTATAATAAACTGTATAGGTTGTCCATAATGGTCTTGCCTGTACCAATACATGGTATAGCTAGACATGCTAACTCCTGCTGCCATGCTACAGTTGAAGGTCACTGTTTCTCCTGGTAGAGCTGATTTGAATCGTGTTGACTGAAGCACGATCTGAGCTGATGTCGGACCTACAGAAATAAAAAACAGTAGACAAACAAATAAGACTGAGACAGCACTTATTATAAGCCATAAAGTTATGTATAATTGACTAGCATGCGTTCAGCATGTCGTTTGCCTTGAATGAATAAAAAGGGGTTTTAAATGTGATAATTTCAGTAGTACTGCAAACATGACACTCACTTTGACAAACTATAAGGAGCCATTTCAGAAGAAGGATCGCAATTCGGTTGTTCCTCATCTCCCAGATTGAGCCTGATCAAGTGCAAAAAGTATAGCAAAAAGTAAGCTAACAAGCTGACTGTAAGAGGAGGAGCTTTGCTTTGTAGATGACGACTGATGGCCATTGTTCAAACAAATGTGGAAAGAAAAAAAGAAAAAAGTTTATGACATCATCACAAATGAATATCACCAGTTCTGCACAAATTAAAATAATAGACATTATTTTAAAGGCAACTTTTGAATGTGTAAATATTATTTCTGCATTTTTTTTTACTTGCCATATAAGATAAAATACAGGTTTCTGTGTGCAGCATTTTATGCACTTTACATTTCATCTAGAAATCATAATAGATGGCATATCTGATAAATGGCAAAAATCTGGTGAGGATATTTGTGCAACATTGCAGTATACTGCAATTACATACCACAAATAACCCAGCTGGGTTTTCAGTTCAAATTTATTGATTTTTGTAAATACAAAGCTGGAATTCTCATGCTAAATACACTGTCTGCCTGCACCAGAGGATTCAAAAATATTAGGATATGCAATTATGTAATTTTAGGATATACGATGCTCTTATTCTTTAGATGTATTAGATGTGGAATATTTGCATCCACAGGATTCAGACATCAATGTCAAATACAGAAAAGTTTGATATTTTTAAAGGGTCATATTAATATATGACCCTTTAAAAATATCTGTATTTCTACACTGATTATTCATTAGATATGGTATGATCTTCATCTACTGTAACTAATAACACACAAAAAGTTGTGCCATTCAAACTTTTATTGAAGATACTGATCATTGTACCTTGCAAAATTTGTTCCTGATTTGCATAATTACTACAGTAATTCGGACAGGCACAATTCATTCTTAGTGAATTCCCCATTCTTTTTGTTTGTCATTTCAGTGTGTCATAATTAATATTAATAGTTAATATTGTAGTAAAGAGAGCATGGTCCCTTTAAGCCTATTCACTATGTTTATGCTGTTCCTATTCCTATTGGCTGTTTAGTTACGTCAGTCAGAGAATATGTGCTGAGTTACGTCTGTTCAGAGAGTTTTTAGAAAGAGGTCGCTCGCATGCTCATCGCACGGTCGGGAAAGCTGCCGTTCTGTGCCGGAGCAAGAGCACCGATCAGCGAGAACAGTGACATACAGACTGTGTATTTATGCAGATTGTACTGTTGGTGAGTGAACTGTGTAACTACGTTGTTCAAGAAGTTAAGTAAACTCTAAGGAGAAGATCATCTTGTCGTGGCTCATTCCTCCCACGCATCCACATAGGCCAACGCATAAACGAAACTAACTGCACGCACGACAACTGGTGTCAGAAGCGGGATAAAATCTGGAAATTTCAACTACATATATGAAAGAAGAGGATAAGCAGTAAGCTAATTTGTTAGCGCTCTTTCAGGACGCAAGAAGGTTGACGTCATCGCGCCGGATGAGAACCGCATAGACTCAACTATAAAGTGAATTGCCGGAGAAAAGAGACTCGAATGCTCCACAAGAACATTTGTAAAGTTTATTGAAAAAAAAAAAAAAAGTCATAATAATAAGAAGGAAATAAATAACTTCAGAAATGTCCCAGGAAGAATTGTGTCATGGAGCTATGGCAGCAGCCCCTGATTCCAACGAACCCCCTGACTGGCTTAAGACAATGCTCGAAAACCAGAATAAAAATAACGAGCAACTGCAAATGATGATGGCTCCACTGTTGACTCATATTACAAGTTGTTCTCAAGCCCCACAAACATCAATGTTTACTGCACCTAGGGGTGATACACGTGAGAGCTCCCAACCTACTGTCAGGGAAAGGAGGATGCCTTATTCAGATTCACCTTTCCTTCAAGATGATCCAGAGAGGTCACATAACATTACGGGTGGGCCATTCGCTGCCGAGTTAGAAGTAATACAACAAAGAGCACGTACTTCAGGTCCCTCCAGAGCTACCCCCTCCACCGAGACTGGCACAAGGCAACGAAACACTGAGCGTGGCTCCCAGCCATTTCCACATACTTATATTGCAGAACAAAGATCTAGTATGCCTCGATATCAAGGCCAGCCAATTGCTGCAGAGGGCCCCAAGGCAAAGCTTGCTGTTTTTGACGGTAGTGGAGATTGGGAGTCATTTCTGGTACCATTTGAACGGCAGGCCAGGAAGTATGGTTGGAGTGGAGACTATAGAGTGGACTGTTTGTATGACTGTCTGAGGGGGCCAGCTATTAAATATGTCTGTTCACTTCCTGAACATATCCGTGAGGATTACACCCTTCTTAAGGAGCAGTTAACTCAACGGTTTGGTCAGCGTGACCCCCCAACCACAATCAGAAGGAAACTGGGTGAACTCCGCCAGCTCAAAGAGTCAGCCGCTGAGTTTGCAGAGGAGGTGCAACGCTTAGTCACCTTGGCCTACCCTGGTGTGGAGCTTGATCTGCAGGATCAACTCGCTACAGACTTCTTCCTCAAGGGACTTCGTAACCAGAAAGTTGCTTATGAAGTAATGAACAAAGATCCCCATTCATTAGTGGAGGCACAAAGACTGGTAGAGGCCCACGAGCACAATTATCGAGCCACCGTGGGCCGTGATATTGATGTAAAGAGCAGAGCCAGACGTATTTCCTGGGCGGATGACGAGGAACTGTCTATTGATTCTCCAGCAGTTTCACGCAGAGTCCAAAGTCCAAGCTACGCTACTATAGACCAAGTAGCTGCTCTCTCACAGAAGACTGCATTTCTAACAGAGCAAGTAGAGAAAATTAGCAAGAGCTATGTGTCTGCTGACCAGTTTAACCTCCTGATGCAAAAGATGGAACAGCTGCAATCAAAGCTGGACATCCTCACAGCCAGAGAGCCGAGAAAGCTGGAGGAAGTAAATCAGGAACGGAGGCGAGGGCGGTCCCCAACACAAGATAGCACAGCACGAACAAAAACCTACTCGCCAAGCCCCAACCGCGCCGGAGCAGGTTTGTGCTATCACTGTGGTGAAGAAGGGCATTTTCGCAGAGAGTGTGTCAGGCTGTCAAATCCACCACTCAACCCTAGTCAAACTAGTAAAGATACCACTTCAAAAGGGCCAGAATGCTGGAGGAGCCAGTCCCCCACACCACAGGTGGGGCGTACAAAACGCAGAGGCCCAAGCTTGCTTATTGATGTGACTGTGAACTGCATTCAAACACAAGCCGTTGTAGACACAGGAGCTGAAGCAACAGTTATCTCAGAGACTTTGTATCAGCAGTTTCCCCTCAGTAAGCAGACAGCTACAACACAGACATGTCTCCATAATGCAGAATCCGGGAAGGACATGAATGCCAAAGGTGGACTGAAAGTTAAATTCCAAATTGGCACCTGGTGCACAGAATGGGAAGTCTTTGTGGCTCCGATACGTGACCCTGTGCTCTTGGGACTAGATTTTTTGCAGGCTGCAAACGTAACCATCCATACTAGTGGCAGAGTGTTCATTGCAGAAGAACTAGTTCCTGCTAAGATCGTTGGGGGTGATGGAACTGATTATCACGTTGCTCGAGTGGTCCTAGAGACAGACACAATGTTACCACCAGAAAGCGAATGTCTAGTCTGGGGTGAAGTTGACAATCCAAAGCCTGGTGTCTGCGCTGTCCTGGAGCCCTACCTGATTACCGAAACTGTGGCTTCAGGGAGTGTTGTCACGACCATGGAGCGTCGAGTGATTGTAAGGCTTTGCAATCTTTCTAGCAATAAAACTACCTTACCAAAAGGGGCCTGTCTTGGTCTCTTGGTCGAAACATATCCAGATGAGGGCTTATTAGACTATGGACAGCAGGAAAGAAACTGTGATAGTACTCAAGAACAAAGTGATGACACATATCATTCCGATCTGAGAAGATTGACAACTGCCACAGACATACCTGAGCATCTCCAAGCCCTTTATGCCGCTTCAAGTGAAGCATTAAGTGAGGTGCAGCAACAGCGACTTATTGAGCTTCTGATCTCATACAGACTTCTCTTCGCAGTTTCAGATTTGGACCTTGGTCTCTTAACAGCTGTTACACACAGGATAAACACTGGAGCTGCAGGGCCAGTACGCCAGCCAGTCAGACGAACTCCCCTTGGATTTCAAGAGGAAGAGGAGAGGCATCTCAACGCTATGCTGGAAGCAGGAGTCGTTACACCATCCGCCTCAGAGTGGGCGTCACCCGTGGTGTTAGTCCGTAAAAAGGATGGAGGTGTTCGCTGGTGTGTAGACTATCGGCGCCTCAACAGCTTGACAGCAAAGGATGCCTATCCTCTCCCCAAAATTGAGGAATGCCTTGATGTCCTTGGTGGAGCTTGTGTCTTTTCTACCCTAGACCTCCAGTCTGGCTACTGGCAAATTGCAGTAGATGAAATGGACAGAGCAAAGACGGCCTTCATCACTCGCTATGGCCTTTATGAATATACTCGCATGCCCTTCGGATTGTGCAATGCTCCAAGCACTTTCCAAAGGGCAATGGAGCTTGTTCTTAGAGGACTTCAGTGGGAAATTCTTCTGATTTACTTGGATGACATTATCATACTAGGTAAAGGGGTCGATGAGAGCCTTGATCGACTTGAAGCTGTATTCCAGCGCCTTTTCAGCTATGGATTAAAGCTAAAGCCATCCAAGTGTCACCTGCTTAAAGAAGAAGTTCTTTTCCTGGGCCATGTGGTCAGTGGCAAAGGTATACGGCCCAACCCATCTTTGATTAATGATGTGGAAGCTTGGAACCCCCCCATGAGTGTACATGAGCTGAAGGCCTTTCTTGGACTGTGTAACTACTACAGGAAGTTTGTTCCAGCATTTTCTGAGCTGGCCAGCCCTCTTAACGAACTCCTAAGGAAAGAAGCAGCATTCCTGTGGACTGAGGACCACCAGAATGCTTTTAAACAGCTCAAGGAAAAGTTAACTTCGGCACCTGTACTCGGATATCCTTTGGTGGAGGGAAAATACATCCTGGACACCGATGCATCAAATCACAGTATCGGGGCAGTTTTGTCACAACTTCAGTGGGGAGAGGAGAGAGTTATCACTTATGCAAGTACCCACCTCACTCCAGCTCAGAGGAGATACTGTGTAACAAGACGAGAGTTGCTAGCTGTTGTTTGCTACACCCGCCAGTTTCGACATTACCTGCTTGGAAAGAAGTTTCTTTTACGCACAGATCACAACAGCCTCACCTGGTTGTTCCGGTTCAAACATCCTGAGGGACAGCTTGCTCGCTGGCTGGAGGAGCTGTGTCAGTATGATTTTGACATTGAGCACAGAGCTGGAAAACATCATTCAAACGCTGATGCGATGTCAAGATGTGGTGGCGAGCTCTCCAATATGTGCAACTGCTATCAGGCAGGGAAGAGTGTTTCAAATCTGCCATGTGGAGGATGTAAACATTGCCAAAAGCTGCATGACCACTGGGAGAGGTTTGAAGAAGACGTGGATGATGTGGTTCCACTTACAGTAAGGAGCATTGAGTGTGCAACAGAGGAACACGTTATTGACAACCCTGGTGCGGGCGATGAGAACAGGGCAGCTGCAGAGTTGTTTGAAACCCCACGTGTGAACTGGTTAGAAGCATTCTCAAAAGAAAAGCTAGTGCAAGACCAGAGAGCTGATCCTGATCTCTCCATCCTGCACAAGTGGAAAGAGGTGGGAGCCCTTCCAACAAAAGAGGATGTTGCGCTGAAAAGTCCAGCAGTAAGAAAATACTGGCTGTGTTGGCCACAAGTTGAACTCCATCAAGGTGTTCTCTTTTATCGTTGGGAAAGGCCTGGAGGACTCAGTCCCTCCCTATTGCTGCTAGTACCTGCATCAATGCAAACAGAAGTGCTACAAGCCTGCCATAATCCACCGCAATCTGGCCATTTGGGTGAAGGAAAGACCTTGGAGCGACTTCGTCAAAGTTTCCACTGGTATGGCATGGGAGGTGATGTACATTTGTACATACAGAGGTGCAGACACTGCAATGCCTGCAAAGCTGCTGGGCCGACCAAGAGAGCCAAGCTTCAAAATTACCAAGCAGGGGCGCCAATGGATCGAATCCACATTGATATACTGGGCCCATTTCCTTTGTCCAGTTCAGGAAACAGGTACGTTCTAATCATCGTTGACCAATTCACTCGATGGGTAGAAGCCTTTCCTGTGCCAGACCAAGGGGCAGAAACTACGGCTAAGACACTTGTCTATGAGTTCATCTCCAGGTTTGGTGCACCACTTGAACTGCACACAGACCAGGGTCGAAATTTTGAAAGTTCTTTATTCAGAAATGTTTGTAGTCTTTTACAGATTACAAAAACGAGGACAACCCCTTACCATCCTGCCTCCAATGGGCAAGTCGAGAGGTTCAATCGAACGCTCCTACAGATGATTCGATGCTATGTGAACCAGAGTCAGAAAAACTGGGATGAGCATCTTCCTCTCCTTACATCAGCGTACCGTAGTTCCCAGCATGCAGTTACTGGATTCACACCAAATAGGCTCATGCTTGGAAGGGAAGTTTACCAACCTCAGGATCTATGGTCCGGCATGGCAGAGCAAAGGTCAGACAGTTTGGAAGTGCCAGATTTCCTGTATAACTTGGAAAAAGGATTGAGAGACGCACATGATGTTGCCCGGGAGCACCTCCAAACAGCACAACAACGGCAAAAGAAGGTCTATGATCTCAGGGCTCAGGAGAGGAAGTATGTTGTTGGTGATCTGGTATATATGCGGGACAGTACTAAGAAAAAAGGACAGAGTCCAAAACTCCAGGCACCTTGGAAAGGCCCCTTAGTGATATCTGCCTGCTGTGGCCCAGTACTTTATGAGGTCCAGGGGTTACGACAAAAGAGAATCATGCATCACGATCGTCTCAAGCCCTATGACTGTGAAGTGATTCCAACGAGGGTCAGACGTCAAAGGAGTGAGATCCTGCAAAAGAGCAAGGATACCCCTGACAACCCTATTATGCAAGAACCTCTACATGAGCCCAAACCACCTGCATCTCAGAGTAGCAGTGAAACTGAATCCATTTCTTCTGACTCAGAACCCCAGAAGAACCAGGACAAGGAGAGAAAGCGCCAGCCAGCAGCTCGTCGACGCAGAAAAAAACTTGGAGTTGGACTGATGTCAGACATAGGAGAACAAGAGACAATCAAGAGAACACATAAAGGAAGAGAAATTCGGAAGCCGGCAAGATACAACAGTTAGTGTTTCATTATTGCTTACGCTGTTCATTATGTACAATTTCTTAGTTCTTTGTTTGATTATTATTGCTTTCTTAGTACTGAAGGGACTCAGTACTGCTAAAGGGGGGGATAGTGTAGTAAAGAGAGCATGGTCCCTTTAAGCCTATTCACTATGTTTATGCTGTTCCTATTCCTATTGGCTGTTTAGTTACGTCAGTCAGAGAATATGTGCTGAGTTACGTCTGTTCAGAGAGTTTTTAGAAAGAGGTCGCTCGCATGCTCATCGCACGGTCGGGAAAGCTGCCGTTCTGTGCCGGAGCAAGAGCACCGATCAGCGAGAACAGTGACATACAGACTGTGTATTTATGCAGATTGTACTGTTGGTGAGTGAACTGTGTAACTACGTTGTTCAAGAAGTTAAGTAAACTCTAAGGAGAAGATCATCTTGTCGTGGCTCATTCCTCCCACGCATCCACATAGGCCAACGCATAAACGAAACTAACTGCACGCACGACAATATTCTGCTTCCGTTATATTGTCTTATATTCTCGGCATCAGAAAGGAATTTAATACTGGCAGTTAGTCATGGTTTGTAACACACCTGATAGTGGTTAACCACTCAATATTTTACAGTAACATAAACTGGAAAAACATATCTTAGATAGGGCAGAGGGTTTTTCTGTCAGTAAAAACTGATTTTGCAGCACTGTGTACTGGCAGCACAGTAATAAATAGCCGAGTCTGACAGAACGAGTTCTGAGATGGTCAGAGATCCTATCACTGTGTCCTGTCTAGTTTGTGTGAACCGATTTGTAAATCCAGGCTCATTGTTTGGTGTTGATCCAGAGTAACCATAGCCGATTAGATCTAGAGACATGCTCTGTTGTCGATACCATAACATGACAACTAAGCTACTGTCGTCATGTTTGCAGTTGATCTGTGCCTTGCCACTTTGGTTGGCAATCAAGAGTGGAGTCTGTTCAAATTTTACACAATTTGCAGTCCCTGTGAAAAAAAAAATATATATTAGTAAAGTTAGAAACAACTTTCAAAATTGATTAATATTTATATTGCTTCATCATCATACTTAAAAACATGATGAGAAAAATACCCAGCCCAAACATAAGCTCACACATCTCTTATGCACTGTGTGATAGAGAATGAAAGATATGTTAAGAGGCATTAGAGAGAGAGAAGACTGTTATATATTGCAACTGTCATTGGCAGTGTTTAAGAGTTACATCTCCCCCTGTTGGCCCTACATTTTTGGCCCACTTTTCTGTATTTCATTTACACACACACACACACACACACACACACACACACACACACACACACACACACACATACCATATGTATATATGTATATATATATATATATATATTTTTTTTTTTTTTTTTTTTTTTTTTTTATGGTCTGCCATACTTGAACACTGAAAAATGTGAAATGATCTTTACACGGATGCACTAAATTAAATAATCTGGAGTATGCTGGTGTTTTTCTTTTACATTTGATGTATATTGTAAAACGACATCATAATAAACATATAAGCATATAATAAACATATAATATCATGTGTCTTTATTTATATCAAGTAAACTTAATGAAACATAAACAAAGTTTTACTTTTATTTGTCATACTATTCATGATCTAAACAACATTTTTTTTTTGCTTTTCTAAATTACTTTACTTTGAAATAATAAAATAAAATCTAAAGAAATAAAATAAAATAAATATCTACTATATTAATTGATGTATGGCGAATGAACAATACTCTAAAATTTTGATTTTGACACAACTGAATCTGTAGTTTGCTTGCTTTTTTCTGTGGATGGGTACAGAAAGATTATGTCTTTGCTGCTTTTCTTAGGGTGCAGACATTTAACATTCTAATATGTGCTGTTGTTTGCTAGCATTTTGTATCTCATACGCAGGGGCGTAGTTTGTGGGGGGGATGGGGGGGAGGTAACCCCCCCAATAACCAAAACTAGCAAGTACAACCCCCCCAATATTTATACCATGTTTAATGGAAACTTAGAATCAGGCCATTTATTAATTATTTGAATCGCGCCTTCGGCGCTTTTATAAGCGCTAACTTCATGTAAGAACCGAACGGAGCGCTTATCAGCACAACATGACTGAAGCGCAGTTCATTTAATTGTGCACGAGCGGCGCGCCGAATCACCCTATACTCTGTGCGCGTTCACCAGCGCGCTCGAGAAGTGCGAGAAGATTTGCGCGAGCCATTCCTATCGCGAAGCTGATGGTAAAATATGCAGGGGCGCGGGAAGTGGGGGTGCTGAGGGTGCTGCAGCACCCCCTGTTTTTTTTTTTTTCTGTCAGCAACTGTTTAATTGTTGGGAATATTAAAAAACAAAAATCAGAGGGTCTATTTAAGTACAAATAGCCATGTTGTTGGCAGATTGAGACGTATGATTGGAATAGTCAAATTTGTAAAAGACGATCGTCAATAATCAGATTCAGTGGCGCAGATGATAAAGCGTATGTTACCGTTCTTTTGACGCGATCGACCGGTCTGGGGTTCGAATCTGCCTTTTGGCGAACTTTTTTTTTCTCCTTTTTACATTTCAAATCACATAAGAAAAGCATTTATTTTTATCGGGTAGGTGTAGGGAGACCTTTTGTCCCAATAAGGTGGCATCCATTTAATAATTTGAAATAAAATAAAAAAATTACACTCAATAAGTTATTGCATACTATTTTATAATGTATTACAATGCAGAGGTGCAGATAATTGCCACTATTTGCAATAAGTAATGTTTTTCTCTAAAAATGTTTTTCGCCACAATTAATCTTACCCTTTTATTCAATATTTGCAATAAGTAATTATCCTGCTATTTTAACATAGAATAAATAGAATCTAAAGCTATTTGCACTGTGTAAATAGCATATCACTCAAGAATACTGCTATTTTCACTTTGTGTAAATAGCCTCTATCGCAACACACCAACACCGGGGGACTACTTTCAGGCGCTGCGTAATATCACTACGCCTGCCGCGGCCATGTTACGGCAGCAAAGTTCCTTGATTATTACGCCGGAATGAGAGTAGTTCCTAATCATATCAGCCTACAAAATCGCAACTTTTCATTTCCCGCCGATCTTAGTACACGATATAACTACAGAAGAGTCAAGTTTTAAATAGGACAAATATCGAAACTCTTTGATCGTTTTTAAACACGATGCTACTGGTCTAATTGGATTCAATGATCTATGCTAAGCTATGCTAAAAGTGCTCTCGCCAGACCCGGAGATCGGCTGAATGGATTCAAAAACGGTAAAACTCAACTTATTAACTCTGAGGGAGTTGGAGAATGAGCCTATTTCCAAAAAAAGTGGAGTGTTCCTTTAAGAGGGGGCATGACCCAGGGTCCACTTCAACCCCCCCAATGTTCAAACCAAAACTACGCCCTTGCTCATACGTCAATTTTCAAATATTTTGTTGACCAACCAGATGCCTTCAAGTCAAAACATTGCAATATTTTAAAGAATATTAGATAATCACAGCAGAGATATGAAAGCCACATACCACTGTTTGGGTTTCCTGTGTGCTTGAGTTTTAGTTAAGCAGTAATTTTAGTCTGTGGCACTGTGCATACTGACAGCACAGTAATAAACAGCAGAGTCTGACAGACTGAGATCAGGGATTTCCAGAGCTCCATTCAGTATGCCATCTTTTTTCAGCTCATAACGGCCTTTAAATCCATCCTCATAACTGGGCGCACCCGTACCATACGTGTAACCGATTAGAACCATTGCTGTATCCTTTTGCTGATACCATAGCATATTTAACATGCTACTGTCATCATGAGAGCATTTCATCTCTGTTTTATCATTTTGGTTTGCAAGTAAGGATGTCACTTTCTGCTGAACCTGCACACATTTTGCCTTCCCTGTGAAAATAGTCAGGTTTTAAGAAATATTCCACTTCAATTGGAAAAACATCCATTAAGTAATGATTAAAAAAATCACATTGCTGTCTCAAATGAATTTTTACCCATGTAAAAGAAGAAAAATATGCACAGTTCATATGAAGCTCTAAACATCCTTCTAAGGGTTATGAAAACTCTGGTCATCCACACAGCAAAAATAATGTGATTAAGACAGACAAAGACAGAGAGAAGAAAACCTGTACATTAAAATAGTCACATCTCCCCCTACTGACTGTATCACATCAATGGGTCGTTGATGAGATTTTTTTTTTTTTTTTTTTTTTGTAGAAGGGAGGAGCAAAACATCAATAATGAAATTTGCATGTGCACATTCTCTTGTTCTGCTGACTTTCTGCTTGTACAGATATGGGTTCATTTATTTGTGGTTGAGACAGGTGTGATTGCAGGTTGTCATCCAAAGAGTTTTTGTTGTATAACTTATTGCCGTTCATTCATTGTGTATAACTGGCAGCACACAGATACACAGCATCAGTCCCCTCCTTAACATCAACCGTCAGGGTCCATTGCTTTGTCTCTGTACCTGACACTGTGAAGCCGGTCTCAAAACCCTTCTCATTAGAGGGAGAGTTAAAATTGTTGTTCCCAATAAGCACCGGCCCTTCACCTTTTATTTGTCTGTACCAGTATTTGTAGTCATAGTCTGTATCGTTCTGGTAACAGTGCATTTCAGCTGAAGAGCCTGGAAGACGGGATATGTACTTTGGCCATTGTGTGATCAGAACACCATCACTGAAATCTGCTGGAAATACAAAGATATATTAACAAAAACAGGTTATGCCGTCTATTAGAAATCCACATTTGGTCAACATGTAGAATCACTGACAGTTATTCCATGTTAAATTAATACCTTTTAGATATAGCAATGTGAATAGGAGAAGAAAGGAGTCCATTTAGACGTGCTTTTTGTGAAGTATTTTGTTATGTTCAGTTGATTACACAAAGACAAACTACACAAACTAGTTGTTATTTCCATAAGCCACACCCCTATGTTGCTTAATCATTGGAGGAAAAAAAGGTCACACTATTCAGCTGCCTTCTGAGTGAATATCTTATCAAGAATCTTTTAAGCGACTGATTTCAAATGCTCTACTACTGTAATGAGAATAAATGTTACATAGTACACAGAGATATTATGATTTATGGTATTTAGAACACAAAAGTAACAAATATTACAATTCTACAACTTTCTAGCAGAAATAAAGAAGAGAGAAGTTACATTGATATGGAGTCAAGTGGCTGTCTTTATGAGTGAGTCATGGAATTTTACATAACAGAAATAGTAAGAGTAGTGTGCTATTTTAACTGTAAGTGAATCACTGAATTCACTCAGTTGATTGTTGCATGCAGGATTGGCACTATTGGTCGCTATTGGTTTGCTGTAGCTTTAATGTGACTTGAAGCTTTGTTCATTGGAAGAGCAAAAACTGTGTCTAATATTACTCAGTATTTACTTCATGTTCATTGAACTGTTGTATAACAGCAATATTGCATTCACAATTTGTTGTTTTACAGAAAATCAATATGATTGTGATTACCTGCGGCACAAGGCAGCAGGAGAACTTTAATTTCTATGATGTTGCTTACCTGTTTTTATCAACATGTTTGGTGTTATTAGGTGTCTTATTAGGCAGCTGCCTGCTTTTTTAAACTGCCTTTGTGTCAGAACAACAAATGATGTCTTAAAATTGATCTAGTTAAGCAGTTTTCTGTAACACTGCTGCTATGAAGAAGAAGCACGACGAAGACGACGATGATGATGATGATGATGATGATGATGATGATAATAATAAGAAGAAGAATATCCTTTAAATGGAAATCCAGATGATGAAGGAAACAATAGCACACTGGGTAACACAAGTTCAATAACCGACAACCAAGGGGGGAACAAAACGGGGAAACTTATGCACAGGCAAATGAGGGTGTCACATGTATGTTCCTGTTAAGTTATTAACATCGCCCCATGGACCTCCCAGACACCACTGGACCGAGCTGGAGGGAAGGGCCCGTGGCATATGGAAGCTCCGCCATGGCCTTCCGAGCTCCCAGCTCCACCATGGCTTCCTGATCAGCCCTGGAGGCTCTCCTTGTCTTCACCCTGTTCCAGTCCTGCACCAGCCATGACAGAGGGACTAAAGACTTAATTTACTCAAAACAGGTGAACAGAATTACACAATCAAGAGGAGATAGAAACTAGGTCAATGAACACGAGGGAAGAAAACACTACAAAAAGGTCCATGGGTGCGACATTTACTAAGTTTTGTAACAAAGCTTGTATATATTTTTAGGATTGTGTCATCTATTAAACAATGACAGAAAGTTGTTATAATATAGAAATTACACCCTTTAAAATATAGACTATGAATTGCTTTTTAAAATAAAGACTACAGCACTGTGCATACTGACAACACAGTAACAAACAGCAGAGTCTGATAGCTTGAGATCAGAGATTTTCAGAACTCCATTCAGTGTGTCTTCTCTTTCCAATCGAAACCGGTCATTAAATCCATCCTCATAGCTGGGGACAGCTGTAGCACCGTAACTGAACACGATCAAGGCCATGGCTGTATCTTTCTGCTGATACCAAAACATGTAAGGCTTGCTACTGTCATCATAACTACACTTTATCTCTACCATTTTATTCATGTTGGTGAAAAAAAAAAAAAGGTTTTACGAGATATTATCTTTAAAAACAAAGAAAAATAACAAAAATGATAAATTATAATAGTTTGATCATGTTGCTATCAAAGAACATCTTACCTATATATAATAAGAGATATATGCACAGTCCATATGCAGCTCTAAACATCCTTCTACGACAGCGTTAAAAATACTCTGGTTATGCTGCACACAGCAAAAATAATGTGACAATAGAGAGTGTATGAGACTTTGGGGAGAGCAAAAATTTTACATTAAAATAAACAGTTGTATCTCCCCCTACTGACTGTATCACATTAGCAAGCTTTTTTGGCGGAAGGGAGGAGTGTAACATGATTAATGCATTGTATGTGCAAGTTGTCAGGTTCTGCTAACTGCTGACTTGTACAAATATGGGTTTATTTATTTCTGGTTGAGGCAGGTGTGATTATTTATTCACAGCATCAATCCCCTCCTTAACATCCACTTTCAGGGTCCATTTCTTAGTCTCTGTACTTGACACTGTGAAACCAGTTTCAAAACCTGTCTCATTAGAGGAAAAAGTAACAATGTAGCTCCCAACAAGCACTAGCTCTCCTTTTATTTGTCTATACCAGTATTTGTAGTCTGTTAGGAGTTGGGACTTCAGTTTAGTCTGTTTCTGTTTATTCTGTTCTTGTTTTCCCTAATTTGGTTTTGTTCCGGTTTTCCTCATTAGGTCTTTATTAGTTAATTAAGGTTAAGTCAGTTCACCTGTGTTTGGTCATTATCTCGTTTCCTCCCTAGTTTCAGTTTGCTTTATAAGCATTCAGTTTGTGTTCCACTTTTGTCGAGTCTTGAGTTACATTCAGTTACACTGACGTTATATTGTAACATAGTCATAGTCTGTATCGTTCTGGTAACAGCGCATTTCAACTGAAGAGCCTGGAAGACTGGATATGTACTTCGGCCATTGAGTGATCAGAACACCGTCACTAAAAACAGCTGGAAATACAAAGATATATTAACAAAAACAGGAAATATGTTTTTATTATAAATCGACATTTACTCAAAGCCGCAAGCATCACTTTCATTCTTTATTGCAAATTAAAGTTTAATACCTTTTAGTCAAAGCAATTTGAACAGGAGAAGAAAGGAGTCCATTTAGAGTTGCAAAAAAAAAAAAAGATTCCTCTTTTGTATGTATTGCATTTCCTGTTTATCCTGTGGTTGGGTTTTTAGTCAGGCAGATAATAAAGACTACAGCACTGTGCATACTGACAGCACAGTAATAAACAGCAGAGTCTGACAGACTGAGATCAGAGATTTTCAGAGCTCCATTCAGTGCTTCAGTTCTTTCCAGTTTAAACCGGTCTTTAAATCCATCCTCATAGCTGGGGACAGCTGTAGCACCGTAACTAAACACAATCAAGACCATGGCTGTATCCTTCTGCTGATACCATTGCATGTAATCCATGTTATTGTCATCATGACTACACTTTATCACCACAGTTTTATTCTTGCTGGCTAATATGGATGTCGGGTTCTGTTGAACGGTCACACATCGCACCATCCCTGTGAAAAAAAAATCAATAAAATCAATTAAAAATACAGGTTTTAAGATATATTCTCTTTAAAAGCAAAAAAAAAAAACAATAACAGAATTGATACATGGTTATAATACTTTGATCAATCTGCTGTCATAGGAAATCTTACCTTTATATAATAAGAAATAAATGCACAGTCCATATGCAGCTCCAAACATCCTTCTAAAACAGGGTTAAAAATACTCTGATCAATCACACAGCAAAAATAATCTGACAAGTGAGAGAGAGTACAAGACTT
Source organism: Acrossocheilus fasciatus (assembly GCA_036784905.1). Lineage (NCBI taxonomy): Eukaryota > Metazoa > Chordata > Actinopteri > Cypriniformes > Cyprinidae > Acrossocheilus > Acrossocheilus fasciatus. The sequence continues at coordinate 23,778,302 of CM071954.1, read as the reverse complement.
TAATATAGACAGAGAGAGAAGAATACATGTACATTAAAATAGTCAGTCACATCTCCCCCTACTGACTGTATCACATCAGCGAGACCATTCTGTGAAAGTGTTTATGGCGGAAGGGAGGAGTGTAACATGATTAATGCCATTGCAATTGTGCGAGTTGTAAGGTTCTGCCGACTTGTCTGTAAAGATATGGGTTTATTTATTTGTGGTTGAGGCAGGTGTGATTGCAGGTTGCCATCCAAAGGGTTTTTGTTGTACAATTTATTAGCATTTATTCACTGTGCAAACTAGCTGCACACAGATACACAGCATCAATCCCCTTCTTAACATCCACTTTCAGGGTCCATTTCTTCTTCTCTGTACTTGACACTGTAAAACCGTTTTCAAAATCCTTCTCTTTCGATGGAGTGTTAACAATGTAGCTCCCAACTAGCACTAGCTCTCCTTTTATTTGTCTGTACCAGTATTTGTAGTTATAGTCTGTATCGTTCTGGTAACAGTGCATTTCAACTGAAGAGCCTGGAAGACTGGATGTGTACTTCGGCCATTGAGTGATCAGAACACCGTCACTAAAAACAGCTGGAAATACAAAGTTATAGTAATAAACAGGATATGTTTTTCATTTGAAATCTACAGTATATTTATTCTAAACCATGAAGATCACTGTCAGTTCGTATTTCAAGTTAAAGTTTAATACCTTTTAGACAAAGCAATGTGAATAGGAGAAGAAAGGAGTCCATTTAGAGTTGCTTTTGTGAAATTGTCTCTGACGTTCAGTTAATTCCAAAAAAAAAATCTAGTACTTCATATGAAGCCACACCCCTTTGTTGCTTCATTGGTGGAAAAAAGAGGGCTGTTCTGTTCCAAAAGCTCTTGCCTACATAAGCAACTGCCTTCTTTTAAGAGACTGATTTCAAATAAAGACAGCAACTTGGCTCACAGCAAAAACAATGCATGATTCACAACGGACACTAGTGGAGTTCAGCATTAGCATGTTTTAAGTAAATACTGTAATGAGTATAAAAATAGAACACCCTTAAATATGGACCCTTTTTCACAATGACATTTGGAACATGGTTGCATATATTATAACAGGGTAAACTTACTTATAAGAAAATGGGAAACCACGACAAATATATTTTTCCATAATTATTGTGGGTGCAAATTAGCAGTAGGTACAAAGTCATTGCCTTTTGGTAAATGTCACTATTTTTGAAGTCAAAATACGTCATTTCCACTGCCACTGTCTTTATAAGTGAATCAGTGAATCATTCACTCAACCAGTTTGTTCATTCAGAACACCACTACTGTTGCTTGGAGATGCACAGCACTACAAAATATTTCACTGTGAATATTACATGAACAATTTTTGCTGATGGAACATAAACAAAAAAAGTAGTCATTAACATTCTAAAATGTTAGTTTACCTATATATGATTATCTATTATAGCTTGTAAGAATGCTCTTGCTATGCTGATATATTGCTTAATTATTTTATTGATATGTTGCATCAAATATAAGTACTTACTGGCAACAATATTTCACAGATATTGTTGCAATGCATCCTGGCATTGCATTATCTGTGAAGTATATGTTATCTTAAAAGTTGGCCAGGACACATGATGCTTTAAAAGGCTGTCTGGGTAGGTCTTTTACTCAGTTTTGGAGCAAAGCTTATATCTGATTGTGTTTTCTATTAAACACTGATAGAACGTACAAAAAAATATATAATAATAATAATAATAATGTAGAAATTAAATGCTGCAACAAGACTTTTCATTAAACAACACAACTGTTACAACTGAATCTCATAAACGTTAGATTGCTTTGCTTTGTGTGTGTGTGTGTGTGTGTGTGTGTGTGTGTGTGTGTGTGTGTGTGTGTGTGTGTGTGTGTGTGTGTGTGTGTGTGTGTGTGGGTGTGTGTGGGTGTGTGTGTGTGTGTGTGTGTGTGTATTTCCTGTACGTCTGGTGATTGGGTTTTTAGTCAGGCAGATAATAAAGACTACAGCACTGTGCATACTGACAGCACAGTAATAAACAGCAGAGTCTGACAGACTGAGATCAGAGATTTTCAGAACTCCATTCAGTGCTTCAGTTCTTTCCAGTTTAAACCGGTCTTTAAATTCATCCTCATAGCTGGGGACAGCTGTAGCACCGTAACTGAACACAATTAAGGTCATGGCTGTATCCTTTTGCTGATACCATAACATATTTGGCTTGCCACTGTCATCATATCTACACGTTAGCTCTGCCATATCATTCTTGTTGACTAATAAGGGAGTCAGGTTTTGTTGAACATTCACACATCTCACCGTCCCTGTGAAAGAAAAAAAAAAGACTTTGAGAAATATTCTACTTCAAAGGCAAAAGTCAATAACAAACATGATAAAGATTTTTAATAACTGAAGAACATCTTACCTATATACAGTAAGAAATATATGCACAGTTCATATGCAGCTTCAAACATACTTCTTAAACAGGCTAAAAAAAATCTCTGATCAGGTACAAAGCAAGAATAACGTTATAAGAGAAAGTGTATGATACTGTTTCTAAACAAAAGAGAGGAAAAACGCGATTAAATGAACAGTCGTATCTCCCCCTACTGACTGTACAATATCAACAAGACCTTGTTGCAAAGGTATTTTTGGTGGAAGGGAGGAGTATAACGTCATTAATGAAATCTGTTTGCGCATGTTCTCTTGTTCTGCTGTCTTGTTTGTACAGATATGGGTTCATTTATTTGTGGTTGAGGCAGGTGTGATTGCAGGTTGCCATCCAAAGAGTTTTTGTTATATAATTTAATGCCATTTATTCACTGTGCAAACTAGCTGCACACAGATACACAGCATCAATCCCCTTCTTAACATCCACTTTCAGGGTCCATTTCTTCTTCTCTGTACCTGACATTGTGAAGCCGGTCTCAAAACCCTTCTCATAAGAGGGAGTGTTAACAATGTAGCTCCCAATAAACACTGGTTGTTCTCCTGTTATTTGTCTGTACCAGTATTTGTAGTCATAGTCTGTATCATTCTGGTAACAGTGCATTTCAACTGAAGAGCCTGGATGACCAGATATGTACTTCGGCCATTGAGTGATCAGAACACCATCACTGAAATCTGCTGGAAATACAAAGATATATTAACAAAAACAGGTAAAGTCGTTTTTATAAATGGTGAAAACCATGAGCTGTCAGTTCTTTTTCCAAGTTAAACTTTAATACCTTTAAGACAAAGCAATGTGAAGAGTAAAAGAAAGGAATCCATTTAGAGTTGCTTTTGTGAAATATTATCTGATGTTAAGTTTTTTACACAAAGACAAATAATAATGGTGCTTTATTTAGGACACACCCCTTTGCTGCTTAGTCATTGGTGGAAAAAAAGATGACACATTTGTTCTGATCCAAACCCTCTTGCCTATTTGCAGCCACCTTCTTTTAAGTGACTGGTTTCAAATGCACTGAAGACAGAAAATCAGCACATGATTTAAAATTAATATATGTGGAGTTTGACATTGGCATATTGCAAATCTAATATTGTTATAAGAATAAAAATACCACTCACACACATGCACTAGTTTCCATGTTTTATGGGGACAATCTATAGACGTAATGGTTTTAATGCTGTACAAACTGTATTTTCTATCCTCTTACCCTAATCCTACAATATGGATTACCACAATCAGAAGAGAAAAAAGAAGTTATATTTATAGTCACTCCCTCAGTAGCAGAAACCCTCCTTTTTTTACATTGAAAAAAAAAATCATAAATGCTGCAGGAATTTATCATCACAGTCTGTGACTGCCTTTTGGTCTTTCACCATTTTGAAGTCAAAATTTGTCATTTTTACAAAACATCAATTTGTCAACACGATATGTATTATATATTAATTTAAGAGCATTTTGGGAAAATCTCTTTTGCATTCTTTAAGGAGTCGGCACATTTCTCTGAAGGACTGGGGAAAACAGTCCCTGATTTGTAGTGAATATTACAATGAAAATTCAAGTAAAGTTATTATTAAAAATTCAGTTGTGCTGTTTTCCATTAGAGTGTTATGATATTCCAAGTTCAGCTACTGTCTTCAAAAGTGAATCACTGAATCATTCACTCAGCCATTTCAACTCGAACTCGACAGAGCATAAACAAATAAAATAGCCATTAACATTGTATAAATGTAAGATACTCAATAATAATTGTTATATAAAAGCAATATCACATTCACAATCATCGTGTTTTTCTAAAAATGTGACAAGCCTGTGATTACCTGTGGCATAAGGCCACAAGACAGACCTCTCCTGATTTTGATATATTGCTTAGCTGTTTTTACTGATATGTTTTATCAAAGTTAAGTATTTTCTAACATTTTGGCATTGTATTGACATAATGCAATTTCACCTTGAAACTTGGCAAGTAAACATGATACCTTAAAATGCGGTATAGGCAAGCATTTTACAACATTTTGGAGTAAATCTTAGATTTTCCAATTGTGTCTTCTATTAAACACTGAGAGGATTTTTTTATGTAGAAATTAAACCCATCAATAAGAATTTTGATGAATAAAACTTTAATAAAGTTTAATCTTAGAGAGGTTGGAATGGTTTTTGTGTGTATTTCCTGTTTATCTGGTGGTTGGGTTTTTAGTCAGGCAGGTAATAAAGACTACAGCACTGTGCATACTGACAGCACAGTAATAAACAGCAGAGTCTGACAGACTGAGATCAGAGATTTTCAGAACTCCATTCAGTGTTTCAGTTCTTTCCAGTTTAAACCGGTCTTTAAATTCATCCTCATAGCTGGGGACAGCTGTAGCACCGTAACTGAACACGATCAAGACCATGGCTGTATCCTTCTGCTGATACCATAACATGTTAAGCATGTTACTGTCATCATGACTACACTTTATCTCCGCCATATTATTCTTTTTGGCTAATATGTGTTTAGGGTTTTGTTGGATGGTCACACATGTCACCTTCCCTGTGAAAAAAATGCAGGTTTTAACAGATATTTGATTTCAGCAAAGAATAATGCCAAAAATGATTAAAAAAAAAACTGATTCATTATTAATCATATTGGCATCACAAAACATCTTACCTATATACAAGAATAAAAATATGCACAGTCCATATGCAGATCTAATCATTATTCTAAAGTAGGGTTAGAAAAACTCTCAAAAAATAATGTGACTGAAGATGTAAGAGGAATCCTCTATATTAAAATAATGCGCATCTCCCCCTACTGACTAGCACAAAGGTCTTATTGTGAAGTTGTTTTGGGGAGGGAGCAGTGTAACGTCATTACCTGTATGATCTGTGCGAGTGCTTTTGTTCTGCTGACTTGTCTGTAAAGGTTCATTTATTTGTGGTTTAGGCAGGTGTGATAGCAGGGTGCCAACATTTTTGTCTTATAGTTTACCGTCATTCATTCACTGTGTTAACTAGCAGCACACAGATACACTGCATCAATCCCCTCATTAACATCCACTTTCAGGGTCCATTTCTTTGTCTCTATACTTGACACTTTGAAGCCACTATCAAATCCCTTTTCAAACGTTTCAGCAGTCCCGATGATGCTTGCAATAAGCACTGGTCCTTCACCTTTAATTTGTCTGTACCAGAATTTGTAGTCATAGTCTGTATCGTTCTGGAAACAGTGCATTTCAACTGAGGAGCCTGGAAGACTGGATATGTACTTCGGCCATTGAGTGATCAGAACACCATCACTGAAATCTGCTGGAAATACAAAGATAGTTCAGATTTGTCATCCCATGAAAATCTACATCAGAGGAAAACCATTGAAATATTGTTGTTATATTACAAATGAATACCTTTGAGAAAAAGCAGAGATATGCATAGAAGGAGAAACATTGTCATTTAAAATTTCCTCTGTGAAGTGTACTCCAATTCAATACAGGCTACTTGACAAACTAAAGATTTTAAAGTCACGCCCCTTTGTTACATCATGCTTACGATAACTGGAATATGATTGGGTCTAACAATAAAATACAAATATTTTAAATTAAAATAAAATAAATATTTAAAGTTACAAATTACTTAAACAAGAAATCATTTTCATTTCAATAAATTCAGCATGAAATTAAATTCATTTTATTAGATATAAATTCATATAATTGTATATATGCCATATATTTTCAGTTTATCATAATATAAATAATAATAATAATAATATCTTTTGAACTTTTCTTGACATTAAAATGGAGGATGCCAGTAATCATCCTCTTTTAGTTTAGAAGTTCAACTCTGCTATAAACTCTTTATCAGATTAGGAAGTACAGTGTAATTTTACACCAAATACCACAGATCATGCTGTATTTCCTGTTTTAACGCTTAGGTTTTTAGTCAGGCAAGTAATTGAGAGTACAACACTGTGCCTTTTAGCAGCGCAGAAATAGACAGCAGAATCTGACAAACGCAGGTCAGAGATTATCAAAGCTCCAGACAAGGCTTCTTGTCCGGTCATCTTGAATCTCTTTTGGAATTCAGTTTCATAGACTGGCTCAGCTTTGCCATATCTATAACCAATGAGGGCCAGTGATTTGCTGCTATGGAGTTGTTGATACCATAACATGACATCTAAGTTGCTGTCGTCGTGTCTGCAGGAGATCTCTGCCTCCGTTTTTTGCTCATTGAATATAGACGAAGGCTGATCAAAATGAACACAATCTGACAGACCTATATGAAGAAAATGAAGAGTGAAATTAAGTATTCATTTTTAAGTATTCACTCAGCTTTTCAAAAGAGGATGAAATGGTGTAAAATAAATCAAGATCTTCATACGTGCAAATAAGATGGTAAAAATGGCTAGTCCATAAGCAACACGACACATCCTCTTCTCATGAAGTTACACAGAGAGTAAGACTCAGCAACTTAGCAACGAGAACAGCACTTCTACTGTACGTTTATTCACTAGAATTACACCTCCCCCTATCGTCAGCTGCACTCCAAAGCACTGGAGGTTCGGACAAACACATATACTGTACAATACCTCAGAAATGCTTACCACAGATTGTGGAGTTAGACAATATCCTAATGCTTGCAAAAACAACATTTCATGTGCTGTCTAAATTTGAATTTTCTATGTTATCTATCTATGTTGGTTAAAAGTTAACATGTATGACTGATGATTACCCTTGTGAAAACTAAACGTTTATTTTTAATACACTGTACTTTTAGATAGTTTAACAGTATAATTTCATGACTATGTGTCTTAACACATGTAAGTACACTTGTACTGTATTATTCAATATGTATTTTAAATGTACTAAACTGAAACCTTATCATTAAAAATGTCTTGTATATACATGACATACATGCTTCAGTACAAATTGTGTGTGTGTGTGTGTGTGTGTGTGTGTGTGTGTGTGTGTGTGTGTGTGTGTGTGTGTGTGTGTGTGTGTGTGTGTGTGTGTGTGTGTGTGTGTGTGTGTGTTTTACTTAAGTGGTTAAAAAAAAAACATTCCTAAGTTCTAATTGTGTAACTAATTGTATTTAATTTGAATGCTATAAATTTAAACAAATGTTTTGATTAATTGCAATTAACATGCAGGTAAGTGTCCAGAAAACATTACATTCAGTTTGCAGTTTTGAAAAATCCAGATATTGAATTTAATCTACATTTTTCTTCAGTCTATCGGAAGACTATGAAATTTCTGTGCATTTTTACTAAAATGAAATGAACCCATTTTAATTTTAATTTAATTATCATGTCATAATTTAGTTATAATTAACCCTTTTTAATTATAGTGTAGTTCCGACAGACCTTAAAAACACAGCTAAGAAAAGAATAATATCAAAAATTACTGAATTATTTCAAAGTAAAGCAAGGATGACATAACTTCCAATTACCATGGTTACTTGTATAATATATGATCAGATCTGTTTCAATTTATACAAAGTATACAAAAGTGTAAACATGATTATGTGCGAAATTGTTTAAATACTTGGAAGTACACAATGGCATTTCAGCTTTCTGGAATATGCCCATCAAAAGAGAACAGTTTGTATTGTTCCTATATTACTAAAGTTCAATAATATAAAATAGATAAATAAATATATGAATATGATGATCAGTTACTTTAAACCATTACTAATAAATATGCTTCTACTATGATCCTTTTACTATGAACTACTATGATTTTTTATGAGCAGGACAGGTGTTTTTGTTGTACACAGCAGATTTTTGTCAAACTGTGTCACTCACAGCACAGAAATACACTGAGCTGTCTTCTGAAGTAACACTGGAGATCTGAAGTGTTCCGTGGGTTTGTGATTTCCCATAAATATGAAAGCGATCATAGTCTTTCTCAGGATTGAATGTTGTCATGTAAAGGTGCCCAAGAAGTTTGAAGGATTCTCCTTGCGTTGTTTGTTGGTACCAGTAAAGATAATAATAGCTGCTGTAAGTGTGAGTGCAGCTGATGTTCACAGTGTCTCCCAAACGCTTTATCATGTCAGGAGGTTGATCAATGGATGAACCAAGAGAAATGTCTTTAGAGGGGAAAACACACGTTGATGTCATCAAATGGAAAATTCATAAATGATTTACCGCACTTGCATATACAGTATAAACATTCTTCATTAAGAAGATTACAAAACTTACCTGTGAACCAGAACAGTACATAGAGGAAAATGAAGGTAAGCTGCTTCATACTTGCTTGAAATAAATGTCTGATTCTGAGAGACTACAGATTCTGAAACCAAAGTGTTTAGGAACACTTGAACTTGTTCTTATCTGTGATTGGTTGGTTGTTGTTTAAGTCCTACCCAGGCAAGACTAAGAAGAAGAAGAAGAAGAAGAAAGAAAAGCAATATGTGCCCAATGATTTATAGAGTACTAAGGTCAAGATGTGGATTTGCTGTACTGTGCACAAATGGAGCACAGTAATATGAAGCAAATAAAAATGATAACTGTAGAATTTACTGTATCTGCTGTCAAATGAAACCATTTATGAGCAATCACTTCTTTTGTACTCCTCAGAGGAAAGAAAGTCATATAGGCTTGGAACTACATTGTAAATTTTTATTTTCATTCCTTTAAGGTTTAGATCAAATTCCGAGTGATTTGGTGCATATAGTGCATACTGTATATGCAGTGTTAAGAAACATTATATTTGTTTTATTGCCAGTTGTGCCATGAAGATACAGTACAAGACACCTGGTCTTTTTATCAAACAGGTGCAACATGAACAGTTTTATGTTAGCGTTTATATTGAATTGTATGGCTGTGTTCACTTGCTGCACAGAAATACACTGCACTGTCCTCAGCATTTATGTTGGATATGAGCAGAAATGCATCCTCTTTTGCATGTCCTGTGATGTTAAATCGAGGTTTGAATTTATCCTCTTGAGAAGCTGCACCAAAACTGAGCATTCCAATAAGCTCCAAAGAACCACCATTGCTTTTCTGTTGATACCAGTACATGTATGGATAGTCATTGTCACCGTGACGACAAAAAAGCTTTGCCTCTTTTTCCTCCACTGTCCGTAGAAGATGTTTGGGAGACTGCTGAATGACAGGAGAACAAACCACACAAACTACAAGAGGGTGAGGAGAGCACAACATTATATGTTATATTAAGGCTACATTGCACTATAGAAATACTTACCTAGTAACCAGGAAATAGTGATTATAGTTAAAATGATTGCTCTGATCATGATTATAATATTTAACCAAACAACAGAGATTTGTTCCACAGTCAAAAGAGGTTTTAAAACATCTTATCACATATCTTAAGTCTCAGACTGTTGTTCGCCTCATTAGATGTTAGGTGGCTGTTTATTGGTCAAAAGAGCCCACTCCCCAGTAGTCGCTACGGTATGGTTCCTCCTCCAATGCAAACAGATGAGGATCCCCCCCATCCTGTTTCATCTGCATGCGAGAATTACACATTTGATCATTTAAGAAAAGTAATAGCTCACCTTTATGTAAAAAGCTGCACAATTTGAGGTACAGTATCAGTCATGCCTGTTGCACAAATAGGTCAGTATGAATTATAATACTTAGAATTAGGGGTTTGCTCATATTCCTAAGTGCATTAGTCCTAGCTTCTGTGTTAAGACACATTTGAAAATGTAAAGTCTCCAAAGTCTGTTCCTGAATACTTACCTGCAGAGTACAGTTCCTTCCCTGCTTCAATCCACCTGTCTGTAATGATCAAGTGCTTCTGAAGATCAGAGCTTGATCAGAGTTGAAGCTGAACTTTCCATGAAGGTAAATCTGCAGGAACAGAACTGGGCACACCTTGTTTTTTGTTTTTGTTTTGTTTTTTTAATCATAAAGATGTATTTATCATATGCGATGCATGGAACAACAGCAGCACATTAACTTCTGTAATGCTCACATCTAGAAAGCACACACTAACACGATATTGCATTCAAATGATAAGAATTGTCACTATTCCAGTCCGAATGGGGATTTTATTTTAGAGGACAGTGGAGAAGTGCCAAAAAATTGAAAGAAAAGAGAGATGAAACTGGACTGGAACATGTCGCAGGTTTGTCTTGAATCATCACATTTTCATTAGTGCCCTCTACTTGTCAGTGTTCTTATTACCAGTTTTGGCATGAAGATGCAAGAAACCTTGTGGCTTTTTTTATTATCGAACAGGTGCAAAGTGAACAGTTATTTGTCAGGGTTTATAGAGAACTATACGGCTGTGCATACTAGCTGCACAGAAATACACTGCACTGTCTTCAGCAGATATGCTGGATATCAGCAGGAATGCATCTTTTGTAGCATGTCCTGAGAGGACAAATCGAGGTTTGAATTTATCCTCTGTAGAAGGTTCACCATATCTGAGCATTCCAATAAGCTCCAAAGAACTGCCTCCATTTTTTTGTTGATACCAGTAGAGGTATGGATAGCTGCTGTCACCATGATGACAAGAAATATTTGCCTCTTTTTCCTCCATTGTCAGTAGAAGATGTTTGGGAGACTGCTGAACGACAGGAGAACAAACCACACAAACTACAAGAGGGTGAGGAGCACATAATAATGCATGTACATAAAATAACAGACTGCAATGCACTGGAAATGCTTACCTATTAACATGAAAGCAGTGATTATTGTCAAAATGATTGCTCTAATCATGGTTATAACATTCAACCAAGCAACAGAAGAAATAACATTAAATTCACAGTGCAATGGTTGCCTCTCTAAATTGTTTATTCTGCAGTTGAAAGACCTTTTCACATATCTTGAGGCTGAGAGTGTTGTTCACCTCAGAAAGGAACCACCTAGATGTTAGATGTTAAGTTGCTTATTTGTCCAAATGAAAAAAGCCCACCCCCAAGTGTCTGCTATAGTCACATACAGCTCTGGATCCTCCTTCATTGCAAATCTTGTTTCATTTTCTGTATGTGAAAATTGTTTTGCCTTCTGTACCTGCAAAGTTCAGATCTCCAAGAACAGGACCAGGTACCCCTGGTTTACTAGAGGTTTTTACTTTTACAGATGATTTGCAATTTCCAGGAAACTGGAAGTAGAACATGTCCCAGGTTGGTCTTGAACCTGGGTCTCCTTGAGCAAAAACACTCATCATATGTGTCAAGAGTAGGCTAATACACAAGTCTGTGATGAAGGCCAGTTGTTCTCTATTAAAGCCCACATTTAACAAACTACACTAAAATATCACACTTTCAATAGTGCCCTCTATTTGTAAACATTCTTGTTACAAGTTTTGACATAAAAATGCAAGAAATCTTGTGGCTTTTTTTTTTTTAATCAAACAGGTGCAAAGTGAAGTTTTTTGTCAGCGATTAAAAGGAACTGTATGACTGTGCAAACTAGCTGCACAGAAATATATTGCACTGTCCTCAACAGATATGTTGGATATGAGCAGGAATGCATCCTCTTTTGCATGTCCTGTGATTTTAAACCGAGATTTGAATTTTTCCTCTGGAGAAGCTGTGCCGTAACTAAGCATTCCAATAAGCTCCAAAGGACCGCCATTGCTTTTCTGTTGATACCAGTACATGTATTGATAGCTGCTGTCACCGTGACGACAAGAAAGCTTTGCCTCTTTTTCCTCCATTGTCTGTAGAAGATGTTTGGGAGACTGCTGAATGACAGGAGAACAAACCACACAAACTACAAGAGGGTGAGGAGCGCATATCAATACATACACATAATATAACTTAGACTGCAATGCACTGGAAATGCTTACCTATTAACATGAAAGCAGTAATTATCGTTAAATGGATTGCTTTGATCATGATTATAACCAACCAAGCAACAGAAGAAATAACATTAAATTCACAGTGCAATGGTTGCCTCTCTAAATGATTTCTTCTGCAGTCAAAAGAGCTTTCACATATCTGATCACATATCTTGAGGCTGAGACTGTTGTTCACCTCAGAAAGGAAACACCTAGATGTTAGGCGTTAAATGGTTGCTTATTGGTCCAAATGAAAAAAAAAAGCCCACCTCCAAATGATATTCAAGTCACATACAGCTCTGTATCCACCTTCATTGCAAATCTTGTTTAATTTTCTGTTCACTGTAAAAAATCCAATTAACAAAATGTTGGAAGGGCAAAAATATTTTAGTTTAGCTAATTTTATTGCTTGGGTTTTGTTGAGAGGACATATATTAAGATTCTGATTCTGATCTGATTCTGATTAAATATACACAAATATATTTGAAAAACATTAAATGAACGGTTATTTTCAAATCCAGTCAACTGTTATCTATGCTAATGTCAACAATTACATACAGTCAACAATTAGCTATGCAATGTTGACTAAACTAATAAAAACAAATCTAGCCAACACTGAGATCGTTCTGCACGTGCAAGCGCCTGTGTGACTTCGCGGGAGAAACAGCGCCGCCATCTTGTCAAGTTCACGCCTCAGGTAAGTTGCACTAAATGTTATTTTTTTTAGTCTAAATTTATTGAAAAAAAAAAAACGTACAGCATATCCAATGTTTTTGAGTGGATATTTAGAAGTGTTTTACAAGTCGTGTGCCCGAAGAAAAAATAATATAAAGGGCTATTTTAAGTGTATGTCAAGTTAATGGTAAGTGGCTCTGAATTGTACACAAACGTACAACATATAAAAACATTGAATAAACGTTGTGTGAATTAGCTATGTCTGAGGGAATTCATTTAAATGAGCTGTTTAAGTGAAGGGAACATGGTCTTTCTTCTTGTTTAATCCATAAAACACTTAATGTCAAAATCTGTGTTACTATGATGAATTTTAGGTTTAATTTTGGCGTGTTGTATGATATTTTCGAGTTTCCGTGAAGTGAAAACATGGCATGAAGAGATTGCGCGGCCTTTCTCTTTTAAAAGCCATTGCTTAGCCTACTTAATACTACGAAACATGTAATGTTAATGTAAACCACAGTAATTCGCTTATTTGATATTAACAATGGCGTGTTGAATGGGTTTTTTGTGTGCAAACTTTTTCAAATGTCCCGTGACGTTCGAAGTCAACATTAAACGTGATTAACACAAGCCACGCTGAAATGTCACTCTTTTCAAACGGGGCGGATTACACAGCGTTTCTGTTCTCGTGAACGCGCTTCAGAAGAAGAGATCGTTCTGAACGAGAATAAACAACTAAATTCTTTCACGGGGCCGTTATCAAAGCAGGGTACGTCTCAGTCAGTTCCCTATGTAGTGAATCACTAGGTTCTGTTACAAATCCTTGCAACAAATGAACACAGTCAACATCAATGCTCCCTGTGTTGTTCAATGGATTGAGTTTTTATTTATTTTATTTTTTTTTTTGTGCTTTATTGTTCTCAGTGGCATCTACACTAATATTAATCTGTTTCATTCTTATTCCGAGGTCACCGTAGCCACCGGATCCAGTCTGTATCCAGATCAGATGGTCACTTCAGTCACCCGATCCAGTCTGTATGCAGTTCAGATAGTGGATCAGCACCTAGAGATGACCTCTGCAGCCCTGAATGTCAGCGGAGACCATGTCAACTATATGAGCCCCAAAGACAGATCCCCTCTGAAGACCTCGTCACCTAGATGGCCATCGGGACAAGACCATGGGAACCAGACCAGTCCTCTAAGCAATCTGACTTTGCTGCAGCCTGCAATTAAACTGCTGGTTTCGTCTGGCCAGAGGAGAATGATGGAGTTTTGGTTCTTTTGACTCACGATTTTTCTGTTTAATACTGTAAAGCTGCTTTGACACAATCTGTAGTGTATTGTAAAAAGCCCTACTGTATATAAATACAGAGACTGGACTTTACTTGACTCGGTTCAGTTGAACTGTAACACCTGGTTCATTTAATTTTTCTGACTTCTGACATTTTAAAGATGTGATTGTGAACAGTATTAATATTTGTAAATGTTTGTTTGCAAACATTTTGTTTAACTTCAGTCTTTTTTTAAGTTAATTAAACAAATGTTTAAAATAAATGCATACCAATGCATACCAATAATTTGCAGTTGTATTACAAATGTAATGTTTGACAACTGGAGCACTTTAAAGGGATAGTTCATCCAAAAATGGAAATTTGCTGTAATTTTACTGACCCTCAGGCCATCCCAGATGTCAGTGACTTTTTTTCTTCAGTACAACTGTAAAGATCTGAAATGGTGATCCTTGGTGATTCATCCACTGCACATCTGTGGCTGCCGGTTTTTGATTGTTTAGCTTCATAAGACCTCAATGTGTCCCCAGGAGCCTTTGGTAATTTGGTCTTGTCTGTATATGTTTATTTAACTCTCAAAAGCCGGAATCCAAAGATGTGCCGTTTATGAATTGCCAAAGAAAATGTTTTCACCTAAAAATCTCCTTTACTGTTCAATTGAAGAAAAAAAGTTAACTACATCTTGGATGGCCTGAGGGTGAGTCAAGTAACAGCAAATTTCATTTCTTGGTGAACTATCCCTTTAAGCCTGCATGTTTAGTCTGTATGACAAATGTTACAAATGCAGATTGTTATTAAATAAAGTCTATTATGTGTTGTAATGTGTGATTGATAGATACCAGTTAATAATTTTCTTAAACTCAGTATAAAATATAATAACTAGTTACCCAGCAATTTCTTATGATGCCCAAATAATAAACCTTAGCTGAGGTAACATGAAATACATGGAGTAAAAGGTTAAATTTAAAATGACACAATTTGCTGTAGTTTTCTAAATGTTTGACCAATTAAAACATTTTAGTTGAATGGACTATAAAACTATTTAAGTTAAGGTTGAGCCAACTAAAATATAACAATTCAGGCAACACTTTGAAGACAGAAATTGACTGAACGTAAAATTTCTGTGGAACTTGTTGTTACTACATAATAATTAGTGGAAACCGCTTTAAATTTTTTACAGTGTATGTGAAAATTACTTTGTCTTCTATATCTGCACAGTTCAGTTTACCCTGTTCCAAGCTGGTTAGCTGGTTCAGGTGTGTTTGATCAAGGTTATCGGAGCTGAAGGTAGATCTCCAAGAACAGGATCAGGTACCCCTGGTTTATTGGCTCCTTGCTTGTAGCCCTATTCTGATGGGACTAGATTACCTGGAGACATTTGTGCATCACTGATGTATTTTGTAATTTCCAGGAAACTGAAAGTAGAACATGTTCCATGTTGGCTTTGAACATGGGTCCCCTTGGGCAAAAACACTCATATGTTGAGAGCAATACACACATCTGTGATGAAGGCCATTTTGCTGTTGTTCTCTATTAAAGCCCACATTAAACATACAATACTGAAACGTCACATTTTCATTGGTGCCCCCTATTTGTACATGTTCGTATTACCATTTTTGGCATGAACATGAAATCTTGTGGCTTTTATTAATCAAACAGGTGCAAAGTGAAGAGTTTTTTGTCAGCGATTAAAAGGAATTGTATGGCTGTGCAAACTAGCAGCACAGAAATACACTGCACTGTCCTCAGCATTTATGTTGGATATGAGCAGGAATGCATCTTTTGTAGCATGTCCTGTGATGTTAAATCGAGATTTGAATTTATCCTCTTGAGTAGCTACTCCAAAATTGAGCATTCCAATAAGATCCAAAGAACCACCATTGCTTTTCTGCTGATACCAGTACAGAAATGTGTATCTGCTGTCACCATGATTACAGGAAAGCTTTGCCTCTTTTTCCTCCATTGTCCGTAGAAGATGTTTGGGAGACTGCTGAACGACAGGAGAACAAACCACACAAACTACAAGAGGGTGAGGAGCACATATTAAAATAAAGAACTCAGACTGCATTGCACTGGAAACACTTACCTGGTAGCCAGTAAGTAGTGATTATAGTTAAAATGATTGCTCTGATCATGCTGATAACATTCAACAAAGGCAACAGAAGAAATAACATTCAATTCACGGTGCAATGGCTGCCTCTCTAAATAGTTTATTCTGCAGTCATGAGAGGTAACAGCTTGACACTAAAACTGTTGTTCACCTCAGAAAGAAATCACCTAGATGTTGGGTGATTGCTTATTGGTTCCCCCAACCCCCAACCACCCCTCCCCCCCCCGCCGCCGCCCAAAAGCCCTCCCCGAAGTGTCTGTGATATTCTAGTCACATACAGCTCTGTATTGTCACTCAGTGTTCATAAATGGGATCATTTTCATCTTCTGTATACAACAATTGTGTTAAAAGAAATACCTAGCATAAAGTTGCACAATTTATGTGTATCGGTCGTGTCTGTAACATAAACAGGGCAGGATGCATTAAGAACTGAATTTTAATACTTAGAATTAGGAGCTTGCGCAAATTCAAGTGCATTAGTCCTTAGTGCAGTTTTAAGATAAATCTAAAATGCATTTCAATTCAACAAAAAAAGGTCAATCCAGTTCTGTCTCTGTATATTAAAGTATTATAGAAATGTAAAGTATGTGCAATGTTTATAAATTATGCAAGCAAGACGTTTGGCTGCTAACGTGGTATATCTTCAAGGAGGAATTAAATAGGATTCAAAAATGACCAGTATTATTTCGTTTTTTTCTTCTTGACTTATTGCCTTTATTTGAGAGGACAGTGGAGAAGTTCCAGGAAAGAACAAGGAGAAAGAGATGGAACTGGACTAGAGCATGCTCTTGAACCTGGAACCATTATGCTGCTGTTCTCCATTAAGCATGCATACATACTGAAACCTCTCATTTTCATTGGTGCCCTCTATTTGTAATAACAGTTATTACCAGTTTGGGCATAAATATTCAAGTAACCTTGTGGCCTTGTGGAAACCTTTTTTTTTTTTTTTTTTAATCAAACAGGTGCAAAGTGAACAGTTTTTTGTCAGCAGTTATGATGAATTGTACGGCTGTGCTTACTTGTTGCACAGAAATACACTGCACTGTCCTCAACAGATATGCTGGATATGAGCAGGAATGCATCTTTTGTAGCATGTCCTGAGAGGACAAATCGAGGTTTGAATTTTTCCTCTGGAGTACCTGAATCAACTGTCAGCATTCCAATAAGCTCCAAAGAACTGCCTTCGTTTTTTTGTTGATACCGGTACATGTATTGATAGCTGCTGTCACCATGATGACAAGAAATCTTTGCCTCTTTCTCCTCCAATGTCCGTAGAAGATGTTTGGGAGACTGCTGAACGACAGGAGAACAAAACACACAAACTACAAGAGGGTGAGGAGCGCATATCAATACATACACATAATATAACTTAGACTGCAATGCACTGGAAATGCTTACCTATTAACATGAAAGCAGTAATTATCGTTAAAAGGATTGCTTTGATCATGATTATAACCAACCAAGCAACAGAAGAAATAACATTAAATTCACAGTGCAATGGTTGCCTCTCTAAATTGCTTCTTCTGCAGTCAAAAGAGCTTTCACATATCTGATCACATATCTTGAGGCTGAGACTGTTGTTCACCTCAGAAAGGAACCACCTAGATGTTAGGCGTTAAATGGTTGCTTATTGGTCCAAATGAAAAAAAACAGCCCACCTCCAAATGATATTCAAGTCACATACAGCTCTGTAGCCGCCTTCATTGCAAATATTGTTTCATTTTCTGTACAATGTAAAAAATCCAATTAACAAAATGTTGGAAGGGCAAAAATATTTTAGTTTAGCTAATTTTATTGCTTGGGCTTAGTTGAGAGGACATATATTATTAAGTCTACACAAATATAGCCTATGTGAAAACATTGAATGAACAGTTATTTTCAAATCCAGTCAACAATTAGCTATGCTAATGTTGACTAAACTAATAAAAACAAATCTAGCCAACACTGAGATCCTTCTGCATGTGCATGCGCCTGAGTGACTTCGCTGGAGAAACAGCACCGCCATCTTGTCAAGTTCACGCCTCAGGTGGACTAAGTTGCACTAAATGTTATTTTTTTAGTCGAAATTTATTGACATAAACGTTCAGCATATCCAGTGTTTTTGAGTGGATATTTAGAAGTGCTTTACAAGTCATGTGTCCGAAGAAAAATTAATATTTAGGCTATTTTAAGTGTAGGCTATGTCAAGTTAATGTGTCAGGTAAGTGGCTCTGAATTTGTAGGCTGAATTTATCAATACTTGTATATTAAAAAAAGGAGTAAATTGATTATTTAAAACGTATGTATTTATACACAAAAGTACAATATATATAAAAACTTCACATAAACATTGCATGAATTATGTCTGAAGGAAATGAGCTGTTTAAGTGAAAGGAGCGTGGTCTTTCTTCTTGTTTAATCCATAAAACACTTAATGTCAAAAGCTGTGTTACTTTGAAGAATTTTAGGTTTAATTTTGACGTGTTGTATGATATTTTTGAGTATCCGTGAAGTGAAAAGTAGAAGTATGAAGAGTTTGCATGGTCTTTCTCTTTTAAAAGCCATTGCTTACTTAATATGACAAAAGATGTAACGTTAATGTAAACCACAGTAATTCGCTTATTTGATATTAACATTGGGGTGTTGAATGGGTTTTTGCGTGTGCAAACTTTTTCAAATGTCCCGTGAAGTTAATAGTCGACATTAAACGTGATTAACACAAGCCACGCTGAAATGTCACTCTTTTCAAACAGGGCGGATTACACAGCGTTTCTGTTCTCGTAAACGCGCTTCAGAAATCCGAAACTAAATTCTTTCACGGGGCCGTTATCAAAGCAGGGTACGTCTCAGTCAGTTCACTATGTAGTGAATCACTAGATCGTGCACACGAGTCCCTGCACTGGTAAAGAGACCATGGCTTAGTAGCCTACACATAGGGACAATTGCTCAATCAATTTGTAAAACATCACCACTGGTATTTATCAATAACAGGCAGGCATATTTTGATATTATTTTTATGCTGTTTAAGATGGACTTATAATATGAAATATGCATGTTCTGTTACAAATCCTTGCAACAAATGAACACAGTCAACATCAATGCTCCCTGTGTTGTGCAATGGATTGAGTTTTTATTTTTTTATTGTGCTTTATTGTTCTCAGTGGTATCTACACTAATATTAATCTGTTTCATTCTTATTCCGAGGTCACAGTAGCCACCGGATCCAGTCTGTATCCAGATCAGATGGTCACTGCAGTCACCCGATCCAGTCTGTATGCAGTCCAGATAGTGGATCAGCACCTAGAGACGACCTCTGCAGCCCTGAATGTCAGCGGAGACCATGTCAACTATATGAGCCCCAAAGACAGATCCCCCCTGAAGACCTCGTCACCTAGATGGCCATCGGGACAAGACCACGGGAACCAGACCAGTCCTCTAAGCAATCTGACTTTATTTAATTAAACTGCTGTTTTCGTCTGGCCAGAGGAGAATGATGGAGTGTTGGTTCCTTTGACACACGATTTTTCTGTTTAATACTGTAAAGCTGCTTTGACACAATCTGTAGTGTATTGTAAAAAGCCCGACTGTATATAAATACAGAGATTGGACTTTACTTGACTCGGTTCAGTTGAACTGTAACACCTGGTTCATTTATTTTTTCTGACTTCTGCCTCATTTTAAGATGTAATTGTGAACAGTAGTAATATTTGTAAATGTTTGTTTGTTTCTTTTTTAAGTTAATTAAACAAATGTAACAAAATAAATTTTGCAGTTGTATTACAAATGTAATGTTTGACAACTGGAGCACTTTAAAGGGATAGTTCATCCAAAAATGGAAATTTGCTGTAATTTTACTGACCCTCAGGCCATCCCAGATGTCAGTGACTTTTTTTCTTCAGTAGAACTGTAAAGATCTGAAATGGTGATCCTTGGTGATTCATCCACTGCACATCTGTGGCTGCCGGTTTTTGATTGTTTAGCTTCATAAGATCTCAATGTGTCCCCAGGAGCCTTTGGTAATTTGGTCTTGTCTGTATATGTTTATTTAACTCCCAAAAGCCGGAAGCCAGAGATGTGCCCTTTATGAATTGCCAAAGAAAATGTTTTCACCTAAAAATCTCCTTTACTGTTCAATTGAAGAAAAAAAGTTAACTACATCTTGGATGGCCTGAGGGTGAGTCAAGTAACAGCAAATTTCATTTCTTGGTGAACTATCCCTTTAAGCCTGCATGTTTAGTCTGTATGACAAATGTTATAAATGCAGATTGTTATTAAATAAAGTCTATTATGTGTTGTAATGTGTGATTGATAGATACCAGTTAATAATTTTCTTAAACTCAGTATAAAATATAATAACTAGTTACCCAGCAATTTCTTATGATGCCCAAATAATAAACCTTAGTTGAGGTGACATGAAATACACGGAGTAAAAGGTTAAATTTAAAATGACACAATTTGCGGTAGTTTTCTAAATGTTTCACCAATTAAAACATTTTAGTTGAATGGACTATAAAACTTCAGTTAAGGTTGAGCCAACTAAAAAATAAACATAAAATTTCTGTGGAACTTGTTACTAAATAATTAGTTGAAACTGCTTGAAATTTTTTACAGTGTATGTGAAAATTACTTTGTCTTCTATATCTGCACAGTTCAGTTTACCCTGTTCCAAGCTGGTTAGCTGGTTCAGGTGTGTTTGATCAAGGTTATCGGAGCTGAAGGTAGATCTCCAAGAACAGGATCAGGTACCCCTGGTTTATTGGCTCCTAGCTTTTAGCCCTATTCTGATGGGACTAGATTACCTGGAGACATTTGTGCATCACTGATGTATTTTGCAATTTCCAGGAAATTGGAAGTACAACATGTTCCATGTTGGCTTTGAACATGGGTCCCCTTGGGCAAAAACACTCATATGTTGAGAGCAATACACACATCTGTGATGAAGGCCATTTTGCTGTTGTTCTCTATTAAAGCCCACATTAAACATACAATACTGAAACGTCACATTTTCATTGGTGCCCCCTATTTGTACATGTTCGTATTACCATTTTTGGCATGAACATGAAATCTTGTGGCTTTTATTAATCAAACAGGTGCAAAGTGAAGAGTTTTTTGTCAGCGATTAAAAGGAATTGTATGGCTGTGCAAACTAGCAGCACAGAAATACACTGCACTGTCCTCAGCATTTATGTTGGATATGAGCAGGAATGCATATTTTGTAGCATGTCCTGTGATGTTAAATCGAGATTTGAATTTTTCCTCTTGAGTAGCTGCTCCATAATTGAGCATTCCAATAAGATCCAAAGAACCGCCATTGCTTTTCTGCTGATACCAGTACAGGTATGTGTAGCTGCTGTCACCATGATGACAGGAAAGCTTTGCCTCTTTTTCCTCCATTGTCTGTAGAAGATGTTTGGGAGACTGCTGAATGACAGGAGAACAAACCACACAAACTACAAGAGGGTGAGGAGCACATAACAATACGCGTACATAAAATAACTTAGACTGCATTGCACTGGAAACACTTACCTGGTAGCCAGTAAGTAGTGATTATAGTTAAAATGATTGCTCTGATCATGCTGATAACATTCAACAAAGGCAACAGAAGAAATAACGTTAAATTCACGGTGCAATGGCTGCCTCTCTAAATAGTTTCTTCTGCAGTCATGAGAGGTAACAACTTGACACTAAAACTGTTGTACACCTCAGAAAGAACCACCTAGATGTTAGGTCGTTGCTTATTGGTCCAAATCAAAAAAGGTCACTCCCAAACATCTATGATATTCTAGTCACAATACAGATCTGTATTATCATTCAGTGCAAGTAAATGAGATTCTTTTCATCTTCTGTATGCAAAAACTACGTTTGATCATTTAGGAAAAGATTGTTTAAAGGAGCCTCAATTTGAGGTATCATGACTAACATAAACAGGGCAAAAGAATCATGATGATGGAAATGATTTCTATAAACAAACAAACATGTCACATTCCTGCTCCGATTCCTACTTCCGTGTGCAAAATGTGGCCACAAACTTCATATCAGCATTTAGATTAGGTTATTATCTTTAAAATGAGACTATGCATACTTGCATGGAGTTGAATGGTGCGTTTTCGATTAGTTTTGCCTTTAAGGGGTCATATTATGCTTTTTCACTTTTTGAATTTTAGTCAGTGTGTAGTGTGTATGTTTGGCCATAAAAAGATCTACAAAGTTACAAATCTCAAAATCAACTCCAAAGGGAGATATTTCGTTTTTTAAAAAATCCCTTTTCAAGAACTACAACCCCAAATCAGAAACAGTTGGGACAGTATGTAAAACGCAAATAAAAAAAAAAGTAGTGATTTCTGAATTTACTTTGACTTGTATTTCCTTGCAGACAATATGAACACAAAATTTCATGTTTTGTCTGGTCAACTTCATGTCATTTGTAAATATTCATCCTTTCCTGTCATTCAGACCTGCAACGCATTCCAAAAAAAGTTGGGACAATAAAGCATTTACCACTTTGTAATGTTGCCATTCCTTTTCACAATACTTAAAATATGTTTAGGGACTGAAGACACCAAGTGATGAAGTGTTTCAGGTGTAATTTTGTCCCATTCTTCCTGCAAACAAGTCTTAAGGTGGGCAACATTACAGGGTTTTCGTTGTCGCATTTTGCACACGGCGTCCATTCCTCCCAAAAAATACCTGAAATACTGATTCATCTGACCAGAGTATACGTTTCCACTGTGTGATGGTCCATCCCAGATGCCTCCGAGCCCAGAGAACTCGACGGCGCTTCTGGACACTGTTAACATAGGACTTTCTTTTGGCACAGTACAGTTTTAACTGGCATTTGTGGATGTAACTATGTATTGTGGTATTTGACAAAGGTTTGCCAAAGTAGTCCTGAACCCATGTGGTGATATCGCTTATAGATGAATGGCGATTCTTGATGCAGTGCCGCCTGAGGGATCGGAGATCACGGTTGTTCAGCTTAGGCTTGCACCCTTGTCCTTTACGCACTGAAATTCCTCCAGATTCCTTGAATCTTTTAATTATGTTATGCCCTGTTGAAGGTGAAATATCCAAATCTCTTCCTATCTTCCTTTGAGGAACATTGTTTTTAAACATTTCAATAATTTTCTCACGAATTTGTTGGCAAACTGGCAATCCTCGGCCCATCTTTGCTCCTAAAGGACTAGACCTTTCTTGGATGCTGCTTTTGTACCAAATCATAATAACAATCACCTGTTGACATCACCTGTTTCAAATCACATCATTATTTAACCAATTTACCTCATTACTAGCCCTAAATTGCTCCTGTCCCAACTTTTTTTGGAATGTGTTGCAGGTCTGAATGACAGGAAAGGATGTATATTTACAAATGACATGAAGTTGACCAGACAAAACATGAAATATTTTGTGTTCATATTGTCTGCAATGAAATACAAGTCAAAGTAAATTCAGAAATCGCTACTTTCTTTTTTTATTTGTGTTTTCCATACTGTCCCAACTTTTTCTGATTTGGGGTTGTACAACGAATGGCTCGTTTGGACTACAAAGTTGTTTTCCTGTATTTGTGATCTCACAAATTGGCCTATTAGAATATCCTTAAAATAAATCCCGCCTATGGAAATTCGAATGGTTGGCGGGAGAACTCTTGGTTGAGCACTGCACGTTTCAAAATTGAAACCCGGTGCGGATGTTTTTATATGACTGTATTTCTGAAGGAAACCGACTGTTTTCAGACAATTTTGGATGTCATTTTCATTTCATCTTGCATGTAATGTCTGATAAAGCAGCGTTTGTGAGCAGAGCTCTGTTTTGTGTACAGCGTTACCGCGGAAACCTCGAGCTCCCGCTCCAACAGCGCCTCCCGCTGACAGAGAATTAATTTGCATATATATGCCGCCACAAATAGTTTCAGTCTGTGGGACTATGGTATAAGTTCAACTGTACAACAGTTTCACTGCAATTCATGTTATAATGTTAGAATTAACAATAAACATAATACATATTACCGTTGCACTTATCTGCCCATAGTAAATGCAGTTATTTTTAAGCTGTTGTTGACATCCTATCTAAAACCTGATTAAGACACACACAAAAAAAACCCAAAAAAAACAATAACGTTACCACTTTAATATGTCTTGCAATATCCGTGCGTGCAAAGGTTCTGCGCGATCCTCTTGTTCAATATTCTCGGGGTCTGAATTGATATGGCAATATTAACGAACTTGCTGCTTTGGCAAGGGGCGGGGCAGTACTGAAACACCATCTAAGCTGTTCGCCAATCACAACGCACTGGGACAGCTAACCAATCACAATACATCTCGTTTTTCGGAAGGCGGGCCTTCATCAAACCCAGAACTAATCGCCAGGCTGGGGAGAGAGGTGTGGTAATAACGTAAATCACGTAATGCGTCGTATGTCTGAAAAGCCCCCAATCAGATCTGTTCAAAGAGACATCGATCAAACTCCTAGACCGATCTGATGCTGAGTTCAAACTCAGCTTTCCAAAGACGCAAAATTATACTATTTGTATCCATGTATCCCAATATATGTGGGATTGGGACTGTTTCAAATGCAGGTGTGCCTGATCTGGCAGAATGGAGACCCCTTGTGGACATATTGCCTCTCCTCAATTAAATATCCATAACTTTTAAAAAATAAATGATACAAAGAAAATTGTGTTTTACCTTGTTTACTGGCACCTAGTGGAATCAAAAGAAACTTTCTGCACGGATATAGACCAAACAGATCTTATATAACATACTTTCAAATAAAAACTTAATTTAAAAAAATCTAAATTTGATTTTTATTTGTGTTTATCATAACATTATGAAAAACAATACAATAAAAAAATATTAATAATTCCACCCGTGTGTTAAAATTTAGAAAACATCCTATTAAATGAGACAATTTTTATCAATTTACTCCAATGTATGTGAGTAGGGTGCTCTTTTAAATCCAGGTATGCCAAAATCAGTAAAAATATCCAAAATATTCACCGGAGCTGAAGAGGTTAAGAACTGAATTTGGTAACACTTTATTTTGATGGTCCCTTTTGAACATTCTGTTGACACTAAGTAATGTTGCAACTACATGTCAACAAACTCTCATAAGAGTATTAGTAGACTGTCTGCTTCATATCTACTAACTCCTTATTGTGTTGGTCTCCCAACAGATATTCTACTGACTATAAGTAACTTTGCAAGAATGTGTCGACTTAATCTAACCCTAACCCTACCAGTCAACTAATACACTACTAACACTCTAATGAGAGTCAGTAGAAATGTAGCTGCAACATTACTTATAGTCAATAGAATGTGTTAAAGGGACCATCAAAATAAAGTGAAACCCTGAATTTTAATACTTAGAATTAGGAGCTGGCGCAAGCTCAAGTGCATTAGTCCTTAGTGCAGTTTTAAGATAAATCTAAAATACATTTCAGTTCACAAACAAAGGTTGTTCTGTCTCTTTATAATAAAGTATCATAGAAATGTAAATATGTTTAGAAGTTATGTAGGCAAGCTAACATGGCTGGTCTTCAAGCAGGAATCAAATAGGATTCAAAAATTAATAGTATTCTTTTGTTCTTTTCTTCTTTGCATTTATTTGAAAGGACAGTGGAAAAGTGCCAGGAAAGTACAAGGAGAAAGAGATGGAACTGGACTAGAGCATGCTCTTGAAACTGGAACCATTATGCTGCTGTTCTCCATTAAGCCCCATACATACCATTAAGCCACATTTTCATTAGTGCCCTCTATTTGTAATAACAGTTATTACCAGTTTTGGCATAAATATTCAAGAAACCTTGTGGCCTTGTGAAAACTTTTTTTTTTTTAATTCAAACAGGTGCAAAGTGATCCATTTTTGTCAAAGGTTACAGAGAACTGTACAACTGTGTGCACTTGCTGCACAGAAATACACTGCGCTGTCTTCAGCAGATATGCTGGATATGAGCAGGAATGTGTCTTTTGTAGCATGTCCTGAGAGGACAAATCGAGATTTGAATTTTTCCTCTGGAGAAACGGATTCATATGTCAGCATTCCAATAAGCTCCAAAGAACCACCATTGTTTTTTTGTTGATACCAGTAGAGGTATGGATAGCTGCTGTCACCATGATGACAAGAAAGATTTGCCTCTTTTTTCTCCTCTCTCTGTAGATGTTTGGGAGACTGCTGAATGACAAGAGAACAAACCACACAAACTACAAGAGGGTGAGGAGCGCATAACAATACATGTGCATTAAATAACTTAAAAACTGCATTGCATTGGAAAAGCTTACCTATTAACATGAAAACAGTGAATATGATTAAAAGGATTGCTCTGATCATGGTTATATCAACCAAGCAACAGAAGAAATAACATTAAATTCACAGTGCAATGGTTGCCTCTCTAAATTGCTTCTTCTGCAGTCAAAAGAGCTTTCACATATCTTGAGGCTGAGACTGTTGTTCACCTCAGAAAGGAACCACCTAGATGTTAGATGTTAGGTGTAAGGTGGTTACTTATTGGTCCAAATGAAAGAAGGCCAACCCCAAGTTTCTGTGATAGTCTACTCACATACAGCTCTGGATCCTCCTTCATTGCAAATCTTGTTTCATTTTCTGTATGTTAAAATTACTGTACCTGCAAAGTTCAGTTCACTCTGTTCCAAGTTGGTTAGCTGGTTCAGGTGTGTTTGAAGGTCGGGGCTGAAGCTACATCTCCCAGAACAGGATCAGGTACCCCTGGTTTACTAGCTTTTTGCTTTCAGCCCTATTCAGATGGGACTAGATTGCCTGGAGAAACTGTGTTTTACAGATGTGTTTTGCAATTTCCAGGAAACTGGAACATGTCCCAGGTTGGTCTTGCACCAGGGTCCCTTCAGCAAAAACCCTCATCATATGTCAAGAGCAATGCACACGTCTGTGATGAAGACCGTTTTGCTGTTGTTCTCTATTAAAGGCCACATTTAACAAACTACACATACTGAAACATCACATTTTCATTGGTACCCCCTATTTGTAAACATTTTTATTACCAGTTTTGGCATGAAGATACAAGAAATCTTGTGGCTTTTATTAATCTGTTTATTAATCAAACAGGTGCAAAGTGAAGAGTTTTTGTCAGAGATTAAAATGAATTGTATGATTGTGCAAACTAGCTGCGCAGAAATATATTGCACTGTCCTCAGCATTTATGTTGGATATGAGCAGGAATGCATCTTTTGTAGCATGTCCTGTGATGTTAAATCGAGATTTGAATTTATTCTCTTTAAAAGGTGCTCCATAATTGAGCATTCCAATAAGATCCAAAGAACCACCATTGCTTTTCTGCTGATACCAGTACAGGTATTGATAGCTGCTGTCACCATGATTACAAGAAAGCTTTGCCTCTTTTTCCTCCATTGTCTGTAGAAGATGTTTGGGAGACTGCTGAACGACAGGAGAACAAACCACACAAACTACAAGAGGGTGAGGAGCGCATAACAATATACATACATAAAATAACTTAGACTGCATTGCACTGGAAACACTTACCTGGTAGCCAGTAAGTAGTGATTATAGTTAAAATGATTGCTCTGATCATGCTGATAACATTCAACAAAGGCAACAGAAGAAATAACGTTAAATTCACGGTGCAATGGCTGCCTCTCTAAATAGTTTCTTCTGCAGTCATGAGAGGTAACAACTTGACACTAAAACTGTTGTTCATCTCAGAAAGAACCACCTAGATGTTGGGTGATTGCTTATTGGTCAAAAAAAAAAAAAGAAGCCCTCCCCGAAGTGACTGTGATATTCTAGTCACATACAGCTCTGTATTGTCACTCAGTGTTCATAAATGGGATCCTTTTAATCTTCTGTATACAACAATTGTGTTAAAAGAAATACCTAGCATAAAGTTGCACAATTTATGTGTATCGGTCGTGTCTGTAACATAAACAGGGCAGGATGCATTAAGAACTGAATTTTAATACTTAGAATTAGGAGCTTGCGCAAATTCAAGTGCATTAGTCCTTAATGCAGTTTTAAGATAAATCTAAAATACATTTCAGTTCACAAAAAAAAAAAATAAAGTCCAATCCAGTTCTGTCTCTGTATATTAAAGTATTATAGAAATGTAAAGTATGTGCAATGTTTATAAATTATGCAAACAAGACGTTTGGCTGCTAACATGGTATATCTTCAAGGAGGAATTAAATAGGATTCAAAAATGACCAGTATTATTTCGTTCTTTTCTTCTTGACTTCTTGCCTTTATTTGAGAGGACAGTGGAGAAGTTCCAGGAAAGAACAAGGAGAAAGAGATGGAACTGGACTAGAGCATGCTCTTGAACCTGGAACCATTATGCTGCTGTTCTCCATTAAGCTCCATACTGAGACCTCACATTTTCATTGGTGCCCTCTATTTGTAATAACAGTTATTACCAGTTTGGCATAAATATTCAAGTAACCTTGTGGCCTTTTGGAAAACCTTTTTTTTTTTAATCAAACAGGTGCAAAGTGAACAGTTTTTTGTCAGCAGTTATGAGGAATTGTACGGCTGTGCTTACTTGTTGCACAGAAATACACTGCACTGTCCTCAACAGATATGCTGGATATGAGCAGGAATGCATCTTTTGTAGCATGTCCTGAGAGGACAAATCGAGGTTTGAATTTTTCCTCTGGAGTACCTGAATCACCTGTCAGCATTCCAATAAGCTCCAAAGAACTGCCTTCGTTTTTTTGTTGATACCAGTAGAGGTATATATAGCTGCTGTCACCATGATGACAAGAAAGCTTTGCCTCTTTTTCTTCCACTGTCCGTAGAAGATGTTTGGGAGACTGCTGAACGACAGGAGAACAAACCACACAAACTACAAGAGGGTGAGGAGCGCATAACAATATACATACATAAAATAACTTAGACTGCATTGCACTGGAAACACTTACCTGGTAACCAGTAAATAGTGATTATAGTGAAAATGATTGCTCTGATCATGATTGTAACATTCAGTACAATAAATAACATTAAAATGCAGCAGTCGCCTCTATATATTTGTTTCTTCTGCAGTCATAAAAGTACAGCTATCATGTATTTCAAGGCCAAGACTGTCGTTCACTTCATTTGACTGGGTTGTCAACCCAGGTGCAGATGTGTCATGTGACGGGGGAGGGGTTTTGAGCACAGGCTCCTATAAACCGGTAGCACTGTGCTGCACTCACTGCACAGAAATACATAGCACTGTGCTCAGCTTTCACAGACGACACCAGCAGGTATGCCTCTTTCTCTGCATCTCCTGTTATTGTGAAACCCTTTTTGTCGACCAAGTCTTGCTTGAAGGAAAGAAAGCCAAGGTGCTTGAGATTTTGCCCATTAGACTGCTGGTACCAGAAGATTTTGTCATAGGTTTTGTCATGGTGACTGCAGGTGATGTTCATGGTTGCTCCAGTGACTAAGAAAAGGTTTCTAGGAGTTTGTACAACATTTAACATCATACACAATCCTGTAAGGCCATTAAAGGAACAGGTTAATCTACAGTGATGCCATAGATATGCAAGTATCTGCAAGTAATGTCTCACCAATGCAACACTGAAGCAGGAAACATTTGATGGGAAATTCACTCATGTTGAATTCTGGTTTGAATGAAAACTTGTGGGTGAGCTAGTCAGGTTTATTGGATAAATGGGTGGAGCCTGATTTATTCTGTTCACATCTATGTGTTTTTACTTCTTCTGCCCCCTGCTGGGTTAGAAATTGAGTTGTATAAAGTACAGTAAAATTCACTTTCAATAAGTGTACTCACTGTCCAAACAGCTCTTTCATTCTACATCTCCCATGTTTTAATAAATAATGTGCTGTACACGGAATTTGTAAAATGTAAAAAGTGAGGGGCCAGGGCTGTTTGTCACACAACACAATAATAGTCAAAAATCCCAGTTATGCATTTTTTTTTTTCTCAGGCAGTGGAGATGTACTGTACGTTGGTTTGAAAGAACTAGTTCAAACTTGTCTTTAATTAATTCTGTTAAACAATAAAAACTCATATTTCATCATATTTTTAAATAGAATTGCATAAACAAACAAAACAACACTTGCATATAGCCTGAGTCAGCTATTTGTAAAGAAGGTAGATTTTAGCCTGAATTCTTTTCTAACAACAAAGGTTTGACATATGTTACATTTCTGGTGGGAATGTTTGATAGTTTAAAATACATTGAGCCTGTAACCCGAAGTAGCCTATGCACCTACTATACAGAAATGAGCAGTGAGAAATATTCACTGGAGTAAAATAAAAGGGTGACAACTAGTTGCCCATAACTATTTACACTGGACATGTTACAAACATAACTACCAAGAACTTAACATAAAGAAAGAGTGACACTGTGATGTAATGTATAGGGGTTCGTGATAAAGTTTTTGTGCAGAAGTGCAGGAAACCCACAGCACCGTGTTCTCTTGCAGCACAGTAATAGATTGCACTGTCATCTGAGGAAAGTTTTTTCAGTTTCAGATCGCTGTTACTTGCTCCGTTCCCCAATAGCTCGATTTTCTCCTTAAAATCTGGCTCTGAGTTATTATTTGTCCTGTATAGATAACCCATGAGCTGCATTTCTCCACTAAGAGGCTGCTTGTACCAGAGGATGACATTGAAGCTTGGATTTGTGTGAGAACAGTGAAGACTCACTGATTCTGCATTGTTTCGTGGCAGCAGGTGAGAAGGGGTCTGTTTGATAGAGTTCACTGAGAAGCCTGTTAAGAGAAGGACACATTTAGAGTGA
This sequence comes from Acrossocheilus fasciatus, assembly GCA_036784905.1. Lineage (NCBI taxonomy): Eukaryota > Metazoa > Chordata > Actinopteri > Cypriniformes > Cyprinidae > Acrossocheilus > Acrossocheilus fasciatus. The sequence goes on along the minus strand of CM071954.1, from coordinate 23,747,348 downwards.
CAAAACACTACACTGAGAAAAAAAATAAATTATATAGAATTTACCTTGAAACAAAGTTCACTCATAATGGTATTTTCTTGTAAAACATACTCCAGTAATCTTTATGTACAACCTTTAAAAATTTTATTTTTTTACAGTGCGTACAACTCTTGTCCCAGAATGTTTAAATGCATTACCTGTTAAAAAGAGCAGCAAGATAGCAGTGTTGATCAGATGTCTAATCATGTTGTACGTAAAGACAAATGACTGGGTGGGAGAAACAACCCATTCTTAAACTTTTTTTTTTTTCTTCATCTGAGAAAGGAAACTACATCAACTATATCACTGTATAAGTGAGAAAACAGATTCTGCCCCCTGGTGTGTAAATGATGCTATCCAATTTTTTTTGTTTTGTTTTGTTTTTTGACTGGTTGCTAGGCTATTGCTTATTGTGGTTGCTAATGTGTTTGCTCGGTCATTAAATAATGAAATAATGTATATTATAATACTATTAACTGACACACAATAGGTAAACATCTGTGCACCGAGCAAAGAGAATATGTTGATTTTCAAAGACCCTGTTTTGTTAATTCTGTGGTTAATTTCCTTCTTATCAAAAAGGAAGGAAACAATATATCATGTACCAAATCATGTGACAGCTGTGCAAAGCTGCTCTCTGTTATGTGATTATTAAAGGTGGGTTTGTGTGTAATGGAAATGGAGGAAACATCACTGTGGTAATAAGCAGCACAATAGTACACAGCGCTGTCTTCAGATTTTCTCAGCTGGATAAGATGAAGTGTAGAGTGAGTTTTACCGTGACCGCTCACATTAAAATGCTTGTCAAATGGTTTCTCAATAGTTCTTTGTTCATAATACATATAACCAATGAGTTTCAGCTCAGTGTCTGTCTGTGAGCGCTGGTACCACAGTAAAGTGTCATAGCTAGTTATTTGATGGCGACAGGTAATTTCAGCCGGGCTTTCAGGACTCCAAAAAATTGCAGAAGGAGTTTGATCAACCTTACTAGAAAACACAACACCTGTGAAGACATGAAGGCAAATGCTAAACTCTTTTTTTATGTAACTAACTGTGCAAAAATTAATCATTATAATTAAAGGTGGCAAAGTACATGTAAAGAAACATCTTATAGTATTACCTATGAAACAAATCACGGTAGTTGAAGAAACAAGAGATCCTCTCATGTTGATGTTGTGTGAGGGTGTACGTCAAAGACCAGACATGGAGGGGAATCAGTGGATGGGTTCATACTGTACTATGAGACGCAAATGGATGATGGGTAATGCTGCACCTCCTACAAATAAAGTCTATTGAAGACTGGTGTCTATAAAGAGTAGTGAGCAAAAATACGTTAAATCGTTGCTTTTATTATTAGTTTAGCTTGAATTTGAATTTTCTACAAATACAGTGGCAATCTGTATATAATTATATCATAAAATACATACTAATATTATAAAATCTGAATTTAGTGGTATTTCACCATTGAATTTCAGCCTCAGTTTGATACATAACAGTGGTTTAGAATTGTGATATGATCATATTTATGTATATATATATTTAGGATGCAGGTGAAATTTTTCTTGATATTTAACTTAGAGCAGCTACTGAGAGGCTGATGCTTTTAATTGATATACATTATTTTAGAAATTTGAGATATTTCATTTGATTCAATAATTTTTTTTTTCATTTTATTACTTTACTACTTTGTGTTATTAATATTTTATATTGCTTTTTTTACCAAGTTATTCAATGTTGTACAGTGAGTAAGACATGAACAGTATTCATAATAAATTTGTATATTTAAACAGGAATATAGTGCAAGGCTTTCAGGAACGGGTAAATGGTGGAAACAATTCAGTACTGGGGCCGTAATTAAGGACCAATTGTCACTACTAACTAGTTGCTTATCAGCATGCATATTACTAGCATATTGGCTGTTTGTTAGTACTTATAAAGCACATATGAATGACTTATTCTGCATGACCATATTGCAGATTAATAGGCAGTAAATTAGGACTTCACTAAAGCAAATGTCAAAGTTAATAGTTAGTTAATAGTGAGAATTGGTTCTTAAAATAAAGTGTAACCAAAAATTATATTTCAGTATCTAGAGAATCTGTGCCAGAACATGTTAAACATACTAACAATAGCCATTGTTTATCTTATCATTTAGAACAGGGGTGTCAAACTCAGTTCATGGTGGGCCGCAGCCCTGCAGAGTTTAGTTCCAACCCTGCTTCAACACACAAACCATGTAGCTTTCAAATAAGCCTGAAGGACTTGATTAGCTGGATCAGGTGTGTTCAATTAGGGTTGCATCTGAGTTTGACACCCCTGATTTAGAATAATGTGCTCTTATCTTATCTACCTCTCTATATCTAGCTCTCTACAATGAAGCACCTGCTTTGACACCAGGAATAAATACAATCATATGCTGGCAGTGATCAGCAACTGAATGTGAGCCAGTGCTGGTCTGTGCAGGTGTTTTGGGGTTTCTAATAAAAGGAAGGTAATTGTAAAGAGGGCTGAACTCTTGCAGCACTGTGTGATACTGGCAGCGCAGTAATACATAGCCGTGACGCTGGCCTCTCTGTTACATGGTATATGAAGTGAAGAAGCTTTTTCACCATCACCTGATACATTAAAGACATTTACATATGGATCCTCAGTATTTTGTGTTTTATAGTACATATAAGCTAAAAGCTTCAGTTCCGTGTCCCCAGGAGAGCGCTGATACCATAATATTGTGTCATAGCTCTTGATGTTATGGCTGCATGTCAACTCAACAACACTGTCAGGATGACACAAGATTGAATCTGGAGACTGCTGGACATCTTTACACACAGCGGGGACTGCACAAAGAGAAGAACACAGAGCAAACATTACAACTGGATTGTTAAAATGTCAAACTGTCAAAATTTTCTTCTTGAAATCTGACACAAAAACTGACATATAAATGAATCTTGCACCTGTTAGAAAGAGCACTGTCACAAGTTGGATGGAGAGGCAACACATCATGGTGAGTTCTCAACTGCACTGAACTGAGTCAAGCTGATTTCTTCTAAACAGGAAATGACATCACAAACCATCATCAGACAAACCAAACCAGACTGCTGCCATCTTTGTGTTTTTTATTTATTTATTTATTTATGTATTTGTTCACACTTTATAGATGCCATTTTCTACTATATATTTACATAATGAAATTAAATGTTAGGCATAATTATTGCAAAACACTTTTTGCTGCTATTAAGGTGGGATATGGATAAGGTTAGAGACATGTTTTATGTTATGGTTTGGTTTAAGGGTGGGTTATGAGGTCACTGAGTAATCAAAGAAATTAGTTACATATGTAATTGCATGCAGTTTTTTTTTTTTTTTAATACAAGTACAGTTTAAAATCGTGCACAATAAGAGCATTGTAACAGAGGTCATTGTTAAAGATACTTAATATATTTTGGCACCTTTTTTTTTTCTCTGTGTTCCATTTTAGTTTTTTCAGTGATGTTTTCTAGATCTTATCAGTGTGGTTTCATGCAGGTGTACCATGATGCATTAAAGATTAGAAGGCAAGGTTTTTGTCATAGACAGAGAACATTTGTGGCATTGTGCATAAGAGGCTGCACAGAAATACTCTGCACTGTCCTGGTCTGGTCTTGCTTGGAGAATTATCAAAGTAACCTCATCTTCCCCATTTCCATTTAAATTAAAATGACCCTTATATGATGGTTCAAATTCCTTTACGTTGCTATATCGTGCATAACCAATGAGTTTCAGGCTAGAATCTCCATATGACTTCTGATACCACAATATTGTGTCATAGTTGGAAATTTTATGTCTGCAGGTAATATTGACAGACTCCTTGGGTTTGCACAGCACATCTGAAGGGGACTGATGCACCTTCTCACAAATCAGGCGACCTGAGAATCCAAAGAAATACTGTTAGGTACAAATACTGATGCATTTCAGTGTTTCTAGCCTTCATATAATATACTTCCATGAGCTGCAAGTGTATTAGTTTCACTAAAATCATAATACCTGTAAACCAGCTCAAAAAGAAGATGACACTGAATCTAATCATGTTGAGTGATGCTCATATCAGAGGAAAACTACTGAGGTTTTCAGTAAAGTAGTAGACCTAGACAGAGGAAGTGATGTCATGTTGAAATGGGCAGGATATCACTTTTTCTTTCTTTCTTTCTTTCTTTTTTTTTTTTTTTTTTGAATTTGAATGGCATAATCAAATCAGAAATTAATTCATTGAGTCTTACTATACAAATGAATATATTTCATTTCACTGCAAAATATATACACAGAAATGGAAAATAGAAATATATACACCGAAATTAAGTCAGGTTATGTACATATTCATAGAGCACTTTATATAACAGATTCTTTCAAAGCAGCTTCACAGTAATAAACAGGAAAATAAGAGTGTTAATGTTGCAAAATTCATACATTTTTAATCAAATTCAGCTCTACAGAAGAGAATAGTGTCATTATTCAGCTCAGTTTAGTTGAGTGTTTATTACACTGTAAAAAAAAAAAAGTTGAGCCAACTTAAAATTTTAAGGCAACCAGCTTCAGCAGATTTTTGAGTTTTCTCAACTTGTCGTTTTAAGTTTATACAACAAAAATCTGAGAATCTCCCACAAAAATAATTGGAGCAAACTCAAAAATCTGCTAAAGCTGGTAAAACATTTTTTTTTTAAGTTCGCTTTTTTTTTCTTTTTTTTTTTACAGTGTAAATTAATTTCAATAACAGTGTCAATGTTGCATAGTTCATCGATTATGAAACAAATTTGATTTCAGTTATAAAGAAGACAATAGTTTCATCATCCTGTTCAAGTTTTGTTTTCATCTGATCTTTTCAGTGCAGTCAGATCAATAATATTATGGAATATTATTGATCTTTTTATTATGGACTTTTATTTAATAACCCTTCTGTTGTATTCTGTTGCTTACTATATTCATCAATTTGAAAACAAAACTGAGTTGTCAGATACCTCTCATGGAATCCAACTCAACCCAAGAGCTTGAAAGTTGATGAAAGATGCACAAAAGATATGGGCTTTTTGTAGGGCTCATAGGGGGCCTACAGCACTGTGTGCACTAGCTGCACAGAAATACACTGCACTCTCCTTCAGCGTGAGCTCTAAGATTGTCAGGTTCACAGAACTCTTGGCATCTCCCACCAGCTTATATTTTTTATCATCTACATTCTCCAAATTGTGGGTTCCGTGAAAGGAATATCCAATAATGTGCATGCCTTGCCCATGCTCGTGCTGGTAGTACCACAATATGGTGTTGTAGCTGGAGATACTGTGAGAACAGGATAAAGTGGAGGCCTGTCCAGAATGCACAATGACTTCAGCAGGAGTTTGAACAACACTGCTCAACAAATGGCCTGTTAAATAGATGAAAATGAATTGGTAATTTTACTGCATAGTGCAGCGTTGAAAAGACTTCACCAGATAATGTAACAAGATTACATAGAAAGTCGTGTCCAAAAAAGAAAACACATTTAAATTCACTTACCAAAATGCCCGCAGAGCAAATAAAAGAGTAGAACTGGATTTCTGAGCATTTTTAATTTTTAATAATGTGTATTCATACAATATCAAAACAGCAAATAGCTCTATTTGTTGCAAAATCATCTGAATTTCATCCACCCTCTCAGAGGCGAGGTCCCTCCTCCACCCTCATGGGTGGATGTGTTGAGAAACAGCCCCACCTATTGAGAGCAAGGCATAACATTGTGTTCATCAAGCTCGAGCTCTTGAATGTTTGTTCAGTGCTTCAATTTGTTTGCAGGTTATATATACATATAACATACGTAGTTATGACATATCATCGTAGTTTTATAAAATTGATTCTTCACTATGAATCGCTTGAGGTCAAAAACAAAGCTTACAGAAACTGAAGTGTTTGCTGTTTTCTTTAAAAAAAAAAAAAAAAAAAAAGGCAGTCTGAAATTGATACCACAGAAGCAGGTGTGGATTAAGACATACTTACTTATCTCTTTATTACAGCATTAAATAGAGGTTTTTGTAATGAAGAGCAGGGATCTAAAACACTGTGTAACATGCAGCACAAAAATACACTGCACTGTCATTAGACAAGAGATCTTTAATGGTCAGATATCCATTGCTGTTTCCATTTCCAGACATTTCTATTTTGTCTGTGAAGCCTGCTTCTTTGTTCTTTGTTGTTAAGTATAAATATCCCATTAATGTGAACCCGTGGTCCTGGTTTTGTCTGTACCAGTTGATCTGATTGTAACTGGACACACTGTGTGAACACTGGATCTCTGCAGATTCTCCTGGTCTCTTAATTATATCAGGTGGAGACTGGTCGACTTTGTAAGTATAAGAAAAGCCTGCAAAAAAACACACATTGTGTCAGATAAAAGATGATATGTTATTATAAAGTATTTTATTACACATGTCTGGTTAACAATATACGGCCTTACCGGAGAGATAGATTAGTGAGGCAGTAATTATGCTGAAAACTCTCATGTTGATATTTAGCTCTGAAGAGCTCAGTCTAAACAGTCTTGAGTGATTGTTACTCTGACACTGTTCTCAAGTGCATGACTGCACACTCTCAGAAATAAAGGTACAAAAGCTGTCACTGGGGCGGTACCTTTTCAAAAGGTACATGTTTGTACCTAAAGGGTCCATTTTGGTACCTTAAAGGTACATATTAGTACTTAAAGTGTACATATTTGAACCTAATAGGTACAAAAGTGTACCTTTTGAAAAGGTACCGCCCCAGTGACAGCTTTTGTACCTTTATTTCTGAGAGTGCAGTATATGATGTGTGACTTCATTGCGCCCAACAAAAGTCAAGCTGTGCAACGTAACTGTGCTCTTTTCTTAACTCTTGGAATTTTGCACTGAAGTTTTTATTCCATTTTATTAATTTAAAACAATGCAATACAGACTGCAAGAATTTAAAATTGGCACACTTTTAAAGATCACCCAAATAAAGCCAAACAGGACATTATAATAACATCTAATCATTTGTTCAAATCACAGTTTCTATGAGTAGTAATGTTTGGATTAGATAAGTCAATTAATTTTTCTGTTAACAATATCTAACATTATATATGTGCACCACCAGAGAATACTGACATTTTTCAACCAAGTCAAGTCAATGTAATTTCCAGTACCTTTTTTATTTTTCTTTATATCAAGAAACACATTTTATATAAAGACACATTTAAAAAAAAATAAAAAATTGGATAAAAATGAACAAATCTTTTGGTTGAAACTTGATGATCCATGTGAACCCCGCATGAGTCTTAATACACATCACATAACTAGCATTTTACATATCCAAAATACACTTTTTTCTGATGGATTTTTTTTAATTATAGCATTGCATATGATAACAAATAATTTTATTCTGAAATAAATGCTGAAGGCTTTTTAAAAGGTTCCCAATATTGTTTTAATTTGACCTGCAAATAACAAAAAGATGGAAATAAGAAGAAAACAAAAATACACCATGAAATATAGCTTCTGTGAAATTGTTTAATAAAAGGCCCTTCTACAGTTTTGGTTTTGTGGTAATAACAGGTTTTTGTAGGCAGATGAAATGATCTCTAACACTGTGCTTCACTTGCAGCACAATAATACATAACAGATCTCTCAGATGCTTTCGGCTTGAACTCAAGAGTAGAGGACTTTGCACCATCTCCTGTAATATTGAACTGATCTGTGTATTGACTTTCTGTGGTTGGATTTTTGTAACGCACATATCCAATAAGATTGAGAGCAACATCCCCTGTCACCTGCTCATACCATAATATCATGTAATAGTTTGGTATTGTGTGAGAGCAGGTGAGTGTAACAGGTTCACGCGCTTTAACCAGCTTGTCTTTTGGTGTTTGATGAACTTTATCACTTAATGATTGCCCTGTTTGAAAGAGAAAGAAAGCATATTAAAATGGTATGACTAAAGCCACAGACTAAAGCATCATGACAATTTAGAAAGAAGTGATTTTGTACCTGAGACCAAGAATAGCAGTGCTGTGAAATAAATCAAACACACTGTAAATGTCATGTTGATGCTTCAGTGCTGGAGCTCTCAGAGTGACACCTTTAGCAAATGAACTCTCAGTGCTCTCTGACTCTGAGACACATAAAGACCGTCCCACTTCTTTGGTAAATATGTCTTTACTTAGATCAGGTTGAAATGAGGCTCCTACTGGTCTTGATCGTAATTGCAGCAAATGAGATAATACTGCAGCAAGTATTCAGCTCTTTTACTTAAGTGTTTTTTTGTTTTGTTTTGTTTTTTGCTTTTATTGCACACAAATGCAATGTCGATTATGCAGAAGTTCCATGTGTGTTTTATATTGTAATCATATACAGTCAGATCACTGCATGCTTGATCAATGTTATGGTTCAGACAATATTTCTGGTATTTATTCCTTATGTCAAGAAACACGTTTTTAAAAATTCAGAAAAAAATGAACAAATCTCGTAGTTGAAACCTGATGATCCATGTTAACCCAAAACAACACAGAACTCATTTTACAATGCATCTTACATATCCAAAATACACATTTATTTTCTGATGGATTTTTAGATTGTGTCATTGCATATTATTACAAATAATTTTATGCTGAAATAAATGCTGAAGGCTTTTTAAAAATCCCCAATATTGTTTTGATGTGACCTGTACATAACAAAAAAGAAAGAAAAAAAAAGAAAAGAAAAACACTGACATTTGTCAAAAATAAAAAATAAAAATAAAAACACCATGGAATGTAGCTTCTGTAAACTTGGTTAATAAAAGGCCCTACAGTTTTGGTTTTGTGGTAATAACAGGTTTTTGTAGGGAGATGAAATGATCTCTAACACTGTGCATCACTTGCAGCACAATAATACATAACAGATCTCCCAGATGCCTTCGGCTTAAAGTCAAGAGTAGAGGACTTTTCACCATCTCCTGTAATATTGAACTGATCTTTGTATGGATTTTCTGTGGCTGGTTCTTTGTAAAGCACGTATCCAATAAGATTTAGAGCAGCATCCCCTGTCACCTGCTCATACCATAATATCATGTAATAGTTTGGTATTGTGTGAGAGCAGGTGAGTGTAACAGGTTCATGCGCTTTAACCAGCTTGTCTTTTGGCGTTTGATGAACTTTATCACTTAATGATTCCCCTGTTTGAAAGAGAAAGAAAGCACATTAAAAATGGTGCAAAAGTCTAAAGTGATCTGAAAATGCAGGAAGAAGTGATTTTGTACCTGAGACCAAGAATAGCAGTGCTGTGAAATAAATCAAACACACTGTAAATGTCATGTTGATGCTTCAGTGCTGGAGCTCTCAGAGTGACGCCTTTAACAAATGAACTCTCAGCGCTCTCTCTCTCAGTGCTTTGATAAATATGTCTTTACATAGATCAGGTTGAAAGATGACTCCTACTGGTCTTGATAGTAATTGCACCAATGAGGTACAAGTATTCAGCTCTTTTACTTATGTTTGTCATTAAATTTATGAATTGAAAATATGTGCTTTAATTGCACACAAATGCAATGTCTGTTACAGAATGCAGTTGTTCAGTGAGATCACTACATGCTTGATAAATGTTAGCAGGCGATTCAATAAAACCACTTCGGAGAGTATTTGAGTTACGTCTGACACATCCCTCTCAGTGAGGACCATACATGACTGTTGTTTTCATAACAACCAGCAGAGTCTGAAATGAATACCACAGGAGCAGGTGTGAATATTAAACTTTTCTACACTTCATCCGTTAACCGCAGAATCAAAGAGAGGTTTTTGTAATGAACAGCAAGGATCTAAAACACTGTGTAATAAGCAGCGCAAAAATACACTGCGCTGTCATTAGATTTCAGACTGTTAATGGTCAAATATCCATTGCTATTTCCATCCCCAGACATTTCTATGATATCTTTAAAATCATTTTCTTTGTACGGTTGTTTTCCAAGTAAATATCCCATTAATGTGAACCCGTGGTCCTGGTTGTGTCTGTACCAGTTGATTTGATCGTAACTGGACACACTGTGTGAACACTGGATTTTTGCAGTTTCTCCTCGTCTCTCGATCACGTCAGGTGGAGACTGGTTGACTTTTTTACTAAGAGAAAAACCTGTGAAGAGAGTATTCACATATTTCACAAAACAGAATAAGAGAGGTTAAATTACTTTGCATAAATGCATAAAGAGCCTTACCTGAGAAACTGATCAGCGTAACAGTAAATATGAGGACAGCTGACATGTTGACGCTCAGAGAATCTGTTGCTGTGAAAATGTTACTGATGGTACAACAATGTAAAACAGATCATCACAATATCACAACATACTGTATGCCGTGGATATCCACTTTGATATGTAGAAGTGCAACTTTTCTGTGAGCCAGTTTAAACTGGTCGGTTAAATTTCACTGGTTAGCATGACTAGCTCACTAGCGCCTGCTGGTAGATGTTGTAACTACATCTGGCAGCAAAGAATCTTGCAGTGTTGCCAAGTCTGTGGTTTTAATGTTGAATTTGGCTAATTTTATACCATTGCCAAAAGGTTGTATTTTAGTCTGCAGGTTGAAGCGAGCTTTCTTGATGCTGTTTCAACAGAGAAAAACCATGGGGGAAAAAAACAGTTTCACCTGTTTTAGTGCACACTACAGATATCAAGACGTGATAAGGATGTGTTTTTGCTCTGGGTTGTGGGGTTCTAACACACTGTGTCTCCGAGCTGCACAGTAATAGACTCCGCTGTTGTCTTCTGTCAGATCTGTTATTGTAAGTGTGGCGCGACTTCTGCCATCTCCAGCCAAGCTGATTTTATGTTTGAACTCATCTTCAGGATATGCAAAATCAGTATTGAGATAACCAAGGAAAATGAATCCCTTGTCATCAGATCATTTATACCAGAGGATGACATCAAAGCCCTGGATTGAATGTCAGCAAGTGAGAACAGCTGATTCTGTGAGGTTCCTTATCAGGTCCTGTGGAGTCTGGTCAACTTTCTGACTTTGTACAAGACATAATTAGAGCAGAAAGAAGTGATAAATGGTAAATGGTATTTTTAGAACATTATTACTTTGCTTTAAAGAATATGTTTTGGAAAAACTTACCTGGTAACATGACAACGAATATGGCAAACATTAACATCATGGTGACATTCAGCATAGTCAGTACTGATTAACACCTGCTAACAATGAGACAAAATAAAAGTCACGAAAAGTGACAGGAAGTGACACCTTCCCACCCCAGAAAAGAAAAATTACAAATCAAAAATCAATTTAATATCAATTGTTTCTCAGACACAACAATGATATTATGCTTTTCAGATTTTCAATATAAACATTTGTCATTCCATTTTTACAAGAATAAATTATTTGGGCTGTGCTAATTGTATAGCTCATTACTATTACTGTAAACGTTTGTGAAGAAACATCTGAACCAAAGTTGATACCTTTATGAAGAAGTATATGAAGAACCGAGAATTGAGACATTGTTTCCTGATCCATGAAATATCAACCTCTGAGAAGTAAAATTTCTGCCTGGACTGTGGAAAAGAAAAGAAAAGAAAAGAAAAGAAAGAAAGAAAGAAAGAAAGAAAGAAAGAAAGAAAGAAAGAAAGAAAGAAAGAAAGAAAGAAAGAAAGAAAGAAAGAAAGAAAGAAAGAAAGAAAGAAAGAAAGAAAGAAAGAAAGAAAGAAAGAAAGAAAGAAAGAAAGAAAGAAAAGAAAAGAAAAGGATAGAAAAGAACTGCTAAACTTGACTATGCAACATAATTTGTCATATTTTATTTTATTTTTTGCAGTTAACCAGTAATATTGCATTTTAATTTGTTTGTTTCATTTGATTTATGGTAAAATGATTGCAATGTAGTGCTTAAAAAATCTCTAAATGAACATCTGTATTGAGCGGAGAACTCTCTAATACATAAATTGTTGGTTTGTGGTAATAACAGGTTTTTGTAGGCAGATGAAATGATCTCTAACACTGTGCTTCACTTGCAGCACAATAATACATAACAGATCTCTCAGATGCATTCGGCTTGAACTCAAGAGTAGAGGACTTTGCACCATCTCCTGTAATAATGAACCGATTTGTGTATTGGACTTCAGTGGTTGGATTTGTGAAACGCACATATCCAATAAGATTCAGAGCACCTATCACCTGCTCATACCATAATATCATGTAATAGTTTGGTATTGTGTGAGAGCAGGTGAGTGTAACAGGTTCTTGTGCTTTAACCAGCGCGTCTTTTGGAGTTTGATGAACTTTGTCACTTAATGATTCCCCTGTTTGAAAGAGAAAGAAAATGATTAAAAGAGTGTGAAATGCTAAAGTCATACGAACATGTAAAAAGAACAATTTTATACCTGAGACCAAGAATAGCAGTGCTGTGAATAAAATCAAACATAGTGTAAATGTCATGTTGATGTTTCAGTGCTGTTCTCTGAATGATGTGCAGAATAAACCACCCCTAACAAATGAATTCCCAGCATTCTTTAAGAAGCACAAAGCCTGTCCCACTCCCTCTAATGTTTCTGTAATTAGATTTGGTCGAAAAGAGACTCCTACTGGTTTTAATAGTAGTTGCACCTTTTTGTAAAGTCTTAGTAGTACAAATTATTGGTCAAGGTCTGTTTATCAACTCTAAAGTACTGAAAATATTCGTTTTTAATCCAACTTTATCTGTTCTTCATTTCCCACAAAGTTCAGATATATGGCAAATATATGATTACTTTTTATTTTATTTCATTTATTTATTTATTTGTTTGTTTGTTTGTTTGTTTGTTTGTTTGTTTGTTGTTGTTGTTATATTTATTATTATTAGTAGTAGTGTTTTTTGTTTTTGTTTTGTTTTGTTTGTTTTGTTTTGTGTTTTTTTTACGAAAAATCAGTCTGAATAGCAGTGGATAAGTTTACATGATCAATGTTTGAAAAAGACATTAAAAGTTAATAATTTCAATGGATGTGCCATGTAATTGTTTCTGTTAAATGTCGAACAGTTCAATTCTGTTAATTCTGTTTTTTTATTTGTTTGTTTTGTATGTAAACATTGTATGTAAACAATGTAAACGCATCACAATATTACTCATATGCTGTTGATATACACTCCCATATGAAGAAATTCTATTGGTTAGCATGACTAGTTCACCAGCACCTGCTGGTAGAGGTTGTAACTAGAGATAGACCGATATATCGATTTACCGATATTCTTCCAGATATTTAACCATCTTACCATAATCGGATATCGGTTTTGTAACATGGGATTCACCAATAAACGCCGCCATCTTGTGGGTGTTTTGAGATTTGCGCGCGTCTGAGGGGAGATGAGACAACAACAATGGTGTGCACAGGTAGCCTACTTGATTTGCTGTAGTTTGTAAACTTTATTTAACATAACAGCCATCAAATTAGATGTATTACATAAATGCCTGATATGCAGTTTACACAGCTTGGCTCTAAGAAATAGAGACGAACTCATAGAGTCAAGTAAGATAATCCGTCAGTCTGTCCCAATAAAGACTTTTGCCTGAATTAAATAATATGTAGCCATGAATGAGCGCATGTTGGAAATAAAAGTGCTGAATTTAATTGTCTCTCTGTTGTCTATGCTCATCATTAGTATCGTGAAGTCTCTTTCATATTGTTGTTCACTCAGCGGTTGATGCTCAGGAAATGCTCCAGCATGGCCACCGCATGTAACTTTTAACAAGATTCACTTGTTTAAAACACGGTAAATTATATGAACATTTCCTAAATAACCATTATTTCGTTAATAAGCATCTAAATAAATGCATCGCTATGGAAATTAATTATTTATTATCTCCGCGAATGATCGCAATTTGAGTAGCCCATAGTTTCGTGTAAATGCACAGATAAACCGCACTGTCAGCAAGCATTTCATAATCTAGAATGACAAAAACATATTAATAATTCTGATATAACATATCAATTGAGAAATGCAATAAAACACAATGTTTTGTTTGTTATATTTCAATATTCCAGAGAATATTATTCAGTGAATTAGCATTATGCAGAGAATTATTCTTCACTCTTTAGCCTATTAAACAGCTTATAAACCTAAAACTGTAGTTTGAAATGAAGTTATGACTCCTGTCCTTTATTTATTTTCTCCATTTGAAAATGAGGCATTCTACATTTATTTTGCTTATTGTTAAAACCAGTGTTGCCGCTGATGCTTTTTATAAATAAAATGTTTTTATTGTTGTAATATGATTCAATTTACAACAAATATTAAGATTACATTTAACATAAAAACTTTTGTTTTAAGATAACTGAGTGAAGTAATAATTGGTATCGGTATCGGTTATAAAAAATCAATATCGGTCTATTTGTACTAGTTGTAACTACATATTCTGGCAGCAAAATAAAAAAAAAATTTAAAAAAAAAAGCTAATTGGGATACTTTTACACTTTGCTGTGGGTTCCTTTTTCGTCTGCAGGCTAAAGTGATTTCCCTGGATTGCAGTTTCGATGGAGGGGACCCATGATGGGGGAATAATGGAAAAACATGATTGGGCCAGTTTTGATTAGCAATTGGATTGGTTTTGTTTTGCAAATCTGGCAACCCAAGTATCTTGACTGCTATTCAAAGTAGTTCTGTTTTTTTACTGAACAAAATTTTAATCAAGCAAGTAAAACAATGATGCATTATTAGTTTATTTTACTGGTGTTCTCAGTAGGTTTTTTAAAGCTTAACATGTTCTTTGTACGGCAGTGATACTATATAGCACCTTAATCACCCCAAAGAACCACTGAAGAACCATACAGGAGCTTAACAGGTTCTGTATATGGTAGTGGTGCTATATAGCCCCTCGGTCATGCCAAAGAACCGGTGAAGAACCGCTGAAGAACCACTGAAGCACTATACAGCACCAAAAGTGGTTCCCCTATGATTATGAGCCAAAGAACCACTTTTAGTGCTATATAGCACCATTTTTTTTTTTAGAGTGACAGTAGATGGAATGGAAATTCATGCTGGTTTAACCTGGTCTTTTCAGCATTTATACAGCTTTCAGATGAATGTCTGTTTTGAGTGGAGAACTAATACTTAAATGGTTGGTTTGTGGTAATAACAGGTTTTTGTAGGCAGATGAAATGATCTCTAACACTGTGCTTCACTTGCAGCACAATAATACATAACAGATCTCCCAGATGCCTTCGGCTTGAACTCAAGAGTAGAGGACTTTTCACCATCTCCTGTAATATTGAACTGATCTGTGGCTGGATTTGTGAAACGCACATATCCAATAAGATTTAGAGCAACATCCCCTGTCACCTGCTCATACCATAATATCGTGTCATAGCTTGGTATTGTGTGAGAGCAGGTGAGTGTAACAGGCTCTTGAGTTTTAACCAGCTTGTTATTTGGTGTTTGATGAACATTGTCACTTACAGATTCCCCTGTATGAAAGAGAAAGAAAATTATTTTTAATTGTGTGTGAAAGGCTAAAGCCATATGAAGATGTAAAAAGAATAGTTTTGTACCTGAGACCAAGAATGGAAGTGCTGTGAAATAAATCAAACACACTGTAAACATCATGTTGATGCTTCAGTGCTGGAGCTCTCTGCAGAATAAACCACCCCTAACAAATGAATTCCCAGCATTTGTTAAGAAGCACAAAGCCTGTCCCACTTCCTGTAAAAAATGATTCTTTATTTAGATTTGCTTGAAATGAGACTCCTACTGGTTTTGATAGTAATTGCACCAATTTAATTTTTTTAGTCTTTTCCTAGAGCAGTACAGTTGATTGGTCAAGTCTTTTCACCAACTCTGATTACTGAAAATAAGTTCAGATACATGTCAAATATGTGATTTGTCCAACATTTCAATTATGTCAACATTTTTTTTTTCCCCCTCTGAACCAATTAATGACATTTCCACCTTACTATGTATTTTATTTGATAATGTTCTGCAGGTAAAATGACATTTAAGGTATCCTATACTTTTACACAACGCAATGATAGCTTCACTGGAAATGGAGCAATGTATATGTATATATATATATATATATATATATATATATGTGTGTGTGTGTGTGTGTGTGTGTGTGTGTATATATATATATATATATAGTACAATAACAATAAATAATCCATGGGACATATAAGTGCCAGTAGTTTAAAACTCCTTACTAAAGTTTTGGTTTTGTGGTAATAACAGGTTTTTGTAGGCAGATGAAATGATCTCTAACACTGTGCTTTGCTGGCAGCACAATAATACATAACAGATCTCTCAGATGCATTCGGCTTGAACTCAAGAGTAGAGGATTTTGCACCATCTCCTAAAATATCATACTTATTTATGTATTGTCTTTCGATGTCTGGTTTTTCATAAAGCACATGTCCAATGAGATTTAGTGCACTGTCACCCTTTTGCTGCTCATACCATAATATCATGTAATAGTTTGGTATTGTGTGAGAGCAGCTGAGTGTAACAGGCTCTTGCGCTTTAACCAGCTTGTCTTTTGGCGTTTGATGAACTTTTTCACTCAATGATTCCCCTGTTTAAAAGAAAATGACAAGCATATTAAAATTGTTGTGAAAATATGAAAATGCAGAAAGCAATGATTCTTCCGGGCCTACCTAAGACCAAGAATGGCAGTGCTGTGAAATAAATCAAACACACTGTAAAAGTCATGCTGATGCTTCACTGAGAATGATGTGTAGAATAAACCACCTTTAACAATTAACTCTCAGTGCTCTCTGAGATCTCACACTCCCTTTGAGAAATGTCTTTATTTAAATTAGGTTGAAAGGAGACCTCTACTGGTCTTAATAGTAATTGCACTAATCCAGTTTATGTTTTTTTTTTTTTTTTTATAGAGCAGGACAGCTGATTAATTAAGGTGTTCACCATGGTAAAAACTTCATTTTTCAGCATTAGTTTTAAGAACTGAAAATATTTGCTTTTATCCACCTCTATCTGGTCTTCAATTCTCACAGACATGCCTGATATAACAGAAAGGAACATACAGGCATGATACATCTACTTTTTGTTAGTGAAAGTTTGTCTTAATTACTGTGACCTAAACCACTTTAACTGAACCCAATAATTCACATTATGTCACCTACACAATTTATACCATGTGTTTCTCATTATAAACTCTCACAGATCAAAACACAGGAGCAGGTGTGAATGAAGCTTTATCTGTTAACCACAGAATTAAAGAGAGGTTTTTGTAATGAACAGCAAGGATTTAAAACACTGTGTAATATGCTGCACAAAAATACATCGCACTGTCACTAGAAGCAAGATTTTTGATGGTAAAATGTCCATTGCTATTTCCATTCCCAGACATGACTATTTTATCCGTGAATCCTTTTTCGCTGAAGTTTGATGTTCCAACCAAATATCCCATTAATGTGAACCCTTGACCCTGTTTGTACCAGTTGATCTGATTGTAACTGGACACGCTGTGCAAACACCGGATCTCTGCAGATTCTCCTTGTTTCTTAATTATATCAGGTGGAGACTGGTCGACTTTGTTACTAAGAGAAAAACCTGTGAAAAGAAAGCAGAAAAACAGAAAAGAAAGTGGAATTACCATAGAATGTATCACATTTACACAACTCCAAAGTTAATTTACTTTATATAAATAAATAAACAAACATTACCTGAGAGATGGATCAGTGTAACCGTGAATATGATGACAGCTCTCATGTTGACACTCAGTACTAAAGAAAATCTAATCTAAATACAGTGCAGCAACAACAATATCGCTGATATGCTGTGGATGTGCATTCAAATGTGAAGAATGTACAACCCATCTGACCTGTTTCAATCAGGTGTTAAAGTTGATTAGCATGACAAGCTAGCACCTGGTGGTAGATATTGTAACTACATCATCTGAAAGCAAAAAGGATTTTACTTAATTGACAGCCTTTACAACAAATATATATTGCAAATAATTAATTATATTATCATAGGTAATATATCAGTTCCCAATTGATGGAAAGCTTATGGGGTTGAAATGGGTTTATATGACGCGCCACTGAGATAAATGGGAAAATATCTGTATATAGACCGAATTAAACACTACAATTAAATATTTTTATTGTTTAGTAATACATTCTATTTCACATTCTATCTTTATGTAAAAGTGGGTTGTATATGAGTAAGCTGTAAGCTTATTTTCAGTTCTCAACACATAGTCTTTTTGTTTCTTTATTTAAATCAAATAGTACTTGTATTATTAAATCAGTTCCTCGGTTTCCACAGAGCTGCACAGATTATTTTTGACCTATTTCATGATCTGATCATTTGCAAATAATGTGAATTTATTGAGTCAGTGTGAGTCACAAATATTTACAATATTGAAACAAGGAAGGGCAGAGAAGTTGTTTGTTTTGTGACTGTCACAGTAAAATACTTGTAGGTTTAGTGGTTTGTATCACCTGTTTTAGTGCACACTACAGATATCGAGACGTGATAAGGATGTGTTTTTGCTCTGGGTTGTGGGGTTTTAACACACTGTGTCTCCGAGCTGCACAGTAATAGACTCCGCTGTTGTCTGCAGTCAGATGTTTTATTGTAAGTGTGGCGTTACTTCTACCATCTCCAGCAAGTTCGATTTTGTCTTTGAACTCATCTTCAGGATTTGGAAAATTATTATTGAGATAACCAAGAAAAATGAATCCGTTGTCATCAGATCGTTTATACCAGAGGATTTGTTCAAAACCCTGGTCTGAATGTGAGCAAGTGAGAACAGCTGATTCTGTGAGGTTCCTCATCAGGTCCTGTGGAGTCTGGTCAACTTTTTTACTTCGTATGAGACCTAATCAGAAAAACCAGTGAATGATACATGGAAATTTTCATGAAATTAATTTATTTATATTAAAGTACACAAAAATCTTACCTGGCAACAAGATAAAGAATAAGGCAAACATTATCTTCATGGTGGCATTCAGCACATCAGCTTAACACATAACAATCTGAGACAAAATAAAAGTCACAACAAGCGAAAGGAAGTGACGTCTTCCCACCCCAGGAAAGAAAATTCACTACTGAGTTCTCTATAATATCACAGTTGTTCTGTGATGCAGCTATGCTCACCATATTTAATGTATAGCTGTATATCAACAACAGTGTCGTTTGCATCTATTTTTATTTTTCCTATAATTTCTTTTAGAAGAAATATATGAGACAAAGTAAACTACAGTGAATGAATAACTGAGAAGATTGAGAGTCCTGAGCAATGAAAGCACAAACTTAAATGCATTGTGCCACTTTGGATCAATGTTTGGATGTGATTTTATAATTAATGTACATGGATTTAAAACCTAAGTACACCTGAAAATAAACAGACTTGGGGGGGGGGAGTGAAACAAAGAAATTAATTAAGATTTTTAAGATTCTGCACCATTGTAGGACTCTAATGACACAAGTGCATTTGTAAAATTCATCATGTAAACTTGGATCAGCCTAACTGTATTCCAGATCTCCTCTGTTAATTGTTTTCTGGCAGATTCTCAAATACAGTGAATGCCACAGGAGCAGGTGTGAATGAAGACATGAAACAGTCGTGGTTTTTTGCTTCTTCTAACAGCAGTGTCAGTTTTTGTAATGACCAGCAGGGATCTAAAACACTGTGTAACACGCAGCACAAAAATATACTGCACTGTCACGAGGTGCAAGATTTTTAATAGTCATAGATCCATTGCTATTTCCATTCCCTGACATTTTTATTTTTCGGGGAACTCTTTTTCTGGGTTTTCTCCTGTTATAAGTAAATATCCCATGAATGTGAACTCTTTGTCCTGGTTTTGTCTGTACCAGTTGATTTGATTGTAACCGGACACACTGTGTAAACACCGGATCTCTGCAGATTCTCCTTGTTTCTTAATCATATCAGGTGGAGACTGGTCGACTTTGTTACTAAGAGAAAATCCTGTGAGAAGAAGAATCACATATTCACATCTAAACAGAAAAGAAAGTCAAATTACTTTTAAACATATAAACATATATGAAGCCCCACCTGAGAAAGTGAGAGTAATTATGATGACAACAATCATGATGAAAATCAATACTGGAGAAAGTTCTATCTGACGGATGAAGTGAGAACATTAGTGCAGCAATGAGACTGTAAAGCACACAGCCACAGAAAATGCCCAAAATGCATTATTTCAGGTCACATTACCCCACCACAATGAATGTGTTGTGATACAGCGCCACCTATTGACAAGAAGGCATGTAATAGCTCATTAAAGAGTTAACCCAAAGCAAATAAAGAAAAAAACATCTGTCATAATTTCCTCATACTCGTGTTGTCCCAGACCTGTTCCATATCTTACTTAGTTTTCCATGGAACAAAAAGGTATTATCTAAAATTTGATAACACTTTACTTGAAGCCTTTATATATTTTGCATTTTGAAGTATTTTATCTTGCAATAATTATGCCTTTAATGCATGTTGTAAAGCATTATATTGTTGCACCCAACACATTTAAACACGTGACAAACCACCAGTTTTAGAGGTACCGTACAATTTGCAAATATTATAATGCATTTTAACATTGGTTACAATTATTTATGAAAAGATTTAATACATTACTATGTACATTATGAATGTACATAGAAAGGCTTCAAGTAAAATGTCCTCAATTTCTGCTTTAAAGATGCTTGAAAATAATTAACTGTGTAATCAATTTTACTTAGAGACATTTTAGCCAATATTAAAATATAGAGATAAGAGATGGATAAGGCAATGGTGCATCTTAATGGTGACACATAAGGTGCTTGACCAGACTTCAGTTTTTTGATGAGTTTAAGCGATATTAGTAATATATAAAATCATTTTAAAAACAATAAAAATTATACAATTTCATAGATATTAAATGCTTTTAGACATATAACGTAACATATATAACATATATAATATATAACTTATACAACTTAATATGGATGCACTGAGTGATCAGGTGTACGGGTGCATTCAGGTGCTAATAATGTTGTGGTGACGGGGTTTAACAGAAGGTTTTTGTAGGACTGATTAGAGGATCTTCAACACTGTGCTTTGCTGGCAGCACAGTAATATATTGCAGTACTCCCAACATGTTCCTTTTTTAATGTAATGTTAAGAGTCGAGGATTCTGCACCATTTCCATCAATGCTGAACTGATTTTTATATTCTTCTTCAATGGTTGGATTTGAGTAATACATATATCCAATAAGATTTAGAGCTCGATCACCCTTCAGCTGTTGATACCATAATATCATGTAATAGTCTTTAATTGTGTGAGAACAGATGAGCTGAACTGTTTTCTCAGCGTTTGTTATCAGATGAAGTGGATTCTGATGAACTTGGTCACTTAGTGATTCTCCTGTTAAAAACAGACAAAAGTGTATTGAGCTAATAGTAGAAGTTAACAGTAAAAACATGAAGTGAAGGACCACATAAAGACAATAAAAGATTAAATACTTCACCTGAGACCCAGAATGGCGGTACTGCTAAATAAATCAAGCACACTATAAATATCATGTTGATGCTTCAGTGCTGCAGGAATGACATGAATGAACAGCAGTGTGTGTGTGTGTGTGTGTGTGTGTGTGTGTCTGTGTGTGTGTGTGTGTGTGTGTGTGTGTGTGTGAGAGAGAGAGGTCTGAGCAGGATGTATAGAATGAACCACTAAAAACAAATCCAAACTCTCAATGCTCTGTTTTATAAAGCCTGTTTCACTCCACATGATCAGTAACTTTATTTAGGCTCAAATGAGTCCCCTACTGGTTATAAGAAAAAAAAAATCAACAAATCAACTCTAAACAAGTACTCCTACTCCTACTCCTACTCCCTACTCCCTACTTTTACTTTCCATTAAAGTCTGCCACGTTAAAATTACGGTGTAACTTGTGTACTTTTATTTATCTGTCGGCACTTCATTAGGCAAACAAATTAGAGAGATCGCGATCTAACAAACTGCTCCATATAACAAAGCACTGTAAGCAATAACGATTCGATAACTTGGCAACAATAATTAATCGTAAATAATCTTTAAAGTGTTAAAAATGTCGTCAGGCTACATGTCAGTGAAAACAAATTTTCCTTTCCTTGTAGTACATAGCGCATGCTCTTCAGTTGCACACACAAATATGGCGATGGACGCTGTAGCCTGTATTAGTTTGTATTAAAGTGCAAATGAAACTACAAGCATGCGTATCAGATCAGCTTCACGTTCAGCAGCGGCAGCTCTTAAAGTAATAGCAGCCAAATAACCTAATATCTCAGCTGCTGTGATGTCTGTTAATCGAAGAACAAAAGAAAAAAAGAGGAAATAACTTTTGAAGCTTTAAGGATTCATCTATATTTAAGTTAGAATTTAGTGTTTGACAAACTTTATTCAAATTCTGTATATTTCCTACTTGCTGTTGGGGACAGGTAAATATGACATTTATTATAATGGGTTTATGTGAAGATTGTTTTAAGTTCACTTAAATTAGATTTTTTAAAGTCTAATAAATGTTAAAATTGATAGCTCTCATTTATACTGTAACATTAATATAGTTAACATTACATATAGTCAATGGTTAAATATTAGGAAAAAAAGAATTTCATAGAGACATCAGTATTGGTATTAGTGATTCTCCCCTTCAGTCATAAAAAAGAGATATTAAAAATGTACTGTCTTTATGTTGTTTCTACATTAATCTGAAGATTGAATGTGAAATTATTGCAATATAAAAGTTTATTTAAAAACTTTAATGGAGTTGATCGTGATTAATTTCAGAAAAAAAAATGCTCATGCGCAAACGTCTACACCAATAAGCTCAATTTCAAACCAATGAAATTGAAGGTGGGCGGGGCGACATGTGTCGCCCCACCTTAATGTGTCGCCCCGCCCCATTTATTTATTTTCTTTACATGTGGGAAAAGTTTAAATTCTGTGCATAAACTAACATAATAATGCAAACAAATGTATAGAAATACATTATTTACTCATCCCTACGGTAATGTAGAATTTCATTGAGTGACAGCAGATGAGCAGGTGTTAGATGTGAATCTGCATGTTTTTGTGGAGGTTATAGATTGAGTTACACTGATGTGCATCCTGCTTTGCACAGTAATAAACACCACTGTCAGAGCTCTGTACTTTAACAAGAGTCAGGTCTAAAGATGCCCCGTTCCTCACAGCTGATGCTCTCTGCTTAAAATCCTTCTCCCGGGTTTCTGTTTTAACAAAGAAATGCACAATCTGCTCCAATGGCTCAGTGGGTGTTTTTCTGAACCAGTACATGCTGTTATGTGACGTTCCAATCTGGGAACACTTTAGGGTCACATTGAGATCCTCTGTTACAAAGAGACGAGGTGATTGATTTAATCCCAAACCTGTAAAACAAGGAGAGAAAAGGAAAGGGAATTTTAATTAAAACAATTAGTCTCAATGATTCTGAAAAAGATCAATTTAAATAAGTTATTTTTGTTTACCTAATGGAAGAAGCAAGAGCAAAATCAGCAAACCAAACATTTTAGTTTTTATGAGTGATGTAAAGAAACTCAGCAGCTATAGATGCACGTGAGGACATCTAGTGGAATGAACATATAATGCTGGAATAGATTAGTCCCTCCTTCAAAAAAAAAAAAAAAAAAAAAACTTGTGATTGAAGAGTTTTTCATTTTGTTGAAATCTAAGAAAAGGATAAATTAATGCATGCATGTTTCCATTAACAGATTGCATTGTCCTGAACAGAGCAAAAAAACAGTAATTTCCCATTTGATTATTTTTCTTTTCAGGCTTTGGTCAACATTGAACAGATTTGGGGCAGAATTGTGACACGTATGTGAACACACTCGAGGAAGAGCATGCCAGGTTCACTGTTTTTGCACATTTGAGTAATTTAAAATGCATTTGGCTGTTACGGGCTACTATAGAAAACAAATGGCACACATTGGGACAGAGTTTATGGAATTTTCCCTTTTTGTCGCCATATTAGTCGTCACCACTGAGACATTGCATTCTAACATGTCTTATTTTGATCAAATTCCAGCATCCAAGATGGCAAACAAATCAGAAGAAAATTACATTTCATTCAATAAAAAAAGTATTGATTAAAAAATCTAATTAAAGAAGACTATTTAATAAGATTTTTTTTAAATGTTCAAATAGACTATTTTAATTAGAAGACATTTTTAGTAGAGTTTCATCTGAAGAGACTCCACTCACAAATGATTACACATACGTATGACTATTTTGCAAAGCAGGGGTTTTCGAAGTCAAAAGACAGTGGGCCTCCCTTATGATTTTATAAACAATAAAAAAAAATCATATTTGTATATATTAATTAAATGCTTAGAGACATAATAGCTTATAATATGTATCATACAAGTTAATATGGATGCACTGAGTGATCATTTTAGGAGGTGTACAGGTGCATTCAGGTGCTAATAATGTTGTGGTGACGGGGTTTAACAGAAGGTTTTTGTAGGACTGATTAGAGGATCTTCAACACTGTGCTTTGCTGGCAGCACAGTAATATATTGCAGTACTCCCAACATGTTCCTTTTTTAACGTGATATTAAGAGTCAAGGATTCTGCACCATTTCCTTTAACACTGAACTGATTTTTATATGGGTCTTCAGTGGTTGGATTTGAGTAATACACATATCCAATGAGATTTAGAGCTCTATCACCCTTCAGCTGTTGATACCATAATATTGTGTAATAGTCCGTAATGGTGTGAGAACAGATGAGCTGAACTGTTTTCTCAGCATTTGTTATCAGATGAAGTGGATTCTGATGAACTTGGTCACTTAGTGATTGTCCTGTTAAAAACAGACAAAAGTATAGAAGTTAGTAGAAATGAATAAACTGGAGGAACAAATAAAGACAATAAACAATGAAATATTTTACCTGAGACCCAGAATGAAGGTGCTGCTAAATAAATCAAGCACACTATAAATATCATGTTGTTGCTTCAGTGCTGGAGGAATGACACGAATGAACAGCTGTGTGTGTGTGTGTGTGTGTGTGTGTGTGTGTGTGTGTGTGTGTGTGTGTGTGTGTGTGTGTGTGTGTGTGTGTGTGTGTGTGTGTGTGTGTGTGTGTGTGTGTGTGTGTGTGTGTGTGTGTGTGTGTGTGTGTGTGTGTGTGTGTGTGTGTGTGAGGTCTGAACAGGATGTGTAATGAACCACTAAAAACAAATGCAAACTCTCAATGCTCTGTTTTATAAAGCCTGTTTCACTCCACATGATCAGTAACTTTATTTAGGCTCAAAGGAGACCCCTACTGGTTATAATAAATTAAACAATTTGACAGTAAACGACTCTAAATCTACTCTAAATTGAGTTACATTTGTGATGGAAAAAATCATAAATTAGGCTACTCTATGTTATTGGGCTGAAAAATGCTTTGATTTGTTAACGTCTTACTACTGACAAATGACTTGTGAGACTGAACACACCAAGAAGAACTGAGTTTATTTAAATCAGATCTGGTGTAAATGGACCAAAATGAACCAAATGTGGCCAATAATGTGTGTTACAGAGAGTATTCGGCTCATCATATATCAATATGTTCACCACTTACTCCAAGTAAAACAATGTTTTTAAACCAATCATATGACTTTAAAGCTATTTTTTAACATTTTATGTATAAATATGTTTAAATGTGAAAAAGTTCAAATTCTGTGTATAAAATCAAATAATAATACAAAACAAATGTACATAAATAGTTTATCCACTCATCCCTATAGTAATGAATTTCATTGAGTGACAGCAGATGAGCAGGTGTTAGATGTGAATCTGCATGTTTTTGTGGAGGTTATAGATTGAGTTACACTGATGTGCATCCTGCTTTGCACAGTAATAAACACCACTGTCAGAGCTCTGTACTTTAACAAGAGTCAGGTCTAAAGATGCCCCGTTCCTCACAGCTGATGCTCTCTGCTTAAAATCCTTCTCCCAGGTTTCTGTTTTAATGTAGAAATACACAATCTGCTCCAATGGCTCAGTGGGTGTTTTTCTGAACCAGTACATGCTGTTATGTGACGTTCCAATCTGGGAACACTTTAGGGTCACATTGAGATCCTCAGTTACAAAGAGACGAGGTGATTGATTTAATCCCAAACCTGTAAAACAAGGAGAGAAAAGGAAAGGGAATTTTAATTAAAACAATTAGTCTCAATGATTCTGAAAAAGATCAATTTAAATTTAAGTTATTTTTGTTTACCTAATGGAAGAAGCAAGAGCAAAATCAGCAAACCAAACATTTTAGTTTTTATGAGTGATGTAAAGAAACTCAGCAGCTATAGATGCACGTGAGGACATCTAGTGGAATGAACATATAATGCTGGAACAGATTAGTCCCTCCTTCAAAAAAAAAAAAAAAAAAAAAACTTGTGATTGAAGAGTTTTTCATTTTGTTGAAATCTAAGAAAAGGAGAAATTAATGCATGTATGTTTCCATTAACAGACTGCATTGTCCTGAACAGAGCAAAAACACTCATTTCCCATTTGATTATATTTTTTAAGTTTTCAAAGTCAAAAGACAGTGGGCCTCCCTTATGGTTTTAAAAACGATTTAAAAAAAAATCATATTTGTATATATGAATTAAATGCTTAGAGACATAATAGCCTTTAACATTAATCATACAACTTAATATGGGTGCACTGGGTGATCATTTTTGGAGGTGTACGGGTGCATTCAGGTGCTAATAATGTTGTGGTGACGGGGTTTAACAGAAGGTTTTTGTAGGAGTGATTAGAGGATCTTCAACACTGTGCTTTGCTGGCAGCACAGTAATATATTGCAGTACTCCCAACATGTTCCTTTTTTAATGTAATGTTAAGAGTAGAGGATTTTGCACCATTTCCATCAATGCTGAACTGATTTTTATATTCTTCTTCAGTGGTTGGATTTGTGTTATACACGTATCCAATAAGATTTAGAGCTCTATCACCCTTCAGCTGTTGATACCATAATATCATGTAATAGTCTTTAATTGTGTGAGAACAGATGAGCTGAACTGTTTTCTCAGCGTTTGTTATCAGATGAAGTGGATTCTGATGAACTTGGTCACTTAGTGATTCTCCTGTTAAAAACAGACAAAAGTGTATTGAGCTAATAGTAGAAGTTAACAGTAAAAACATGAAGTGAAGGACCACATAAAGACAATAAAAGATTAAATACTTGACCTGAGACCCAGAATGGCGGTACTGCTAAATAAATCAAGCACACTATAAATATCATGTTGATGCTTCAGTGCTGCAGGAATGACATGAATGAACAGCAGTGCGTGTGAGGTCTGAGCAGGATGAACCACTTTAAACGAATGCAAACTCTCAGTGCGCTGTGTTTTATAAAGCCTGTTTCACACCACATGATCAGTAGTTTTAAAGGCTTAAAGGAGACCCCGAGTGGTTATAATAATTTAAACAATTTGACTGTAAACGACTCTAAATCTACTCTAAATTGAGTTACATTTGTGTCGAAAAATCATAAATTAGGCTATTATACGTTACTGGGCTGAAACATGCTTTGATTTGTTAACGTCTTACTACTGACAAATGACTCGTGAGACTGAACACACCAAGAAGAATTTAGTTCATTTTAATTCAGACCTGGTGTAAATGGACCAAAATGAACCAAATGTGGCCAATAATGTGTGTTACAGAGAGTATTCGGCTCATCATATGATCTCAATATGTTGACTACTTACTCCAAGTACAACCCGAATTACAACAACCCATTTAGTAATGTCATTGACAGAATCATGCCGATGAGTGATGCAGTGTCGTCTGAGGGCCTGAAGACCACGGGCATCCAACATAGGTCTTCGACCTTGTCCCTTACACACAGAGATTTCTCAGAATCAGAATGAGCTTTATTGCCAGGTATGTTTACACATACGAGGAATTTGTTTTTGTGACAGTTCAAAGAGGGAGTGTGCTGGATGTGAGGGGTCCAGAGTGATTTAGCCAGCCATTTTCTCTAGTTTCTCTAAATACTTTGATGAAGTTATGCACTGTAGATGATGAGATTTCCCAATCTTTTTATGCACTCTTTCACAGATTGGAGAGCCTCTGCCCATCTTTACTTCTGAGAGACTCTGCCTCTCTAAGACATCCCTTTTATAGCTAATCATGTTACAGACCTGATGTCAATTAACTTAATTAGTTGCTAGATGTTCTCCCAGCTGAATCTTTTCAAAATGTCTTGCTTTTTCAGCCCTTTGTTGCCCCCATGCCAACTTTTTTGAGACCTGTAGCAGGCATCAAATTTGAAATTAGCTCATTAAGTGGATAAAAGTGTAAAATTTCTCTGTTTAAACATTTGTTATGTTCTCTATGTTCTATTGTGAATAAAATATTGGCTCATGTGATTTAGTTTTCATTTTGTTCAAATTTAAAAAATGTCCCAACATTCGGGTTTTAAAACAATGTTTTTAAGCCAATGATATGACTTTAAAGCAATTTAGCATTTTATGTATAAATATGTTTAAATGTGGAAAAGTTCAAATTCTGTGTATAAAATCAAATAATAATACAAAACAAATGTACATAAATAGTTTATCCACTCATCCCTATAGTAATGAATTTCATTGAGTGACAGCAGATGAGCAGGTGTTAGATGTGAATCTGCATGTTTTTGTGGAGGTTATAGATTGAGTTACACTGATGTGCATCCTGCTTTGCACAGTAATAAACACCACTGTCAGAGCTCTGTACTTTAACAAGAGTCAGGTCTAAAGATGCCCCATTCCTCACAGCTGATGCTCTCTGCTTAAAATCCTTCTCCCAGGTTTCTGTTTTAACAAAGAAATGCACAATCTGCTCCAATGGCTCAGTGGGTGTTTTTCTGAACCAGTACATGCTGTTATGTGAAGTTCCAATCTGGGAACACTTTAGGGTCACATTGAGATCCTCCGTTACAAAGAGACGAGGTGATTGATTTAATCCCAAACCTGTAAAACAAGGAGAGAAAAAGAAAGGGAATTTTAATTAAAACCATTAGTCTCAATGATTGAGAAAACCATTAGTCACGTGAGGACATCTAGTGGAATGAACATATAATGCTGGAACAGATTAGTCCCTCCTTCAAAAAAAATAAAAAATAAAAAACTTGTGATTGAAGAGTTTTTCATTTTGTTTAAATCTAAGAAAAGGATAAATGAACGCATATATGTTTCCATTAACAGACTGCATTGTCCTGAACAGAGCAAAAACACTCATTTCCCATTTGATTATTTTTCTTTTCAGGCTTTGGTCAACATTGAACAGATTTGGGGCAGAATTGTGACACGTATGTGAACACACTCGAGGAAGAGCATGCCAGGTTCACTGTTTTTGCACATTTGAGTAATTTAAAATGCATTTGGCTGTTACGGGCTACTATAGAAAACAAATGGCACACATTGGGACAGAGTTTATGGAATTTTCCCTTTTTGTCGCCATATTAGTCGTCACCACTGAGACATTGCATTCTAACATGTCTTATTTTAAGCAAATTCCAGCATCCAAGATGGCAAACAAATCAGAAGAAAATTACATTTCATTCAACATAAAAAAAGCATTGATTAGAACATCTAATTAAAGAATTACTTTTTAAAAAATGTTCAAATAGTCTATTTTAATTAGAAGACATTTTTATTAGAATTTCATCTGAAGAGACTCCACTCACAAATGATTACACATGAGTATGGCTATTTTGAAAAGCAGGGGTATTCAAAGTCAAAAGACAGTGGGCCTCCTTTATGATTTTAAAAACAATAAAAAACATATTTGTATATATTAATTAAATGCTTAGAGACATAATAGCTTATAATATTAATCATACAACTTAATATGGATGCACTGGGTGATCAGGTGTATGGGTGCATTCAGGTGCTAATAATGTTGTGGTGACGGGGTTTAACAGGAGGTTTTTGTAGGACTGATTAGAGGATCTTCAACACTGTGCTTTGCTGGCAGCACAATATATTGCGATACTCCCAACATGTTCCTTTTTTAATGTAATGTTAAGAGTAGAGGATTTTGCACCATCTCCATCAACGCTGAACTGATCTGTGTATTGGCTTTCAGTGACTGAATTTTTGTAATTCACATATCCAATAAGATTTAGTGCACTATCACCCTTCAGCTGTTGATACCATAATATCGTTCTATAGTCCGTAATGGTGTGAGAACAGCTGAGTTGTACTGTTTTCTCAGCTTTTGTTATCAGACGAGGTGGATTCTGATGAACTCGGTCACTTAGTGATTCTCCTGTTAAAAACAGACAAAATTGTATTTAGCTAATATAATAGAACATAGTAAGAAAAAACATAACCTGAGGGAGTAAATAAAAACAATAAAAGATTAAATACTTGACCTGAGACCCAGAATGGAGGTGCTGCTAAATAAATCAAGCACACTATAAATATCATGTTGATGCTTCAGTGCTGCAGGAATGACATGAATGAACAGCCGTGTGTGTGTGCGTGTGTGTGTGCGTGTGTGTGTGCATGCGTGCGTGTGTGCGTGCGTGCGTGTGTGTGTGTGCGTGTGTGCGTGCGTGTGTGCGTGCGTGTGTGCGTGCGTGTGTGTGAGGTATGAACAGGATGTGTAGAATGAACCACTAAAAACAAATTCAAACTCTCAGTGCCATGTGTTTTATAAAGCCTGTTTCACTCCACATGATCAGTAACTTTATTTAGGCTCAAATGAGACCCCTACTGGTTATAATTTCAACAAATTTACTCTAAGCGACTCTAAACTGAGTTGTGTTGAAAAATCATAAATCAAGCTAATATAGGTTGTTGGGTTAAAATATGCTTTGATTTGTTAACCTCTGTCTTACTACTTACAATTGAGAAATGTGTGATTGTATATATAGATTGTATTTTTTTTTGTTGTTGTTTTTTGTTTTTTGTTAAGTGATAGTTGTTCATGAGTCCCTTGTTTGTCCTGAACAGTTAAACTGCCTGCTGTTCTTCAGAAAAATCCTTCAGGTCCCACAAATTCTTTGGATTTTCTGGATTTTTGTGTATTTGAACCCTCTCCAACAATGAGTGTATGATTTTGCTGTCCATCTTTTCACACTGAGGACAACTGAGGGACTCATATGCAGCTATTACAGAAGGTTCAAACACTCGCTGATGCTCCAGAAGGAAACAATGCATTAAGAGCTGGGGGGTGAAAACTTTTTGAATTTGAAGATCAGGGTAAATTTAACTTATTTTGTCTTCTGGGAAACATGTATTTTCTGTAGCTTCTGAAGGGCAGTACTAAGTGAAAAAAAAAAAGATATTTAGGCAAAGTAAGAAAAATGTACACATCTTCATTCTGTTCAAAAGTTTTCACCCCTGGCTCTTAATGCATTATGTTTCCTTCTTGAGCATCAGTGAGCGTTTGAATGATGCGTGATTGTAAGTTGTATATCCTCTGATGTACATTAACGTTTTAACTTGTATTAAAGTGAAGAAATTTGTGGTCCATGCTGCGATCTATCCCAGATCTATCCCAGACTACATTAGACTTTGGAAACTTTTAAATTGAAAAATGCCTTCAACTGAAGGAAGTTGAATTTAGTAGGGGCGCGACTGAATTGTTCCTAGCAATAATTTTGATCAAGCAATTAAAATATATTTATATGTAACCGCTGTCATTGTTATCATACCACGGACATTATGGAATGCCAAACTTGCCATATTTAGAAATAAAGAAAGAAAGAAAGAAATGTACAAAGAAATGTAAAAAAGCAAAAATAAATAAATAAATATATAAATAAATGTACAAAGAAAAGTAAAAAAGCACAAATAAATAATTATTATAATTTTATTTCCTTATTTATGTATTTCTTCATTTTTCCCACATTTATTTATTCATTTATTTATTTATTTATTTATACATTTATTTATTTCCACTTTTATTTATTTTCACATTTATGTATTTATTTACGTATTTATTTCTTTATTTCCACATTTATATATTTCCACATTTATTTATTTATACATTTATTTATTTTCACATTTATTTATTTATACATTTCTTTGTCCGTAGGGTAATGAGGAGGGCGTGTTTTACGTCAGGAAAAGCAATCGAGCCAGAGTAGTCGAGGGGTAAGCTTGAGGCCACAGTGACACCTTGTGGTGCCCAAACGAAGTACAAGAAGTGTAGCCTACATGACGCGCCTGTTGATAGTGTGGGATGAATAACTTAGATGGGCGATATGACCAAAATCTTATATCACAGTTATTATTTCAGTTTCACGTGGGGGGTTGTTTCGGCTGGGAAGCCTGCTATCTGTGATCGCGTGCATTTGCTGAAGCTCCCGAAAGCGTGCAATCGCTCTCTTATGCGCGCTGTTTTTTTAGGTTTCACTTTCAAAGCATACAAGGCATGTTTCCAATATTCAGAATAGAAGGAGGTTACTGTAGAAGATTGGTCGCCTCGCGCCTCTTCCCGTGTGGACACCGCATCAACTGATTATAATGAGTTCTCTTGGTGTAGACACGGCTTTAGATACGGATTAATCACACGTTTTAGGCTGGAAATATCCAGAATTAGGTCAAATAAGAGGTGTCCACGGGAACGGACCTAGTGAAACACACACGACATGCATTGAACATACAAGCATCATGCTCATCCAAACAGCGCCTGTCGTGTGCCCTTCAGTTTACCTGTAAACTGATGTCCAGGGGCATTTAAAAAAAAAAATATATATATATGTATATATGTATATATATATATATATATATATATATATATATATATATATATATATATATATATATATATATATAATTCCAATCGATAAACTCAGTTAAAATAATAAAGGGCTGTTACTAGTAAAAATCCAATCAGTGTCAACAAAAGCCATCAGAGACATCATTACTGAATGCATTTACACTGCAATAAGCCTACAAATGCATAAAATGTTATGAAATTAATGTTTTAAATTTTAAAGGCAGAAATATCAATGTCAATCAATTAAACGACGAGTTTAATATGAAACTAAAACAGACACTAGGTGGCGCCAAGTCACTGTTTTAACGAGTGAGTTCAATCCATTCAACTGATTCCTTCAAACAGGTTTCTCTGATTACGAAAACACCACTACTGCCGCGGTTCAGCTGTGGACTTGTTTCTGTGATCATTATATGTAGGCCTAAGGTCACGTGTTATTTAAAGAAATAAAACATATTTTCATGATAAAATTATCAAAAAGATGGCAGGTAGGGTAGGGGACATGTTCGGCGAACACGACTTCTTATGTTGAGAGAACAACATTTATTTCTCGTGGCCATGCGTTTAATGCACGAACCTGCGTGACCATAGCAACCTGAATAAATTAATAAAATGTTTTGAATTTAATAAAGCGCAGAATTAAGAATTATTATATTAACCTACCTGTATTAGTGCGTGATATGTTGCAGATATATAGGCTACAGTCCACAGACAACATTTATGAACCTTGTTATAATCAATACATTTAAAAATAAGACATGTAACATGTCTAGAAAAAAAAACATTACTATCTTTCCCATCCATCCAGGTTTTTAAATCAATTTCGTGATAATTTCTTTCTTTCTTTCTTTCTTTCTTTCTTTCTTTCTTTCTTTATTTCTTTAAATAAATTACGGGAATTTTACGGGTTCTCTGTACAGGAATTTAACATAGGCTAGGCCTAGGCTATACATTTTTTTTTTTTTTTTTGATAGCCTAGTAATTAGGTTATATGTTAATAATAATAATATGTAGCCTATAATATATATATATATAATATATATAGTCTAATTTCTGCACTTAAATTCAAAACAAAATGTAAAAGAATCGACTATTTAAGCTAAAATATTAATCTCATCCCAAAGTCTTTTAAATCCGTTCACGTAGGTTATTCACGCACCTGCGCTTTTTTGAACGAAAAAATAAAACCCAGGATAAATTCATAGGCTTCATACAAAAGGAATAAATTGAACCCTAGATCTTGATTGGCTTGTTCAAGTGTGTTTGATTAGGGATGGAGCTGATTACTGTGGCTCTCCAGGACCGACTTTGGCCACCCCTGGTTTAATCAAATTAAAATTCTTACTGTCCTTTTACAGTGGTCAAGAGCAGTGATTTCCCCCTTTTCTTTATTAACATGACACAGAGAGCAGCAGTATATTAATACCCAAATAACAGATCTAATGTTACACATCAAAATTTAACACAGTTGTTTGCTTTCACTTAAGACATACCCATTTAAGCGAATACTCGACAAGACAGATATATTTTTAAGTAATTCAGTGTTGCATAAGTAGCTTTCCGTGCACGCAGGTGAGTCAGTCAACGCCAGTAACACATTGAGATATTTTTTGTGGCTTAGGCTATTGCATTTAAAAACTAGCTCTTCCTGCATTATTTTCTCATGCATGCATGTTCTTTTCATAAAAACAAAATGTGCGCACATATATTGCTTTAAACTTTAAAGTTTAAAGACGTTCGTTATCTGGTAGGCCTATTATCTGGAAACATCAGACGCTTTGCTTCCAAAGTCATACGCAACTTTTGTTAACTAATATAGCATATAACAAGAGTAATTTTATTTACAACAGTAAGTTAATATGTATGATAGGCCTATTTAGTAACATGTATGCAGAATCGCTTAGCCTACATCAGGATCACAATGCGTCATTAGAACTAAATTCCACATGCCTGTTTCATACAGGCTAGCCTATTTAATTTTATTTTGGATATAGGCTATGATAATGATGATAATGCTGATGATGATAATACTAACAATAGCTACTACAACTCATAATAAAGAAAGGAAGAATAGCCTATTAGGCTACATATTGGTCTGCGTGGTATGTGCAGTATGGGTTAATATAATAATTCTTAATTCTGCGCTTTATTAAATTCAAAACATTTTATTAATTTATTCAGGTTGCTATGGTCACGCAGGTTCGTGCATTAAACGCATGGCCACGAGAAATAAATGTTGTTCTCTCAACATAAGAAGTCGTGTTCGCCGAACATGTCCCCTACCCTACCTGCCATCTTTTTGATAATTTTATCATGAAAATATGTTTTATTTCTTTAAATAACACGTGACCTTAGGCCTACATATAATGATCACAGAAACAAATCCACAGCTGAACCGCGGCAGTAGTGGTGTTTTCGTAATCAGAGAAACCTGTTTGAAGGAATCAGTTGAATGGATTGAACTCACTCGTTAAGACAGTGACTTGGCGCCACCTAGTGTCTGTTTTAGTTTCATATTAAACGCGTCGTTTAATTGATTGACATTGATATTTCTGCCTTTAAAATTTAAAACATTAATTTCATAACATTTTATGCATTTGTAGGCTTATTGCAGTGTAAATGCATTCAGTAATGATGTCTCTGATGGCTTTTGTTGACACTGATTGGATTTTTACTAGTAACAGCCCTTTATTATTTTAACTGAGTTTATCGATTGGAATTATATATATATATATATATATATATATATATATATATATATATATATATATATACATACATATATATATATATATATATATATATACATATATATATATATATATATATATATACATATATATATATATATATATATATATACATATATATATATATATATATATACATATATATATATATATATATATATATATACATATATATATATATATATATATATATATATATACATATATATATATATATATATATACATATATATATATATATATATATATATATATATATATATATATATATATATATACATATATATATATATATATATATATATATATATATATATATATATAAATATATATATATATACATATTTTTTATTTTTTATTTATTTTTTTAAATGCCCCTGGACATCAGTTTACAGGTAAACTGAAGGGCACACGACAGGCGCTGTTTGGATGAGCATGATGCTTGTATGTTCAATGCATGTCGTGTGTGTTTCACTAGGTCCGTTCCCGTGGACACCTCTTATTTGACCTAATTCTGGATATTTCCAGCCTAAAACCTGTGATTAATCCGTATCTAAAGCCGTGTCTACACCAAGAGAACTCATTATAATCAGTTGATGCGGTGACTGTCCACACGGGAAGAGGCGCGAGGCGACCAATCTTCTACAGTAACCTCCTTCTATTCTGAATATTGGAAACATGCCTTGTATGCTTTGAAAGTGAAACCTAAAAAAACAGCGCGCATAAGAGAGCGATTGCACGCTTTCGCGAGCTTCAGCAAATGCACGCGATCACAGATAGCAGGCTTCCCAGCCGAAACAACCCCCCACGTGAAACTGAAATAATAACTGTGATATAAGATTTTGGTCATATCGCCCATCTAAGTTATTCATCCCACACTATCAACAGGCGCGTCATGTAGGCTACACTTCTTGTACTTCGTTTGGGCACCACAAGGTGTCACTGTGGCCTCAAGCTTACCCCTCGACTACTCTGGCTCGATTGCTTTTCCTGACGTAAAACACGCCCTCCTCATTACCCTACGGACAAAGAAATGTATAAATAAATAAATGTGAAAATAAATAAATGTATAAATAAATAAATGTGGAAATATATAAATGTGGAAATAAAGAAATAAATACGTAAATAAATACATAAATGTGAAAATAAATAAAAGTGGAAATAAATAAATGTATAAATAAATAAATAAATAAATGAATAAATAAATAAATGTGGGAAAAAATGAAGAAATACATAAATAAGGAAATAAAATTATAAATAATTATTTATTTGTGCTTTTATACTTTTCTTTGTACATTTATTTATTTATTTATTTATTTATTTATTTTTGCTTTTTTACATTTCTTTGTACATTTATTTATTTATTTATTTATTTATTTCTAAATATGGCAGGTTTGGCATTCCATACGACATTACCTGAGAAGTGTAAAGTTAAAGTAAATACGTTAGCAAACTGCGCTCTTTCAAAGATGTGCATTTAATGCAAGGTCAAAGTAAGAACATGATCTAAGCGTTTAAAACATGCAAAGTAGGACTGCCAATTGTTCCTGTACTTAAGTAAAATTCCATATTAAATCCATATGGAAAGCAGTTTATCGTGTCATGCCCTGTTTAGGGAGCACTCTCACAAAAAAATAAAAACAAGAGCACCCTAGTTGAAACTGTAATAGTAACAAATTTGGCAAACTCTTCTGTGCATATTTACATTTGCGCTCTGGAGAGCATCAGATGTCTCTATTTACAACTTTTGCAGTGTTGAGCAGTGTAGCCAATCACAAACACGTCCGTTCAACCGATGACCTGAGATGAGTGACAAGCTCAGTGCATTTGAAATTATAAAGGGAGCACTTTTTGCACTCATTCTAGGCTATCTGTAATGCATTCAGAATTTTAATAAAAGTTTTTTTTGTTTTCATGATGCTAAGAGGAACAATGTCCCCTCACTAAAGTTCAGCTATAGTTTAGTTATTATATTAGTTATTACTATACAATTATGACAATATGACAATGTTTGGTGAGTTTATAATGCAATGAATTTCTCATAATGTAATAATTGTTATTACATTGAGCTCAAGATTTTATGAACATTTCATTACAGTAATAATGTAATACTTATTACATTATGTGCAATTATTACATTATGAGTTGCTAAATATGTTTTTAAGCCAATGACTATATTTAAAACTATATTTTTATGAATTTTGTATTTATAAATCTTTTTAAATATGGAAAAGTTTAAATTCTGTGTGTAAAATCAAATAATAATAGGTCTACAAAACAAATGTATAGAAATACTTTATGCACTCATAGTAATGAATTTCATTGAGTGACAGCAGATGAGCAGGTGTTAGATGTGAATCTGCATGTTTTTGTGGAGGTTATAGATTGAGTTACACTGATGTGCATCCTGCTTTGCACAGTAATAAACACCACTGTCAGAGCTCTGTACTTTAACAAGAGTCAGGTCTAAAGATGCCCCGTTCCTCACAGCTGATGCTCTCTGCTTAAAATCCTTCTCCCAGGTTTCTGTTTTAATGTAGAAATACACAATCTGCTCCAATGGCTCAGTGGGTGTTTTTCTGAACCAGTACATGCTGTTATGTGACGTTCCAATCTGGGAACACTTTATGGTCACATTGAGATCCTCTGTTACAAAGAGACGAGGTGATTGATTTAATCCCAAACCTGTAAAAGAAGGTGAGAAAAGAAGGAAGGAATTTTAATCAAAAATAATTAGTGTCAATTATTCTGAAAAAGATCAATTTAAATAAGTTATTTTTGTTTACCTAATGGAAGAAGCAAGAGCAAAATCAGCAAACCAAGCATTTTAGTTTTTATGAGTGATGTAAAGAAACTCAGCAGCTATAGATGCACGTGAGGACATCTAGTGGAATGAACATATAATGCTTGAAAAGATTAGTCCCTCCTTCAAAAAACTTTGTTCATATTGATGAAATACAGATGCTGTATGTAATTGCTTTCTAAAAAAAATTTTAAATTTATTTTTTTTGCTTTGATCAACATTTGAATATCACTGTAAAAAGTGATAAGTTGACTTAACGTAAAAAAAAAAAAATGAGGAATCCCGTTGCCTTAAAATTTTTAAGTAAATGATCATTTAAAAAAATAAGTTAAGTGAATTCACTTAACTTTTTTTTTTTTTTTTTTTTTTTACTTAATCATTTTAAGGCAACAGGTTTCCTCAATTTTTTTTAAGTTAAGTCAACTTATCACTTTTTACAGTGAGATTCAGAGCAGAATTTTGACTTGCATGTGAACACACTCTAAGAGCACTTCAAGTTCACCCTGTTTTCACATTTGAGTAATTCAAACTATTTTTGGCCCTTACAGGCTACTACAGAAAATAAACGCCATACACTGGAACAGAGTTTAAGGAATTTT
Organism: Acrossocheilus fasciatus; assembly: GCA_036784905.1. Taxonomy (NCBI): domain Eukaryota; kingdom Metazoa; phylum Chordata; class Actinopteri; order Cypriniformes; family Cyprinidae; genus Acrossocheilus; species Acrossocheilus fasciatus. Next base: position 23,708,517 of record CM071954.1, on the reverse strand, counting down.
CCTCCATCTGTTGCCATACTGAGCATCATTTGATGCATCATGAGTCATCACCACCATACTGAGCAATCGTCTATGCTGTCTTTCCTTCTAACATATCTTATTTCGGTCAAATTAGCATCCAAGGTGGCAAATGAATCAAGAGAAACTTAAAGTATTGATTAAAAATCAGTTAGATTTAAGTTCAGTTTGTATCAGAATGCTACAGATGGCAGCTGCCTGTGTAAGTAGCAAGGCAACTCACTAGGCTTTGAAAAGAGCTTTATAGTATCTAGCAGTGGTTTATCACAGGTGTTGGACTATACATAATAATTCTTAGTAGTGGGTTTTTGTATGGGAGGAACAAATTTAGTGTTACTGTGCAATAGGCTGCACAGAAATAAACAGCACTGTTTTCTGATGTAGGTTTGATCAGAGTTAAAGAGCTATGAAACTTATTTGAATCCCCACGTATAGTAATTTTGTTCTGGAAATCTTTTTCTGGGTATCCAGAGTCACCAATTAGATTTCCCATGAATGTTAACTCTTTACTCTGGGATTGCTTGTACCACAACAGGCGGTCATAGTCTGGGATTTTGTGGAAGCACTTAATTTCAGGAGATTCTCCATAATTTATTATCAAATCGTGAGGTTTCTGGTGAACAGTCGTGTCGCCCTTTTCACCTGTGAAAACAACATAAATCACAATTACATGCCTAAAGTTGTATCATTATGAAGAGTATTATGACATGCAAAGTATATTAACATTACCTGAGACTAATGACGCCAAATTTATGTATATGAACAGATTCAGAAACATTCTGAGTGGGTGCTTAGCAGTAGTGACAGGTCTGATGTGCATTCACTGAGCACATAAACTACCAGAGTGTCATAAAGAAAATAAGTGATGCATGAAGACACACTGCCCCCAACTGACAGGAAACAACCCTGTTTGTAACTGATGCAAAACATCAAGGCTGTTGGAATACAATTCATAGATTGTGATCTTTGCAAGGATGTTGTGTGTAACAGGTGAGCTCTCTGAGGGTTTTTGTGAGGTAAGATGCACATTTTTAGTATTGTGCACGTGCAGCACAGAAGTACATGCCATTGTCTTGAGTTTGTCTTAATTTTAGAGAGCGAAGATGCGCTTCTTTCTCTCCATCTCCACTCACTTCAAAGAACTCTGTATATTCATTCTCAATAGTTCTTTTTTTATAATACACATATCCGATGAGTTTAAGGTCTGGAGCACCGATCAGCTGCTGATACCACAGAATAGTGACATAGTCAGTAACGTTATGGCTGCACTTGAGATCCAATGTGTCATGAAGATTTAACAGTAGATCTGGAGGTACTTGATGGACTTTATTGCTTCTAACAGGTCCTGGATAAAAGGAAGCAATGTCATCATTATGAATTATGTCAAATTGTGTTCAATTTTAGGATATTTATGCTGCTGCAGTCAATAAATTACCTGTTTGCCAAAACACAGAAGCAATAACCACAACCAAAACTCTGATCATGTTGAATGAGCATGTTCAGTTCGAGTCTGAGCTGAAGTCATTTGAGGCAAGAGACACAGGATGTGACATCAGACTCAGCAGATGTTTGGATGGAAATCCTCATTATTTCAGATTAAATCATAAAACATAAAAACTGGAATTCATGTGAGTTGATAAGCATTTTGTGGCCAAATGTTGCCTGTCAGCAGGTTTTTGTAGAGGTGATACACCACATGTGTGCCACTGTGTATATGCTGCACAGAGATATGTGGCAGTATCAGTAAACTCCAGGGATTTTATGGTTAATTTGCCATTACTATTCCCATTTCCATCTAAACTGAATTTGTTTTGGACTTCAGGCTCTAGCTGATCTATTGAGCCAAGGAGGTATCCCAAAAAAACAAGCTTTCCATCCTGGGTTTGTTTATACCACAGAATACGGTCATAGTTTGAGATGCTATGGGAACACTGCAGCTCTGGAGAATCTGTAACATTCACTATCATGTCACGAGGCTTCTGAACAACTTTGTCACTGAGAGTGGAACCTACAAAAAAGCAAAAGATGAAATGATTGAGGCAGTTTAAGTAGAGATCACTGATCATGAATTTCATCTCTACAGATTGGGTTTGTAATGTACTGTAGTTTAGCTAATATCATATAAGTGAATGAATGCAATATATTTAAAAATAATAATAATAACAATACATACCCTGAATCCAGAGTGGAGAACAAATAGAGGTTGCAAAAATTAGTTTAATCATAAGTTGACACATGTTGAGGCAAGTTAATCTTCCTTAGGAACAGACAGAGTGATGTTTGCTATTACATGCCAATGCCATGAGAATGATATTCCTTATGAGATACAAGAAATGTTTCCATATTTTACAGAGGACGTCAAATTACAACACTGCCATCTGTTGTTCACATTTCAAACTATGAAATGAATGTCCAGGGTTTCTTTTTTTTTTTAGATTAGAAATTTAATTTGGTCCCACTTTATATTAGGTGGCCTTAACTACTATGTACTTACATTTAAATTAATGATTTGATACAATGCACTTATTGTGTTCATACATGTTTTTACATTGTACTTATATTTTTAAAAATACCTATATGTAATTACATCTGTAATTAATTTCTGTAATTACATTTATAATTACACTGTTGACCCATCCCTCACACCTTAACCCACCCTTAAACCTACCCAGACCACCAAACCTGTCCCTAACCTTACCCATATCCCACCTCAATAGCAGCAATAGTGTTTTGCAATACAATATGAACTCAATAAGTACATTGTACTTATTTTTTGATGTAAGTACATAGTAGTTAAGGCCACCTAATATAAAGTGTAACCTTTAATTTAAAATAACTTAATTAAAAAATGAAAATTATGTAATAACACTGGTGTTCAAACCTGTATGACTTTCTTTTTTCAATGGGGGTCTGAGGCTGCGAAGCTCCCAAATGACAAAAAAAAAAAACATTTACATATCAGGCTGTCCTGTTTACATATCTATAGGCTTGGTCCCAGAGCTATAGAATGGCTTCGGATGTCTTGGAAAATAGTCATACGGACCACTTCTAGGACAGTTTTATGATGCTTCTGTTTTTAAAGCTTGAAAGCTCTGTTTCCTCTCATTGTAACTGAATGAGGAAAAGGTTATCATAAAGACCTTTTCCCCTTTTGTGGTCAATAGAAGAAAGTCATGTTGGTTTAATATTTTATTTATTTATTTAGAATGATGTATTTCTTTAGACAAACATGAAGTAGTATAAAATTGTTAAACTGAAATTATTAACATTTATTATAGTTGGCCTTGATATTGACTGTAAATGTATTCATGCCATGTATTTCTCTTGCAGGAGGTGGTTTACAGTTTACACACTGTGGTGAAGAAATAGACCAGGGTTTTTGCTGAGAAGGAAGGGAAGCCACAGCACTGTGTATACTAGCAGCGCAAAAGTACACCGCACTGTCATCAGATGAAAGTCCCTGTAGTTTTAAAACGCTGTTTTTATTTGCATTGCCATGCAGAGTTGTTTTATTCTTGAATTTATTCTCCATTGTATCACTAGAACCCACAAGATATCCAAGCAACTCCAAACTTTCGCCATGTTTTTGTTTGTACCAGAGCATGACATTGTAAGATGAACTATGAGAACAGTGGAGGTCTTCAGATTGTCCAGGATCTTTGATCAGATCCTTTGGAGTCTGCTGAATGTCTTGACTATTTGAAATATCTGTTAAAAAAAAAAGTGGTAAAAATATGTAAATAATTTCATGTTTATGCATTTATTGAATACTTATTTATTCATTTTAATTTATAATAATAATAATAATTAGCTATTTATTGAATAGTGGTTAAAAAAAAACACAACTTCACAAAAACTGTGAAGGATGTGTATATATAGTCAAATATTTTCTACCTGAGACACAGAGGAGAAATGAAACACTGAAGAGAGTCCTGATCATGTTTACTTGAATGTTCAGAGAAGAGATGTGTGCGTGGACCAACCTTCACCATCACCTTCCTCTCATTACCATAGTGTGATCAACAATAAAAGTGAAGTGTGCTCTGAGTGTAGCGGTAAGTTAGGTTTCCTGAGAAAGGTTTCCTGTACACAAGAGTCAGGGTTAACACCACCTCCTGCTGTTCATGTGTCAATCTCAGTTTTGAAACTTACCCTAAAACAGGATTTCTGAAGAAAACAAGCTTCCTGAAGAAGAGGAAAAGACAGAAACTGGAGTTGACTAAATGTCCTCTCCATCATATAATGCTCAAATCTTGTTTGCAGTCGAGCATATTTGAGCTTAATGTGTAAAGACTTGCAACACAAGGCATGTTGTGATCAATTATGAAAGGAATGGATGATCTATTGCAATATTTAGTCAGAAAACATAACCAGTCACATGTAAGGCATGTTGTAAAGAAAATGTATTCAGGTTTTTAAACAGAACGTGTAATAAAGAATGTGCCAAGTGAGCTGTGAGATGTCAAACAAAATAAAGTTTTAAGTCCTTGTACTGTATAAAGCTGCATTGTGTCAGACTGCATGTGTTTAACACAAGTGCCACCTCTCTGTGTGATCTTTAATATCATTTGTCATAACAGGTTTTTGTACATCTGTGAAATGATTCTGCTTCACTGTGTTCACTCACTGCACACAAATACAGCGCATTGTCATCAGACTCCAGATTCTTCACAGTAAGAACACCTTTCGCAGGAGATCCATGATTGACTGAATATTTATTTTTTTCGAGCTTTCCAAATTCCACTGTGTCAAAACTTGTTGTGTACACTATGAGCTCCATGGTTTTTCCTTGATGCTGACGGAACCAGTACATTCTGTTATAAGTATCACCTTTTGTGTGACTGCAGGTGAGAGTGGCATTTTCCTTAACGGGTAACATAATGTTTGGAGACTGTGTAATATCATTTACATCAGCAAAACCTGACAAAAAGAAGTATGGAATATATAGATAAGAATACTCAACCGTTAAGATGAATACAATTTTGATTTCATTGAGCTTGTCAAATACCCGTGATCCACTGAAGTGATATGATCAGAAAAACTAACGCTGGATTCATCTTGGCACTTGGTTTCAAAATAATGCCAACAGCAGGGATATATCCCTATTTTGATTGTTCACCACAATATGTGGCATAAGTCTTGCGCGCTGTCACTAACCGAAGAGAACATTCTGGGTGTGTTCAAAATCCATAACAACAGGAGCAGAGCAAATGTAGGTGTGTGGATTCAGGTTAGGTGGATAAATCCTTTATCAAGTGATATTTGCAATGAGGAAATCAATGAAAAATGTAATGGCTGGAAGCAGTTAAAGGGATAGTTTACCACAAACTTTAAATTTGAACATGTAAGTGCCAAACCTGCAAAATTATGAACATTTCAACGTGGTTAGTGCAACATACTTTGCACATAATTTAATCAAGAGCTCCTCCAAGTGATTATAATAGCTACTACATCTTGACTGCACACTAGCCATAACCACAATACTTTTTGCAATATGCAATATGCATGTAAGTTTGCTAAATCAATGTATATTTTTGGCAAAATACCTTTAATAATAATGATTGATTACTATAAAATTATTATTTTGTTATTATTATATCATAATGATTAATCCCTATGCATTCCTAAGATATCGATGTGCGTTATATTTAATTAACCACAGATCCAGGTGTAAAGTGAAGTGAATTTGCTGTTACTGATAAACCTGTACATCACAAGAAGGTTTTTGTATTAGACAGATGTGATTCTGAGCACTGTGTAAGATGCTGCACAGAAATACACTGCGCTGTCAGTCACCCTGAGGGTGTTGATAGTCAGAGTGGCATTATTTCTTCCATCTCCACTCAGTTTGATCTTGCCATTAAACTCAGGCTCTATTGTATCTTGTTCAACATTAATGTATCCCATGAGTTGAAGGTCCATGTTTGTCTGGCTTTGTTTGTACCACTGTACGACATAGTAGTTTTGTATACTGTGAGAGCATTTGATCTCAAGAAACTCATCTTCATTCTTCAGGAGATCAGAAGGAGTCTGGAGAACCCTTTTACCGAGAATGCTGACTGTAGATAGAAATATTAATGAATAAACTTTGTAAAAAGTCAAATCCATGCTAATTCGATAAAAAAATAATGTATTAACAAAACAATATTAGATGACCAATTATTACCTGCAAGACAAAGAACAAAGACAGAAACACAGACATATGTAGCGTTACTCATGTTGTCTCTCTCTCTGCTGATTGACTCCACTATGACTTCATTTAAGGGAATGGAGGAAGTGATGTCATTGTGAATGATGGCTATGCCTACTTCTTTAGGTAACACTTTATTTTGATGGTCCCTTTTGAACATTCTGTTGACACTAAGTAATGTTGCAACTACATGTCGACAAACTCTCATAAGAGTATTAGTAGACTGTCTGCTTCATATCTACTAACTCCTTATTGTGTTGGTCTCCCAACAGATATTCTACTGACTATAAGTAACTTTGCAAGAACGTGTCAACTTAATCTAACCCTAACCCTACCAGTCAACTAATACACTACTAACACTCTAATGAGAGTCAGTAGAAATGTAGCTGCAACATTACTTATAGTCAATAGAATGTGTTAAAGGGACCATCAAAATAAAGTGAAACCTGTTTTATTTATTTACTCATTAATGAATTCAATCAATCAATCAATCAATCATTCAGTTTAAATATATTTACTTTTGAAAATTTTTGGCACCATCAGACAAGAATTTAGTATGACTTGTTTTCCAGTATTGATATTTAGATCACTTGACTGCTACCAGCACAGTGTGCATCTCAAATCAAAAGTATATGCAAATATTAGCAGGAGGTTTAACCAAGCCCTTGATCAGGTGCAAAAGAGCTGCTGTGGTTAATTGTGCAGCACTGCTGCTTTCAGAGCTTTTTGTATTGTGGCATGACTGCTCATCACACTGTGTAAACTAGCTGCACAGTAGTACATTGCACTGTCACTGGCTTCAAGTTGGAGGATTTTTAAAGAACCATTCTTGGTTCCATCACCTTCCAACTTGATTTTTTTACTAAAATTATCCTCTGGAAAATCATTTTTATTCCAGATATATCCCAGTAATGTAAGTCCATGGTTTGTTTGCGTTTGCTTGTACCAGAGAATTATAGTGTATGTTGCTATGCTGTGTTCACATACAAGTTCTGCAGTGTCTTTCTCTGATTTTATTAGTTTTGAGGGGGTTTGCTGAACACTGCCAACAGAACCTGTAACAAGAAACAAAAGGGTACATGTTATAAAAGCACTATTATTGCATAACTATTATTAACAGTTCAATGCTCTCTTTTATAATATACAGTATTTACCTGTATGCCAAAAAAGTAAGACAAGGAGAACTCCGATCATGTTGATGTCGACTGGGAAAAAAATGTTCAGTTCGATTTAATTCCTCATTTCTATGAGTGGTGCAACATTACCACGCCCTTAGAGTTTGTTTATAGATTCTATTATGGACCCTTAGCGCCCCCTACACACAGGTTTTGAAATTACAACAATTTCCTGCCATGCACAAAGAGATTCAAGAGATAATTGCCACACAATTGAATTTTGAGACATTTCGGAAAATATTTAATTTGTAGTACATTAAACTAAAATTAGTATGTTTAATTTAAAAAGTTTCAATAATTTCAAAATATTACATTATGCGTGTAATAGAAAAAGAAGCAAATAAATATTAATATATAAATATTATGAAACAAATATTAAGAAAATTGTGTTTATGTAGTGAATCTGCTACATATGAATTAAATCCAGAAGAAAACGTGATATTGTTTTATTTACAATGAAAACAAAAGGCATTTCATTTCTCATACAGAAACGATCTGCAGATTTTAAGATAATGACAATGCTGAAAAGCATCATTATTTCTATTATTAAAAAGAGCAACAAATACTACCATACGACCAGCATTATGATGTACTGTAAAGGTCTGCTTATAAATATACTGATTTGATATTTTATAAGAAATATGTGCAGGATCTTTTTGTACTCTTGACTCCAGTGTTTGATACATCTGCCTGTGTATTCTTCACAGTAGGTGTTTATGAGAATTATTTATTTATTTATTTAATTATTGAAACATATTGAAGACATATTAATAGCAAAATTAAGCTGCTGAATGATATCAGGGTTATTTATTTGCAGCACAGAAATATTGCGTTTCTTAATAAGTGTTTCCTAATTTGTCCTTTGTCAAATCAAAACACTTTTACTGTTACTATTTCTAATATCCCTGTTTTTTAATGGTACCTTCCTACAGAAGTCACATTTTTGTTTTTGTTGTGACATTTTGAAATTCAGTTCAAAGGGTACTGCATAACAGGAATTAATCATTAAATGACTATTAGAAACTAATCAGTTTTATAGGAATGATGGAACACTTTATTTGTGCAATGCTAAGACTTCTTTTTTTCTCATCACTGGTACTAAATCGAACTCCACAAGTCCAGGTGCAGAGCGGGAGTTAATTGGCTGATAAGCACTCAGTTTCACTCAAGTTTGTAATGAGGAGGGTTTTTGTATCAGACAGAGGTGATTCTGAGCACTGTGTCATATGCTGCACAGAAATACACTGCACTGTCATTCAGTCTGAGGCTGTTTTTTCTTCCATTTTTTCTTCCATCTCCGTTCAGATTGATCGTGTTTTCAAATTCAGACTCTGGGTATTTATTTTCAAGATTAAGGTATCCCATGAACTTGAAGCCCATGATGTCTTTCTTGTACCAAAGAATACGGTCATAGTTTGGTATATTGTGAGTACATACGATCACAGCAGATTCATCCTTGTTCTTTATGAGGTCACCAGGTGACTGAAAAACAGTTTTACCAAAACATGCAGCTGTAATGAGAGAAAATACACATACAATGACAATCTGTGTTATCTGTGTAAAACAAATTTACATAATAATCATTACAAATAATAAAAACAAAATTAAATTATATGGTTACCTGTGATGCATACTAGAGAAACACAAACACTTGTAATAATGCTAGTCATCTTTGCTTTTAGTGACAGTGCTGCGAATTAAATGCAGGAAGGCACTTCTAGTAGAAAATGGTATCATCTCTGGGGCACTGACAACAAAGTAGTGAGTTATAGAAATAGCAGTGCTGTTCAGATTTAGTATTACTGGAGAAAGAGCTCCCTCTACTGTTCTGGGATGCTGAGTGTAAAACTTGTATTGATTTGATTGGCTATGAGGTCAAAATGTGGGATAGTTCTGTTCTCACATGAGATTCCTCAGACATTCTTAGAAACTGCTGTTCATGTATCTATAAAATCACACTGTCATTTAACAAGACTATACAGGGAAACATGATCTCACCTCAATGTTGGCAGCAAATCAAACCCTGAGCCCTTCGCAGGTGAGGCAGAGCTGATGCAGAAGCACAGACTAGAGAGCTTTTTGTATTAAGGTTTCATTGACTATATCACTGTGTAATATGCTGCACAGAAATACACTGCGCTGTCTTCTGGTTTGAGGTTGTTGATAGTCAGACTGCCATTTCTCGCTGCATCTCCCTCCAATTTGATCTTGTCTTTAAATTCAGGCTCTATATTCTCATTAGTAAACAAGTATCCCATGAACTTGAGTCCAGTCATGTCCTGACTCTGTTTGTACCACAGCATTCGGTCGTAATCCTGTATATTGTGAGAACAGCCGATAACAGCCGATTCAGTTTGGCTCTTTATGAGGTCATCAGGACTCTGGAGAACAGTTTTTGCATGATTCGCCACTGTCCATGAAGAAATATAACATTAGTGAATAGTAATGTCTGAACATTTACATCACAGTTAATCATCAAATGCACAACATGTCTTTTACTATTACCTGTTAGCCACAACAGACACACAGATCTGATGAGGAAAGCGTTCATCATGTCAGCTCTTTGTAATAAAGTGAGTATTTCTGCTGTGATGAAGTACAGACACAAGAGGGAGGAAGTGATGTCATCCATAAGGGAAATTGAAAGATCAGTCCTAAAGGTTGATTATACATTTGACTCTCAAACTAAAGTGTTTGACATGTACTTTTCAGTAGAACAAGCTCTTTCTACATGCAGAATATTGAGTTTGCACATTTGAAATCGGTTGAGAACACAATACAGTAAGTGTCATAATTTGTAACTTAGTACATTTTTTGTGTGTGCAATTCATTTGAACAGAACTCCCCCTTTACTGCCTCTAAAACACTTGGAATTTATGAAATACATCTGATTACTCAAACTGAAATATTAACGGGGACATAAAAATAAAACAATTTCAAGAGGTTTTCCTTTTATGGAGACTATTTGAATACATTGGCCATAATTTAGCAAGTTTTGCAACAATACATAATGGACATAATTGGATTTTGAATAAATATGTGTGTTTATAACCTGATATACAGAATATATACATACATATATATATATATTCTGCATATCAGGTCTGATATGTATATTATATATAATTATACAATTAGATATTTTAAGTTCAAAACAAATTTTGTCAAAACAATTAATATGCTAATACATCTATGTTCTTATTCATATGACTCGTCTAACATTGTTGCACTTCACTGTAGTTGTATTTAATAGTATTGGCACTGAATCAAAACCCACAGGTGTGAGGAGGAACATAAATATGCTTTTTACTGAATTAAGCTGCTTAAAAGTGGTTTTTGTATCAGACAGAGGTGATTCTGAGCACTGTGTAAGACGCTGCACAGAAATACACTGCGCTGTCGTTCAGTCTGAGACTGTTGATCGTCAGATTGCCATCATTTCTTCCATTTCCCTTCAATTCGATCTTGTTTTCAAATTCAGGCTCTTTATTCTTAACATCATTAGTAAGATATCCCATCAACTTTAAGCCCAAAATGTCTGGACTTTGTTTGTACCACAGTATTTGGTCATAGCTTGTTATCTTGTGAGAGCACATGATCACAGCAGATTCATCTTGATTCTTGATGAGGATGTCAGGCGTCTGGAGGACAGTTTTACCACGACAGGCAGCTGTGGAGGAAAAAAAACTGTGTATAGTAGTGTAAAACAGGATATATTAATATATAGAATGCAGAATTGTTTGTTATTATTACCTGTAAATATTATTATGCATACAGATGCACTAAGGAATGAGTTCATCATGATTTCTTTCACCAAGTGCTTCTGCTGCGCATTAATAACATGAGGAGAGGAAGTGATGTCAGATGTATCTCAGCTATTCTCAACTTGGGGGAACAAATGAATCTATAAGTTTGTTTGTTTGTTTTTTACCTCCAATTTTAGATATAAACAGTTGAATTATGCACACCAAGAAACATTTCTGTTACTATATCTTGGTTCAGTTGTTGGTAAAAGTTGAGGTAAAAGTCAACATCCTTTTCTGTGGTTATCAGCTATCAGCTGTCTATAACTAACGTAAATTCCACCTGGGAATATTTCTTATTATTTCAGCTTGTCAATTCTTCTGTTATACAGTACAGTATATTTGTTGTATCAGACTGCCACCTGTTGACTAATGCTGTCGCTGATCTTTTTATGCAGTAATGCACAGCTCTCTCCAGTCTTTGACACACTGTGTCACTCGCTGAACAGAAGTATATGGCACTGTCATCTGTGTCTAGATCTTTTACAGTAAGAGACCCATCTTTGGGATCACTTTTTGAGCTTCAAATTTGTTTTTATCAACATCTCCAAATTCTGGCTCTCCATGAGCATTAGTGATTACAATGAGTTTCATAGACTCTCCTGGACGCTGTTTGTATCAGTACATCAGATAGTATGTAGCACCCTTATTTTGTATGCAGTTCATAACTCACTTTTGCTTTCCAAAGAACAGGTTCTTGTACAACATCACTCCCACCTACAGTGCCTGTGAATATAAAAAATAAGGTGACACTTTATATTAGGTGGCGTTAACTTCTATGTACTTGCATCAAAAAATAAGTACATTGTACTTATTGTGGTCATATTGTATTGCAAAACACATTTGCTGCTATTGAGGTGGGATACGGGTAAGGTTAGGGACAGCTTTAGTGGTCTGGGTCGGTTTAAGGGTGGGTTAAGGTGTAAGGGGTGGATCAACAGTGTAATTATAAATGTAATTACAGAAATTAATTACAGATGTAATTACATATAGGTATTTTTAAATATATAAGTACAATGTAAAAACATGTATGTACACAACAAGTGCATTGTACCAAATGATTAAGTTAAATGTAAGTACATAGTAGTTAAGGCCACCTAATATAAAGTGGGACCAAAAATAAAACAGATTTTAAAAATATTGTTGTATTTCAGTTGCTACAGAGATCATATGAACACATTTTGGATACCTTGGCTGCAGCACAGTAACAGAATCAGTGAAATAAAGATTGTAATGATGTTCAGTTCTAAAGCAGCACAGACTGAGTCCCAAACTTGGTCATTCAAACCTTTCTGTTATACAGGATGTGACATCATAGGTTATACAGTCCTTGTACCATGAATGTTGAGAGAGAAATGCTGTGCTCCAATATTTTTACAATATTTAAAATAACAAAGTTTTAGCAAGACACTATTACACTGTTTGTTTGTTTGTTTGTTTGTTTGTTTGTTTGTTTGTTTGTTTGTTTGTTTGTTTGTTTGTTTGTTTGTTTGTTTGTTTGTTTTGAGTATCATATTTGATACATTAGGCTTTTATAGCATACATGAAACTGTAGAAAGGAAAAAGCATCTCAGTTTTATTCAAAGGCACAAACTGAGCATGAATATGCAACTTGATGCAGTTGATGATATTTATATAGCCAAAAATTAAGATGAAATACTAATAGCTTGTGATGAAACTCAGTGAGAATTTATAACAGCATAAAATGCAGATATTACTCTACAGGTGCTGGTCATATAATTAGAATATCGTCAAAAAGTTGATTTATTTCACTCATTCCATTCAAAAAGTGAAACTTGTATATTATATTCATTCATTACACACAGACTGATATATTTCAAATGTTTATTTCTTTTAATTTTGATGATTATAACTGACAACTAAGGAAAATCCCAAATTCAGTATCTAAGAAAATTAGAATATTTACATTTGAGTTTCAATTAATGCCCATCCCTACAGTATAAATTCCGGGTATCTCTTGTTCTTTGAAACCACATTAATGGAGAAAACTGCTGACTTGGCAATGATCCAGAAGATGAACACTGACGCCCTCCACAAAGAGGGTAAGTCACAGAGGGTCATTACTGAAAGGTGTGGCTGTTTACAGAGTGCTGTATCAAAGCATATTAAATGCAAAGTTGACTGGAAGGAAGAATTTGGGTAGGAAAAGGTGCACAAGCAACAGGGATGACTGCAAGCTTGAGAATACATTCAAGCAAAGCTGATTCAAACACTTGTGAGAGCTTCACAAGGAGTGAACTGAAGCTGGAGTCAGTGCATCAAGAGTCACCACGCTCAGACATCTTCAGGAAAAGGGCTACCAAGCCACTTCTGAACCAGAGACAGCGTCAGAAGCGTCTTACCTGGGCTGTGGAGAAAAAGAACTGGACTGTTGCTCAGTGGTCCAAAGTCCTCTTTTCAGATGAAAGTAAATTTTGCATTTCATTTGGAAATCAGGGTCCCAGAGTCTGGAAGAAGAGTGGAGAGGCACAGAATCCATGTTGCTTGAAGTCCAGTGTGAAGTTTCCACAGTCTGTGATGATTTGGGCTGCCATGTCATCTGCTGGTGTTGGTTCACTGTGTTTTCTGAAGTCCACAGTCAACGCAGCCATCTACCAGGGAGTTTTAGAGAACTTCATGCTTCCTTCTGCTGACAAGCTTTATGGAGATGCTGATTTCATTTTCCAGCAGGACTTGGCACCTGCCCACACTGCCAAAGGTACCAAAAGCTGGTTTAATGACCATGGTGTTGGTGTGCTTGACCGGCCAGCAAACTCACCTGACCTGAACCCCATAGAGAATCTATGGGGTATTGTGAAGAGGAAGATGCGATGTGCCAGACCCAACAATGCAGAAGAGCTGAAGGCCACTATCAGAGCAACCTGGGCTCTCATAACACCTGAGCAGTGCCACAGACTGATCGACTCCATGCCACGCCGAATTGAGGCAGTAATTCAGGCAAAAGTAGCCCCAACTAAGTATTGAGTGCTGTACATGTTCATACTTTTCAGTTGGCCAAGACTTCTAAAAATCCTTTCTTTGTATTGGTCTTAAGTAATATTCTAATTTTCTGAGATACTGAATTTGGGATTTTCCTTAGTTGTCAATTATAATCATCAAAATGAAAAGAAATTAACATTTGAAATATATCAGTCTGTGTGTAATGAATGAATATAATATACAAGTTTCACTTTTTGAATGGAATTAGTGAAATAAATCAACTTTTTGATGATATTCTAATTATATGACCAGCACCTGCATATCTCCCAATAATATGTCTTAGTAAGACGATAATTAATATATTAAATGTGTATTAGAGAAACATATGCATTCACAGCCATGCTATTCTAATTAAGATACATAATGATTGCACTATATCACTGTAAATAACTGTACATATATTTTTATGAAATGAAATCTGGGACAGTTCTGCTCTCACATGAGATTCCTCAGACATTCTTAGAAACTGCTGTGCATGTATAAAATCATCATTTATAGTCATTTAACAAGACTACAGGGAAACATATACAGGGGGAAGTCATGGCCTAATGTTTAGATAGTCAGACTCGTAACTCAAAGGTCACGGGTTCGAGTCTCAGGTCCGGCAGGGATTGTAGGTGGGGGAAGTGAATAACCAGCGCTCTCTCTCCGTCCTCAATACCACGACTGAGGTGCCCTTGAACAAGGCACTGAACCCCTGACTGCTCCCCGGACGCTGCAGCATAAATGGCTGTCCACTGCTCCGTGTGTGTGTGTGTGTGTGTGTGTGTGTGTGCGTGTGCGTGTGCGTGTGCGCGTGTGCGCGTGTGCACTTTGGATGGGATAAATGCAGAACACAAATTCCAATAATGGGTAACCATACTTGGCCACATGTCACTTCACTTTCACATGATCTCATCTCAATGTTGGCAGCAAATCAAACCCCGAGCCCTTCGCAGGTGAGGCAGAGCTGATGCAGAAGCACAGACTAGAGAGCTTTTTGTATTAAGGTTTCATTGACTATATCACTGTGTAATATGCTGCACAGAAATACACTGCGCTGTCTTCTGGTTTGAGGTTGTTGATAGTCAGACTGCCATTTCTCGCTGCATCTCCCTCCAATTTGATCTTGTCTTTAAATTCAGGCTCTTTATTCTCTCCAGCATAAAGGTATCCCATCAACTTGAGTCCAGTCATGTCCTGACTCTGTTTGTACCACAGCATTTGGTCGTAGTACTGTATATTGTGAGAACAGCCGATAACAGCCGATTCAGTTTGGCTCTTTATGAGGTCATCAGGACTCTGGAGAACAGTTTTTGCATGAGTTGCCACTGTCCATGAAGAAATATAACATTAGTGATTAGTAATGTCTGAAATAAAATTGTCATTATAACATGGAAGTAACATTTACATCAAAGTTAATCATCAAATGCACAACATGTTTTATACTATTACCTGTTAGCCACAACAGACACACAGATCTGATGAGGAAAGCGTTCATCATGTCAGCTCTTTGTAATAAAGTGAGTATTTCTGCTGTGATGAAGTACAGACACAAGAGGGAGGAAGTGATGTCATCTGTAGGGTGCACGGACAGTGAAAAATCAGTCCTAAACATTGATTATACATTTGATACTCAAACTAAAGTGTTCGATGTGTAGTTTTGCAGTATAACAAGCTCTTTCTATGTGCAGAATTGGGTTTGCACATTGCACATTTGAAATTGGTTGTTAACACATAAAGAGTCATAATTTGCACTTGTCTTTGTCAATATCTTATACATTTCTTTGTGTGTGCAATTGAAAAGAACTCCCCCTTTACTGCCTTTAAAACACTTGGAATTTATGAAGTACATCTGATTACTCAAACTGAAATACTGATGGGGACATAAAACTAAAACAATTTCAGGAGTTTTTTTTCTTTCTTTGTTTCTTTTATGGAGACTGTTTGAATAGCTTAGCCAAAATGTAGCACATCTAACATTGTTGCACTTCACTGTAGTTTTATTTAATAGTATTGGCACTGAATCAAAACCCACAGGTGTGAGGAGGAACATAAATATGCTTTTTACTGAATTAAGCTGCTTAAAAGGGTTTTTTGTATCAGACAGAGGTGATTCTGAGCACTGTGTAAGACGCTGCACAGAAATACACTGCGCTGTCGTTCAGTCTGAGACTGTTGATCGTCAGATTGCCATCATTTCTTCCATTTCCCTTCAATTCGATCTTGTTTTCAAATCCAGGCTCTTTATTCTTAACATCATTAGTAAGATATCCCATCAACTTTAAGTCCAAAATGTCTGGACTTTGTTTGTACCATAATATTCTGTAATAGCTCGGTATATTGTGAGTACATATGATCACAGCAGGTTCATCTTGATTCTTGATGAGGATGTCAGGCGTCTGGAGGACAGTTTTACCACGACAGGCAGCTGTGGAGGAAAAAAAACAGTGTATAATAGTGTAAAACAGGATATATTAATGTATAGAATGCAGAATTGTTTGTTATTATTACCTGTAAATATTATTATGCATACAGATGCACTAAGGAATGAGTTCATCATGATTTCTTTCACCAAGTGCTTCTGCTGCGCATTAATAACATGAGGAGAGGAAGTGATGTCAGAAGTATCTCAGCTATTCTCAACTTGGGGGAACAAATGAATCTATGAGTTTGTTTGTTTGTTTTTTACCTCCAATTTTAGATATAAACAGTTGAATTATGCACACCAAGAAACATTTCTGTTACTATATCTTGGTTCAGTTGTTGGAAAAAGTTGAGGTCAAAGTCAACATCCTTTTCTGTGGTTATCAGCTATCAGCTGTCTATAACTAACGTAAATTCCACCTGGGAATATTTCTTATTATTTCAGCTTGTCAATTCTGTTATACAGTACAGTATATTTGTTGTATCAGACTGCCACCTGTTGACTAATGCTGTCGCTGATCTTTTTATGCAGTAATGCACAGCACTCTCCAGTCTTTGACACACTGTGTCACTCGCTGAACAGAAGTATATGGCACTGTCATCTGTGTCTAGATCTTTTACAGTAAGAGACCCATCTTTGGGATCACTTTTTGAGCTTCAAATTTGTTTTTATCAACATCTCCAAATTCTGGCCCTCCATGAGCATTAGTGATTACTATGAGTTTCATTGTCTCTCCTGGACGCTGTTTGTATCAGTACATCAGACTGTAGGTGGCACCCTTATTTTGTATGCAGTTCATAACTCCCTTTTGCTTTCCAAAGAATAGGTTCTTGTACAACATCAGTCCCACCTACAGTGCCTGTGAATATAAAAAGAAAAAACATTCTGTATTTCAGTTGCTACAGAGATGATATGAACACATTTTGGATACCTTGGCTGCAGCACAGTAACAGAATCAGTGAAATAAAGACTGTAATGATGTTCAGTTCTAAAGCAGCACAGACTGAGTCCCAAACTTGGTCATTCAAACCTTTCTGTTATACAGGATGTGACATCATAGGTTATACAGTCCTTTTACCATGAATGTTGACTGTAGAGAGAAGTAATGAAATTCAGTGAGATCTTTATAGCAGCAAAGCATAAACTAAATGCAGATGTTACTCTTTAGTAAGATGATATTTAATATATTAAATGTGTTTTAGAGAAACATATACATTCACAACCATGCTATTCTAATTCAGATACATAATGATTGCACTATATCACTGTAATTAACTGTAAATATATATTTTTATATAACTGTAAATAATATCATTGTTTAAATCCCAGTTTATATGGTGTCCAGTATTAGACCACATGACTGCTACCATCACAGAAGGATGCAAATATTAGCATGAAATTTAACCAAGCCCTTGATCAGGTGCAAAAGAGCTGCTGTGGTTAATTGTGCAGCACTGCTGCTTTCAGAGCTTTTTGTATTGTGGCATGACGTCTCATCACACTGTGTAAACTAGCTGCACAGTAGTACATTGCACCGTCACTGGCTTCAAGTTGGAGGATTTTTAAGGAACCGTTCTTGGTTCCATCACCTTCCAACTTGATTTTTTTCACTGAGATTATCCTCTGGGTTAGAATTCATATTCCATGTATATCCCAGTAATATTAAGTCATTAATGAGAGTTTGTTTGTACCAGAAGATCATAGAGTAAGATGGTATGTTGTGTTCACATACAAGTTCTGCAGTGTCTCTCTCAGATTTAATTAGATTTGAGGGTCTTTGATTAACACTGCCATTAACAACAGAACCTGTAAAAAGAAACAAAAAGTGCATTATACTTAATCATAAGTAACTGTGTTATTAAATCATTAGCATCATTTAATATAAAATAGTTACCTGTAAGCCAAAGCTGCAAGAGAAGGAGAACTCTGAACATGTTGATTTAGACTCGAGTAAAACTCTGTTTGGGGGGGGGGTGTTTGGTTTGACATAATTTCTCATCTAAATGTTGACACGTGACCACCCCTTCTTAACAAATTCTATTATGGACCCTTGGCGCCTCCTACACACAGGTTTTGTAATTGCTGCAATTTCCTGCCATGCATAACGTGAAGAATGTTTGCCTCCATGTTTGTTAATCAATGCCTGAATCATTTTAAATACAAAACAAATAAACCATATATATATATATGAAATTTGTGCATGTAGACCTTAGTAACCTAAGTAGACATAAAGTAATTCAGCAGGTAAATTAACCTTTTTTTTTTAGCAAAATGCCTTGTTGTGGGTAGTATTTGCTCCAATTTGATATGTGAAATATGCACAAAGTTGTTCTTTAGTGTTTAACAATTTCCTGTTAATAATGTGGTGGTATACTTGTACAAATGTCATTATTTCTCTTTGATGGTACTTCAACCTTATATTTACATTATTTTCACAGCATATGTGCACAAAACATATCTCTGAAACATATCTATTGTATTAGTTTTTAATGTGTAAGTTTGTGGAAAATGAATGTTTTTGGGTCCAGTGAGCTTCATATCACAGTAGGGGTTTTGTATCAGACAGAGGTGATTCTGAGCACTGTGTCATATGCTGCACAGAAATACACTGCGCTGTCGTTCAGTCTGAGGCTGTTGATAGTCAGAGTGCAGTTATTTCTTCCATCTCCCTCCAGTTTGACCTTGTTTTTAAATTCCAACTCAGGGTTGTCATATATGAGATTAAGAAACCCCATGAACTTGAAGCCCATGATGTCTTTCTTGTAACAAAGAATACGGTCATAGTTTGGTATATTGTGAGTACATACGATCACAGCAGATTCATCTTTGTTCTTCAGGAGGTCACCAGGTGACCCTACTGTTCTGGGATGCTGAGCATAAAACTTGTATTAATTTGACTGACTATGAGGTCAAAATGTGGGATAGTTCTGTTCTGACATGAGATTCCTCAGACATTCTTAGAAACTGCTGTTCATGTATTGTGACGGGGTGGAAGAATCACGCGACAAGGAGAGCTCAAAATAAATACCCCGGAGGGCGGATTTATTAGTAAAGGTGGTGTGCAAGGTGCAAGGTGCAAGGTGGCTGCGGTGCGGTGCTCTCCGTGCGTGGATCCAGTCGTGCTGTGACAATCTTCGGCTCCGGTTCTTCGGGGCTGGGTCGGTCGCTCAGTCGCTGGTCTCTGCAACGCAAAAATAGAGAGTGCACACATAAGCCTTCATGGGACAGAAGCCTGGCGTCTTCCTCTCTCACCCAGCCGCGTCCGGCTTATATGGTGGAACCTAATGAGGTTCAGGTGCGACCGGCCCAGCCCTGATGAGGCGGCGCAGGTGTTCCGCCTTTGTCTCCAGGGCAACGCTGATGAGCAATCGGGATACTCGTCACACTCCCCCCCCCTAGGCGTTGTCCTGGTCCTGGAGGAAAAATGACATAACAGTAAGGGGGAATATGGGGGTGGGCGGGGAGTGACCCTTGACAGACCTGCATAGGCTGACCAGATCCGGGAGAGTCCGTCAGCGTTGGCGTTGGAGGCTCCGGCCCGGTGCTGGATGGTGAAGCAAAAGTCCTGGAGCGCGAGGAACCACCGCGTCACCCTGGCGTTGGTGTCCTTTGCCTTTGCCATCCATTGTAGCGGGGCGTGGTCCGTGAGCAAGGTGAATCTTCTGCCCAATAGGTAATAACGCAGCTCCAGGACTGCCCATTTGATGGCCAGAGCCTCTCTTTCAACGGTCGCGTAGTTTCTCTCGGCCTTGGTCAGCTTCCTGCTGATGTAGAGGACAGGGTGTTCCTCGCCTTCCTGGACTTGGGACAGGACGGCTCCCAACCCTGTCTCTGACGCGTCCGTCTGCAGCAAGAAGGGGCAGCCAAAGTCCGGTGCTCGCAGGACGGGTCCCTCCGTCAGAGCGTGTTTAATTTGCTGGAAGGCTTGTTCCGTTGCGGGGCTCCAGATGACACGCTCAGGCTGCCCCTTCTTGGTCAGGTCTGTCAAGGGGGCGGCTATGGAGGAAAAGTTGGGGATGAAGCAGCGGTAGTAGCCCGCCAATCCCAGGAACGCTCGTACCTGGGTCTTCGTGATGGGCCGCGGGGCATCGCGGACCGCCTCCACCTTCTTTTCCTGGGGTCTGATCAGGCCCCGTCCGACTCTGAAGCCCAGGTACTTGGCCTCGGAGAGCGCTAGGTGACATTTTCCCGGGTTGGCGGTGAGTCCAGCCCTTCGTAGTTCCGCCAGCACCCTCCGCAGACGGTCTAGATGGTCCTCCCAACGCTCCGAGTGGATTACCACATCGTCGAGGTACGCGGCGGCATATTGCTGGTGTGGCCGGAGAACGATGTCCATAAGCCGCTGGAATGTTGCGGGGGCCCCGTGAAGGCCGAAGGGAAGGGTCCGGTACTGCCAGTGCCCCGACGGAGTAGAGAAGGCCGTCTTTGGCTTGGCTTCGGCGGAGAGGGGAACTTGCCAATAGCCCTTAGTCAAGTCCAGGGTGGATATATACCGGGCCCTTCCCAGGCAGTCCAGTAGCTCATCCACTCGGGGCATTGGGTAGCCGTCAAACTCCGATACTTCGTTGAGGCGTCTGAAGTCGTTGCAGAAGCGGAGGGTGCCGTCGGTCTTTGGGACCAGGACGATGGGGCTGGACCATGGGCTGCGTGATGGTTCAATCACCCCCAACTTTAGCATTTGTTGGATTTCCTCCTCGATAGCCTGCCGACGAGCCTCTGGGATCCGATAGGGCCGTTGCTTTATGACTACTCCTGGTGGTGTGCGGATGTCGTGCTGGACCAGCTGGGTTTTCCAGGGGACTGAGGAGAACACATCCGAAAACTGACCGACCAGGTGCTGCAGCTCAGCCTTCTGGGTCGCCGACAGGTCGGGGTTGGTGTCTACCAAGACGGGTGTTACGGCGGCCAGGGCTATGGTTTCTTCTCTGGTCCCCACCCATTTTTTTAGTAAGTTGATGTGGTACAACTGTTGGGGACTTCGTTTCCCGGGCTGTTGTACCCGATAGGTCACCGGTCCGACCTTTTCCGTTATTGTGTAGGGCCCTTGCCAGGTGGCCAAGAACTTTCAGGCGGAGGTGGGGACCAGTACCATAACCCGGTCGCCCGTCTGGAACTCCCTGGGCTGAGCTGGCCGGTTGTAATGGCGAGCTTGGGCCTGTTGGGCTTTGGCCAGGTGTTCCCGGACTAATGGCATGACACGGTCTATCCGGTGCCTCATCTCGGAGACGTGCTCGACCAGGGACTGGTGTGGGGTGGGTTGTTGTTGTTCCCAAGCCTCCTTAGCGACGTCGAGCAGTCCCCGAGGTTGCCTTCCGAAGAGGAGCTCGAACGGAGTGAAGCCGGTGGACGCCTGCGGAACTTCCCGAATTCCGAAGAGGACGTAGGGCAACATCTGGTCCCAGTCTCGCCTGTCGTCGGTGGCAACCCGTCGCAGCATTTGTTTTAGGGTCTGGTTAAACCGCTCCACTAGGCCATCTGTCTGGGGATGGTATACAGTCGTCCGCACCTGCTTCACCCGGAGCAGGCGGCACAGGTCAGCCATTAGCCGGGACATGAATGGTGTTCCCTGGTCGGTCAGGATCTCCGAAGGGATGCCAACCCGGCTGAACAACAAGAAGAGTTCCTGCGCTATGGCCTTGGAGGTGGCTTTCCTGAGAGGGATGGCTTCGGGATACCGGGTGGCATAATCCACGATGACTAGGATGTGTTCGTGTCCCCGGGCCGACTTTGGCAACGGCCCCACCAGATCCATCCCGATGCGCTCGAAGGGCACCTCTATGATGGGCAATGGAATGAGCGGGGAGGGGGGAGGATGGTGCGGCGACGTCTTTTGGCATTCGGGGCAGACTTGACAATATCGGCGGACCTCGGCCTCCAGGCCGGGCCAGTGGAACCGGTCTCGGATTCTTTGAATGGTGTTGCCTGCCCCGAGATGGCCGGCTAGAGGGTGGGCGTGAGCCAGATGCAGGATCGCTTCTGTCTGCGATTTGGGGACCACTAGGAGTCTTTTTGTCTCCCCCCTCCGCTCGGCGACACAGTAGAGCAGGCCGTTCTCCACAAGGAAGTGGGGGAGAGGATGGGGCTTGGGCCGAGTGTCCTTCCCCTCCAAGACACGTACTTGGGTCCAACAGTGTTTTAGCCTTTCATCCTCTCGTTGGGCCCGGCCAAATGAGCCCCCTCCCGTAACCTGCTGGAAGACATCATAAAAGAGGTTAGTATTAAGGGGAGGGGACTCACCATCTCGCCCACTGTCGGAGGCCAGGAGAACGGGGCGGCCGCTAGGCTTCTTGGCAGCGGGCCGTCCACGGCGACCCCCGGATGGGCAGGCAGGCTGTGTGGCGGTGTGAAGCAAGGCCTCGAAACCCGGCCAGTCTCGTCCCAACAGGACCGTCACGGGTAAGTCTTTGACCACTCCGACTTCTACTGGCCACGCCCCTGGGCCCGCGGCGATGGTAATGCGGCGGACGGGAACCTCCCGGGTATCCCCATGAACACAGGTAAGAGGTAGGGTGGCTTTGGCTTCACGCAACGGGGCCACTATGCCTGCCTGGACGAGGCTGACGGCACTTCCGGAGTCCAAAACTGCTTTATAACGCCGGTGACCAATTCTAACCTCAGCCATCGGAGCTCCTTTTGGCAGTTCTCGGTGGACCACACAGCCTGCCCACCAGGTTCGGGCTTTGGGAGAAGAGGGAGCCGTGGGCATAGATTCATCCTGTGGTTCGGGGGCCGCCGTCCTGTCCACTGGCCGCGAGATGCCCTCCGGCGCGCGCTGCTCTGGAGCCGCCCTCCGGGGAAATGGTGGTACTCGCTCCCCTGCCTCGCGTCGTTGGGCCGCCTCCGCCAGCTCGATCGCCTCCACTAATTCTGCGGTGGTGGTCGGGTTCCTCATGCCTACGGCGGGGCGAACACTTCGGGGCAAGGCTCGGAGGAGACGATCGACGACCACGCGTTCTGTTACCTGGGCGGCGGTGGGGTTGCCTACCATCAGCCAATGCTGGTTTAGACGTGAGAGTTCGGCGACTTGGACCCGCGCGGGTCGACGGGGTTGGTAAGACCACTCGAAGAAGGCCTGGGCTGCGCACGTCGGGGAGAGCCCCACGCGGGCGAGGATCTCTTTCTTCACTTCCGCATAGTTCTCCGCTGTTTCTGCGGGCAGGCTGAAGAAAGTGCGTTGAGGTTCGCCCGTGAGAAGGGGGGCCAATGCCCGTGCCCAGTCGTCGGGGTCCCATCTCTCTGTGGTCGCTGTAGTCTCAAACATTTGCAGGAATGCTTCGACGTCATCGTGCACGGTCATCTTCGGCAGTAGCTGAGTGGCCTGCACGCGCGGGTCGGGTAACGGAACGCGCTGGCGGGCGGCCGTGCGAAGGGCGGCGATTTCTTGGTCAACCTGGCCTTGGCGCGTGGCCAGGTGTTCAACAATTTGCTGCTGGCGCAGGCTGACGTCGGTCAATTGCCGCAATAGGTCTTCCATCCTGGGGGAGGAGTACCAACCGTCCTAAAGTGCACACAAAAAAAAAACACGCTGATTAGAAGGTGGAGTTCACTTGCCGGTGAAATCTTCCACTCATGCCCGCATTCTCCACCACTGTGACGGGGTGGAAGAATCACGCGACAAGGAGAGCTCAAAATAAATACCCCGGAGGGCGGATTTATTAGTAAAGGTGGTGTGCAAGGTGCAAGGTGGTTGGTGGCTGCGGTGCGGTGCTCTCCGTGCGTGGATCCAGTCGTGCTGTGACAATCTTCGGCTCCGGTTCTTCGGGGCTGGGTCGGTCGCTCAGTCGCTGGTCTCTGCAACGCAAAAATAGAGAGTGCACACATAAGCCTTCATGGGACAGAAGCCTGGCGTCTTCCTCTCTCACCCAGCCGCGTCCGGCTTATATGGTGGAACCTAATGAGGTTCAGGTGCGACCGGCCCAGCCCTGATGAGGCGGCGCAGGTGTTCCGCCTTTGTCTCCAGGGCAACGCTGATGAGCAATCGGGATACTCGTCACAGTATCTATAAAGTCATTTAACAAGACTATACAGGGAAACATGATCTCACCTCAATGTTGGCAGCAAATCAAACCCCGAGCCCTTCGCAGGTGAGGCAGAGCTGATGCAGAAGCACAGACTAGAGAGCTTTTTGTATTAAGGTTTCATTGACTATATCACTGTGTAATATGCTGCACAGAAATACACTGCGCTGTCTTCTGGTTTGAGGTTGTTGATAGTCAGACTGCCATTTCTCGCTGCATCTCCCTCCAATTTGATCTTGTCTTTAAATTCAGGCTCTATATTCTCATTAGTAAATAAGTATCCCATTAACTTGAGTCCAGTCATGTCCTGACTCTGTTTGTACCACAGCATCTGGTTGTAGTACTGTATATTGTGAGAACAGAAGATAACAGCCGATTCAGTTTGGCTCTTTATGAGGTCATCAGGACTCTGGAGAACAGTTTTTGCATGATTTGCCACTGTCCATGAAGAAATATAACATTAGTGATTAGTAATGTCTGAAATAAAATTGTCATTATAACATGGAAGTAACATTTACATCAAAGTTAATCATCAAATGCACAACATGTTTTATACTATTACCTGTTAGCCACAACAGACACACAGATCTGATGAGGAAAGCGTTCATCTTGTCAGCTCTTTGTAATAAAGTGAGTATTTCTGCTGTGATGAAGTACAGACACAAGAGGGAGGAAGTGATGTCATCTGTAGGGTGCATGCACTGCACATTTTGCAATAAAACATTATGAACATGAATGTATTTTAACTAAATATTATAAAATGTTTATTACCTGATATGCAGAATACATATAAATAATATTTTAATTTTTTTTTTTAAATGTGCTTATTCATATGATCCCTCTAATATTGTTGCACTTCACTATGGTTTTATTTTTAGTATTGGCACTGAATCAAAACCCACAGGTGTGAGGAGGAACATAAATATGCTTTTTACTGAATTAAGCCGTTTAAAAGTGGTTTTTGTATCAGACAGAGGTGATTCTGAGCACTGTGTCATACGCTGCACAGAAATACACTGCGCTGTCATTCAGTCTGAGACTGTTGATAGTCAGATTGCCATCATTTCTTCCATCTCCCTCCAGTTTGATCTTGTTTTCAAATCCAGGCTCTTTAGTCTCAGACTTAGTATAAAGTCTTCCCATCAACTTTAAGCCCAAAATGTCTGGACTTTGTTTGTACCACAGTATTTGGTCATAGCTTGGTATCTTGTGAGAGCACATGATCACAGCAGATTCATCTTGATTCTTGATGAGGATGTCAGGCGTCTGGAGGACAGTTTTACCACGACAGGCAGCTGTGGAGGAAAAAAAACTGTGTATAATAGTGTAAAACAGGATATATTAATGTATAGAGGGCAGATTTGTTTGTTATTATTACCTGTAAATATTATTATGCATACAGATGCACTAAGGAATGAGTTCATCATGATTTATTTCACCAAGTGCTTCTGCTGCGCATTAATAACATGAGGAGAGGAAGTGATGTCAGAAGTATCTCAGCTATTCTCAACATGTCCTGACTTTGTTTGTACCACAGTATTCGATCATAGCTCTGTATGTTGTGAGTACAAGTGATCACAGCAGATTCATCTTGATTCTTCAGTAGATCATCAGGCGTCTGGAGAACAGATTTATAAACAGGAAAATAAAAGTAGCATTTGTGCATAGTTACATTTAGAATAAAACAATTTGTATGATGATAAAAATATATATTTTAGTGCATATTTGTTTAATATTACCTGTAAACATCATTAAAGACAAAGATACTCTATTGAACGTGTTCATCATGGACATGGTTTCTTTCACCAAGTGCTTCTGCCATGAAATAAAAGCACAAACATAAGTTGCAGGAAGTGATGTCAGCTATGTTGGGTCCTAACTGATAAAACCTGGGCGATAAGAGTAATAAAATGGGGAAATAATATTCAAACTGCACATGAGTTGTGTATAAATATTAGAACTGATACGCAACTCAGACTGTGGACGCTTTTGAATTACAGAAGGTGGACAATGATAATGATTCATTTTCATTCATTAAAATCTCTTATGAGAAAACAGCTCCATTTGTTTCACATTGTGAGTAGGCAGAAAATTTGTTGAATCACACTGCCCCCTGTTGATCAATACTTA
Source organism: Acrossocheilus fasciatus (assembly GCA_036784905.1). NCBI lineage: Eukaryota > Metazoa > Chordata > Actinopteri > Cypriniformes > Cyprinidae > Acrossocheilus > Acrossocheilus fasciatus. The sequence goes on along the minus strand of CM071954.1, from coordinate 23,681,776 downwards.
TCTCTAACTTTAAGACTGAGTTTGATCCACTGTGTGTTCACTCACTGAACAGAAATATATGGCACTATCATTCAGCTGCAAATTATTCACAGTCAGAGATCCTCTCTCAGGAACCGTTTTATTGGCCACAAATTTATTCAGCTCAGAATTTTCATATTCTGGATCGCTGTAAGAGGTTGTGAATGCTACTAGTCTCATGGTTTGTCCCTGGAGCTGTCTGTACCAGTACATCAGTCTGTATGTTGAGCCCTTATTGTGTGTGCAGTTCATGTGAACAGAACTCTCCTTTTGTCCCCAAAGAATCTTAGGCTCTTGTATAACATCATCTGCACCCACTGTTCCTGTAGAAAAATGAAGATTTAAGATTACATTGTTTCAGTTACTATGGAGATAATTGTAAGAGCTTTTGATACCTTGACTGCAGTGCAGTAACAGAATCAATGGAATAATGATCCTAGTCATATTGAGTTTTGGTGGGTGTGCAGTGAGTCCCAACCTTTCAATAGATTCAATATCAAGCCGCTGCTGAACAGGAAATGACATCATAGGTCATAATAGTACAGGGGAAAATGCAGTATAAACATAAAAAAGCATGTATGAACTGTTAAATGCAAACACCGCCCCACATATGTCACCAGTCAAGAAAAGTTCTAGACTCAAGATTTCATGGATTCAGTTCAGAGTTCGCTATACAGTAAGTCCTAAGGCAAAATCTGGATGTGCTACTAACACTATGGTTAAGATTATAAATGTAAGAAAGACTGGTACAGTAAAAACTGCTGGAAGATTGTGTAATCATAATGCAAAATGGGCTGATGGCGCATTTCATAGACGTATTGACCATCCGATAATCCAGGTGTCTACTCATTAGTCGTTTATGAGATGTATTCATTTATAGCATATAAAGCTTATTAAGTTTATATCATAGAACCTACACTTAGACTTGGCCCATTCAGCAGTACTTAATGGATATTTAATTCAATTTGTGCTATTTTATCCATAATCAAACTATCAACAAATAAATGGCCTATTAGAAACATGTTTTGGTGTATCAGTTAAATTCACTGCAGGTTGATGATTGTCAGAGTGCCAATATTTCTTCCATCTCCATTCATACTGACCTTGTTTTCAAATTCAGACTCTAGTTTGTTAATTTCATATAAAAGATATCCAGTGTACTTAAAGTCAAATGTGTTCTGGTTCTGTTTGTACCAAAACATACAATCATAGCTTGCTATAGTGGGTGTACATGTCATCACTGCAGATTCATTTTGATTCTTTTTGAGGTTGCCAGGTGACTGGAGAACATGTGAAGAGTTTATTTGCAAAAACAGATAACTCCATTTTTAAAAATTTTCAAAAATCATGCCTTTTTATTCTGCATTCCAATTAATATGAATCAAACTGCAGTTTTGATTAAATAATAACTTAAAAATACAGCTAACTAACACAAAACACAATAAAAACATGATAACAATAAAAAAAATGGCATTTTTAAAAATTGAGTTATCTGTTTTTGCAAATAAACTCTTCATGTTTTACCAAAACAGGCAGTTATAATGAGAGAAAATACATAATAAATGGATCAATATCACTGTCGGGTGCCTTTTGCTGCCCTGTACTGTACATAAATAACTAATTTGCCATGATAACTTAACATAACAATGACTATTAAAGGGTGTGTTATATTAGGCTACATTTTTATATTCATAACAAAAGCATTACTTGGCTCTTTAGATACATTTTTTGTTTTGTTTTGCTTCATGTAAGAGGATGCATGTTATTTTGCTATGTCCCATGCACTGCTCATTAAATTTGAATGAGAGTAGAATATAGTCAAATCATAAAATTAAAAAAAAAATTATCCTATTAATATTTTGTTAAGTAAGTGATTACTCAATTTGAGTGTATTGATCATTTGGTAATAAAAACTATATTTTTATTTAATAAAAAAGAACAGTCTGTCCATGTCCCTTGAACGGTTGTCCACCCTGTTGTATTGGGGAATCCACCCCTTTAAGAAAAGGCCATCCCCTTTAGTGACATCAGTACAACAGATTTTTTTGTCTCTTCAGTAGCGAGAATTTTAATGGCTGAGGTGAGTAAGCTGGTGACTTTTCACTTGACAAATTTTCTTCGTATGAGTTTGCTTACTTGCTTTGCCAAAGCTTAACAAATCATTCTTGCAGGAACTCCAGCACTGAACCAACCGGGCAGTTAACTGGGTCCAGTTGATGGTCTCTGCACCAAAGTTTCCATTTCAGGGAGTACAGTTTCCTCATGGAGGGAGCTCTGGAATGGAGAATGGTCTCAACAACCTCAGTTGAGACCGGAATCTATGAGTTGTGCCCCCTCAGAGGCCACACCCATAGTTTCCGTAACTCCGAGCGAGGGTGCACAATCAAGCCACCTGCCTGAGTCAGAAGGTCCCTCTTTATGAGAGCCATCGAGAACGGACACAAGGTCCGAGAACCATACTCCGGTGACCCTATTCCGGTGGACTGTTTCCAGAACTCTCCCGGCGGACTCCATGGCTATTGTACCATAGCATGCAGTCCCAGAGGAGCTGGATGTGTGAGGGAAAACCAGAGTGGACAATGCAAGGTCTCTCGAGACGCAAACAAGTCCGCTTGAGCCTGGCCGAACACCCTCCAGATCTGCCCATTCCCCGGGCCTCGGTCCCTGCCTCAACAAGTCTGCTCCCTGAATATAGACTGCCCTCTGGGAGACCAGCTTACCCTGGGCCCACAGGAGGACCTGGTGTGCCAGTTTGCAAAGTGGGCGTGACCACAGACCCCCCAGTCAGTTGATGTAAGGAACCACCTAGACTCTCAAGAAAGAGGGGGAACATGTTATGGCCTCCTTTGTCAAGAGAGTGTCTACTTCCTGTTCCATTACCAGAGCCTGCTTGGCATGCACCAATGTGGGCATGACCCCGTTGAATCAAGGCGATAGCAGTCAGTTCGGCGCCCTGAAGCAGATGACCAGTAGAGACCAACTGCTCTAATAACCTTGGAGAATGCGAGCCTCCCAGAGATGCTATGTTTCCTGGTGGACACTGAGAACTGCGCTCGCTGGAGACCGCTGTGCTCTTGGGACGAATGTCCTGCTTCTCTGCCGGCCAGTTGATTTTTAGTTTGACTTCTGCCCTCGTCCCCACCTCCACCTGTCCAGAAAGATCGACGTTCACTACATCAGCCTCATCAGAGGAAGAGAGATGAAGCATCTGGCTCTCACTCTGGGGGGAGAAATCACAGAGCTTGCTTCCAATCCCTGAGGCTGAGCACTGGATCTAGCAGGTGAGGGCTGAAAAAAGACAAAGCCCATCTCACACCCCTCTGCTAAATCCATCTGTGATCCCTGATGATCTCAATCACTGCTCTGCATTCGGCAGCCTCATACTGTAAAATGATTCATGGCTGAAGGATCAATTCATGTGAGTCAGTTATGTAATGCAGCAAGTCTAGATGAACAGGTTGCACATTTGTTGAATCACATTGCCCCCTGTTGATCACTGTTACTGTAAATGTTTACGGCAGCTGTTTTTGTTTAACTCTTGCCAAAGTTCAGTGCACTGTGTGCTGTCTGACTGAGCAGAAATAAACGGCACTATCATCTGACTCCACATTATTCATAGTCAGAGATCCACTCTCTGCAACAGTTTTAATGACTGAAAATTAGTTTTGATCAGAATCATCATAGTCATGTTTGTCATAAGTGCTTGTCCTGGGCGTAGTTGATACCAGTACATCTGGTTGAACATTGAATCCTTTTTACTGTGTGTGTGTAAAATTCAATAGTAGAATAATTAGTGCAGCCCAACAGTTATCAATTTTACAACAAAACAATTACATAAATATTTTAGTTTTAATTTAAATAATTAAATAATTTGTAACTATTATACTTATTATACCTAATATGAAGATTCTAAAACCATTTATTTTGTTTATTTATTTATTTATCCATCTTTTTTTTTTCTTTTTTGCTTAATTGTTATATTTTTTAGACTTATTGCGTTCAGTGTTGGCCTTGAATCAAAACTCACAGGTGTGGAGAGAACTGTAAATATGCCTTTCATAGAAGCAAGTCGTTTAAAAGTGGTTTTTGTATCAGACAGAGGTGATTCTGAGCACTGTGTCATATGCTGCACAGAAATACACTGCGCTGTCGTTCAGCCTGAGGCTGTTGATAGTCAGAGTGCCATTTTTCTGTCCATCTCCCTCCAGTTTGATCTTGTTTTCAAATTCAAGCTCTTTGTTCTCTTTATCATAATTAAGATATCCCATCAATTTGAAACCCAACATGTCTGGACTTTGTTTGTACCATAATATTCTGTAATAGCTCGGTATATTGTGAGTACATATGATCACAGCAGGTTCATCTTGATTCTTGATGAGGATGTCAGGCGTCTGGAGGACAGTTTTACCACGACAGGCAGCTGTGGAGGAAAAAAACAGTGTATAATAGTCAAAAACAGGATATATTAATGTATAGAATGCAGATTTGTTTGTTCTTATTACCTGTAAATATTATTATGCATACAGATGCACTAAGGAATGAGTTCATCATGATTTCTTTCACCAAGTGCTTCTGCTGCACATTAATAACATGAGTGAGAGGAAGTGATGTCAGGTGTATCTCCGCTATTCTCAACTTGGGGGAAAAAAATTTATTTATATGTTTTTGTACTTTTAAACCTTTTAATTAAATCCTTTTAATTATTTTGCAAACTGAGGTCAAAGTCAACTATCAGCTGTCTAGACTGATTTAAATTCCAACTGAGAATATTCCTTATCGGTTCGGCTGACACCTGTATCAACTGTTGTGATATTCAGACTACAGTTATTGGTTATATCAGACTGCCACCTGTTGACTAATGCTGTCACTCATCTTTTTATGCAGTAATGCACAGCACTCTCCAGTCTTTGACACACTGTGTCACTCACTGAACAGAAGTATATGGCACTGTCATCTGTGTCTAGATCTTTTACAGTAAGAGTCCCATCTTTGGGATCACTTTTTGAGCTTCAAATTTGTTTTTATCAACATCTCCAAATTCTGGCTCTCCATGAGCATTAGTGATTACAATGAGTTTCATAGTCTCTCCTGGACGCTGTTTGTATCAGTACATCAGACTGTAGGTGGCACCCTTATTTTGTATGCAGTTCATAACTCACTTTTGCTTTCCAAAGAATAGGTTCTTGTACAGCATCACTCCCACCTACAGTGCCTGTGAATATAAAAAATAAAAAAAATAGATTTTTAAAAAATTATTGGATTTTAGTTGCTACAGAGATAATTTTACCAAGTATTAGATACCTTGGCTGCAGCACAGAATCAGTTAAATGAAGATTGTAATCATGTTCAGTTCTAAAATATGTTTTCCAGTTCTCATATTAAGACCACATGACTACCATCACAGTGTGCATCCCAAATCAGAAGGATGCAAATATTATCATGAAATTCAACCAAGCCCTTGATCAGGTGCAAAAGAGCTGCTGTGGTTAATTGTGCAGCACTGCTGCTTTCAGAGCTTTTTGTATTGTGGCATGACGTCTCATCACACTGTGTAAACTAACTGCACAGTAGTACATTGCACCGTCACTGGCTTCAAGTTGGAGGATTTTTAAGGAACCGTTCTTGGTTCCATCTCCATCTAATTTGATTTTTTTATCAAAATTATCCTCTGGGATAGAATTCTTTTCCCATGTATATCCAAGGAATATTAAGTCATCGCTGAGTGTTTGTTTGTACCAGAAGATCCTATTGTAAGATGGTATGTTGTGTTCACATACAAGTTCTGCAGTGTCTCTCTCAGATTTAATTAGATTTGAGGGTCTTTGATTAACACTTCCATTAACAACAGAACCTGTAAAAAGAAACAAAAAGTGCATTATACTTAATTATAAGTAACTGTGTTATTAAATTACTAGCTTCACTTAATATAAAATAGTTACCTGTAAGCCAAAGCTGCAAGAGAAGGAGAACTCTGAACATGTTGATTTAGACTGGATTCAGTTTGATCTCTATGAGTGTCGCAACATAACCACCCCTAAGTATTTCTTAACAAATTCTATTATGGACCCTTGGCTCCATCTACACACAGGTTTTGCAATTGCTGCAATTTCCTGCCAAGCATTTAGGCTGTGAAGAAAGCTTAGAAATGAAAATGTTAAAATGTTTGTCTCCATGTTTGTTAATTAATGCTTGAATCACTTTATATACAAAACAAATAAACTGAAATCATAATAAATGTTTCAAACACATCCAGTATATATGATGATGCAGACAGACCCTGACCTCAGTAAATAATAATAAATTTAATCATGATTTTGTACCAGAGTGCCTTGTTTTGGGTAGTATTTTCTCTGTTTTGATATGCGAAATATGCACAAAGTTGTTCTTTAGTGTTTAACAATATGCTATTATTATGTGTATATTTGTATGAATATCATTGGAACCTTATGTTTATGTTATTTTCACAGCCTGCGTGCACAAAACATATCTCTGAACCATATGTCTCATAAGTTTTTTAATGTGTAAGTTTGTGGAAAATAAATTTTTTGGGGGGAGCTGCAGTGAGCTTCATATCACAGTAGGGTTTTTGTATCAGACAGAGGTGATTCTGAGCACTGTGTCATATGCTGCACAGAAATACACTGCGCTGTCGTTCAGTCTCAGGGTGTTGATAGTCAGAGTGCCATTATTTCTTCCATCTCCCTCCAGTTTGATCCTGCCATTGAATTCCAGCTCGGGGTTGCCATATTCCAGATTAAGAAACCCCATGAACTTGAAGCCCATGATGTCTTTCTTGTACCAAAGAATACGTTCATAATTTGCTATATTGTGAGTACATATAATCACTGTAGATTCATCTTTATTCTTTATGAGGTCACCAGGTGACTGAAAAACAGTTTTACCAAAACATGCAGCTGTAATGAGAGAAAATACACATATATAATGAGAATCTATGTAAGCAGTGTAACTTCACACAATAAAAAAAGTGAACTAAAAATGTTAGATATAATTACCTACGAGGCATACTAGAGAAACACAAACACTTAATAGAGTCATGTTTGTGTTATGTGCTGCTCAATGACAATTCTACGTATTAAATGCTGGAAGGCACCTCTTATAGGAAATGATGTCATATCTGGGGGCACTGACAACAAGAAAGTATACACTGTGTAACCTTTGGTCCTCTAGTTGTTGATAGCAGCATAAAACTACAAGTTCCAGTAATTACAGACATTACTATCAGAACATTGTATCAGGATCTCATTATCAGATAGATGTTGATCAAATTAAACCCTGAGCTCTTCTGCAGGTGAAGCTGAGCTCATCTGGTGAAGCCGGTAAGAGTAACACAGACTAGAGAGTTTTCGTATAAAGGTTTGAATGTCTATATCAGTGTGTGGACCGGCTGCACAGAAATACACTGCACTGTCATTATCTGAAAGAGAACTACTTTTAGTTGCATCTCCTTTGAGTTCAACTTTGGCTATGAAATCATCCTCTCTTTGTCCAGTCCCTATCATGAGATGTCCCAGTAATATCAGTCCCTGGCCGGGGTTTGTTTGTACCACAGTGTCACATTGTTGCTTGATATGCTGTGTTGACATTCAAGCTGTGCATCATCTCCTTTCATTTTAAATAGATCTGGAGGACTCTGATGAACTTTAGTACTGAAGGACGAACCTGAGTGGTTTACTATTTTTTACTCAAATAAAAATAATGCCTGTAAGTCCCAGTACAGCAGCAGCTTGTGGTCAGAGATCGATTCTGAAGGAAGAGTACACATCACCAAATGAACTGATGTCTTGAAATGAACTGAACTGCAAAAATGTGCAATCGTTATTTTACGGATATATTTCATATATATATAAACAAATGTATCCAATGTGGTTTTGGATGCATCAATTAATGTATTTAGGTTGATCCTGCGATATTTAATTAATATTTTGAATAAATACAGCAATTTTATATATTACCAATTTAGGTTACCATTTAATTTATTGATTCATTATTTATTTAAACTTTGAGTAGGTTTAGTAATCATGTTCTAGTAAGTACACAATTTAAAGTCTCAAGATGAACTATAACATTAGGAGAAATGTTTGTTCAGCTTGTAAAGTCAATTTGAGTGCATGCTGTCATTAAAGCAAAAGTATAATACACTAAATACTAAGAAATTCTGAAATCTATATTAACTAAAGCTGTTATGCTAATAATATAATTTTTGAATTGATTGAACCTCAACACAGGATGGGGGTAATAGTATGAGAAGTATTTGCAGGCTAACACAACTCTTAGTGTTAAACCCGTGCAGTACAGTAAATATTACAGCAAATCTGGATGAAAAGGCTGCACGTTTATGAATCACATTGTCCACTGTTGATCACTGTTACTGTAATTATTTATGGCAGCTGTTTTTGTTCAACTCTTGCCAAACCTCACTGCACTGTGTGTTTACTGACTGAGCAGAAGTAGACGGCACTATCATCTGACTCCACATTGTTCACAGTCAGAGATCCACTCTCTGGAACAGTTTTAATGACTGGAAGTTTGTTTTTATCAGAATCACCATATTCAGGATCGCTCATATAAGTGCTTGTGAACACGATTAGAGTCATAGTTTGTCCTGGGCGCTGTCGATACCAGTACATCTGGACAAACGTTGAATCCTTTTTATGTGTGCAGTTCAACTGAACAGAACTCCCTTTTACTGCCATTAAAACACTTGGAACTTGAGAAACATCACTGTTACCTGCAAAATGATATGGAGAGAAACATACAAATATTTCTGTGAATATTACCAGACATTATTATTCTAATATTGTGTGGGTTTGAATACCTTGATCCCAGTGTAGCGTCAGAATCAACAAAATAATGTTCCTCATCTTGTTACGTTGAAGCTGTCTTGGTTAAATTATAATCTTCTGTGATGATTCAAATTTAAGTTGTTAATACAGGATGTGACATCACTATCATGGTAGGTGATCTCAGGGTGGGGCAAACTTCTGAGATTAAGAAGTACCTTCCTTTCACTTGAGTTGGGATGTGAATTCAATTGGCCACTTGCTACAAGCAGCACATTCAGCAAGACTAGACAGGTGTTGTGTTCAGTATTGGCACTGAATCAAAACCCACAGAACTGTAAATATACTTGTCACAGAAATAAGCCATTTAATAGAGGTTTTTGTATCAGACAGAGGTGATTCTGAGCACTGTGTAATATGCTGCACAGAAATACACTGCGCTGTCATTCAGTCTGAGGCTGTTGATAGTCAGAGTGCCGTTTGTCTCTGCTTCTCCCTCCAATTTGATCTTGCCTTTAAATTCAGGCTCTTCATTTGGATTATTATAATAAAGGTTTCCCATCAACTTTAAGCCCAATGAGTCCTGACTTTGTTTGTACCACAGTATTCGGTCATAGCTCTGTATGTTGTGAGTACAAGTGATCACAGCAGATTCGTCTCGTTTCTTCAGTAGATCCTCAGGCGTCTGGAGAACAGTTTTACCAAGACATGCAGCTGTTAAGAAGAAAAAACGTTTTTTATATTCATAATCAGTTGATTAAACTAAAATAATCTGCACATTGTGAAAGTAGATGCATATTTGCTTATTACCTGTAAACATAATTAGAGACAAAGATACGCTAAGGAACATGTTCATCATGGTTTCTTTCATCAAGGTTTTCCTTCTGTGAATTAATGGCACAAGCAGGAGGAAGTGATGTCAGCTATAACGGTTTCTAACCAGCGAACCCAAAGAGAAAAGAGTAACAAAATGCGGAAAATAAGATTCAATCTAGACATAATGGGTTGCACATAAATATCAGAACTGATATGCAATTTACAATGATATTGAAATTAAGGATCATTGCTTAAATTATTTGTTTAAAACATCACTTTACGTAAACAGACATATTTATTTTGCATTGCATATGGGCTGAAATCTTCTGAAGCACACAACCCCCTGTTGGTCAATACATCTCACTTTTAGCACACGATTAAATTTTTTATTTTTTTTTGTACAGTTCTCCTCAGAGTTTGATAGACTGCATGTTTACAGTATACTAAATACTATACAGTATCCATAATGAACTGGATTACACAATACACAATGAAAGAGTAATATAATATTTGTGATAATTGAATTGCTTAAATGCCCACTCACTCACTCACAATACAACACAATGCATTTATTTTATAATTCTTTGGGTGTTTATCAACTTAACAAAATGAATCTAATTAGATTCATTATCAAAGATGTATTCTGGTGTTTATGTGGTATAAAATAAATCTTGTTCTAATATCATTTGAATAAAAGTACAATATAGCTTCATGTATGTATGGTATAAAATGTGATTTAAACTTTAATTTGACCTAAAATGGTAAGTACTGCATCCCTTTTGCACTGAGACACATTTCATTTCCACGTGTGAACGTAATATCTTAAATCAGTTGTTGGTAAATGTTAGCAGGAAATAAAACCACCTCCAACTGGAGGTGAAACTGAACTTGGTTCAGGAGAATATTTTAATTACATATATATATATATATATATATATATATATATATATATATATATATATATATATATATATATATAAATTCTTTAGATTACATAACGATCCCAATAAATGTTAATTTATATGGTTTGTGGCCATACTGAGTTGACAAACTCTGCAGCACCCGTTTTAATCGTTTAAATTAGTTGAATTTAACCTACACCTGTTTGTACTATTGTTTGTACTAGTTGTATTTTCTGGGATAATGGACAGATTGCCATAATTGGTGTTAATAGACTATAATTTGTACCCATGTTACTCTTAATTGTTTTGGTTCAGCTCAATTGTTCAGATGTGTGGCACATTGGTTGTCTCAGACTGCCACCTGTTGACTAATGCTGTTATTGTGTTTTTATGCACAGAATGTTTTTGTACAGCACTCTCTAGTCTTTGACACACTGTGTTACTCACTGCACAGAAATATATACCACTGTCACCTGGATCTAGATCTTTCACTTTCAAAGATCCACTTTCAGTATCACTTTTTTGAGGTTCAAATTTCTTCTTGTCAACATCTCCAAACTCTGGATCACTACCAACCGCAGTAAAAAATACAATGAGTCTCATAGTGTCTCCTGGACGCTGTCGGTACCAGTACATCTGCCGGTATGTAATATCCTTATTGTGTTTGCAGCTCAAAGAAGCAGAACCGTTCTTTGGTTCCCAAAGAATTGCAGGCTTTTGAATAACATCATCTCCACCCTCAGTGCCTGTGGACCAAATTAGATTCAATTAATAAAAATGTCAGGTTATTGTTTCAGTTAATGAGATGTTAAAGAGTTTTATTTACCTTGGCTCCAGAATCAACGCAATAAAACCCCGAGTCATGTTGAGTGTTTGTGGGGCGTACAGTGAGTCCCAACCTTTGAAATGATTCAAACTCTAGCTGTTGTTGAACAGGACATGACATCACAGGTTGTAACAGTAATGAACAAAATTAACATATAATATGCATATTAGTACTTCAAGCTCTAAATATCAATTTTAAAAAATGTGGAACTCAGAATTATAGTGAATCTTTAATAAGGGGAATCAAATGAGTCACTTGTGATATTTTCAAGCCTTATGAATAAATCACACCTCACTTTGAGGGGTTTGTGCAAATTAATAACTCATTAATTTGAGTTAGTGTCAGTAATAGTGATCCTTTCTTTAATAAGCACCAGCAATAACACATGCTTATCCAGAATCAAACACTGGTATAAAGGATATTTCCTTTTGCACCAACATCTTATTATTGCTCATTATTGGCAAGGAGTCCAAATTTAGCCACAAATATAGTTAGAAAGCAAAGGCTGGATCTTTTGCTGATAAACCATCAGGGTAACAGTGGTAAGTTTTTGTATTAGACAGAGGGAGTTTAGAGCACTGTGTCATATGCTGCACAGAAATACACTGCACTGTCAGTCACTGTGAGGCGTTCGATTGTCAGAGTGCCGTTCCTCCTTCCATTTCCATTCAGCAAAATCTTGTTTTTAAACTCTGTCTCTATTTCATCAGATTCACCGTTAAGGTACCCCATTAGTTTAAATCCCAGGGTGCCCTGGGTCTGTTTGTACCACATAATTTGGAAATAACTTGCTATATTGTGTGTACATATAAACACAGCTGATTCTTCTCTGTCCTTTATTGATTCAGGAGGAGTCTGGTAAACTGTGTTACCAAAAGTGGAATCTGTAATGAGACGATTATATGAAAGATTTAATAATAAAATGTCAATAAAAGATTAATTACATACAGTTGTTGTAATAAAAATCTAGAAACGCTTCATGAAAGTCATTAATACCTGTGAGCCACATACATGAGACAGAGAAACTTATGAGAATCATATTCAGGCTGATTTCCTCTGCTTCAGTATGTGTCTCTGCTGAGAGTAAACACAGTTGATGAGATGAATGACAGTGGAGGAAGTGATGTCACCAAAGGGGATTTCTGACAACTCAAGTTTGCTCGATTTGAATAAAAGTAAGTAAGAAGAGAAATTGTGAATTATTTTTAGTGGATGTCCTAATGTTCCTTTGGTAACATTCAGATGTTCATGCTGCTCACTTATACACTTATGGAATTTATTTTTTAATCAAAATGAATTAATAAAGTTCCAGATTTTTCCAGAGTTGAAACCTTTTTTATCAGTCTGGGGTCATATAAAACAATGCACATGCATTTAGATAGATATGATAGATATGAAAAGAAAAGAAAAAATCATCCTCTGGGTTGAGGAATATTGAGCTCAACCAAACAAGTAATTACTGCAGCTTCACTACTTGATGAAGAGAAGCATAATACCATACTTATATAATTTTTCAGTGTTTTTCATGTTTAAACGTGATAATTCCTTCAGAAATCATTAACAATTAAAAACAAAATACCCTTTGAAATCATACACTTTTATATTCCCTTGCCGAACATGTTGATTTAGACTGGAGTAAAACTCTGTGGGGGACAAAAAAAAAATGTTTGGTTTGATATAATTTCTCATCTGAGTGTTGACACGTGACCACCCCTACTTAACAAATTCTATTATGGACCCTCAGTGCCTCCTACACACAGGTTTTGTAATTGCTGCAGTTTCCTGCCATGCACACCCAGTGGCGCCTCCAGAAATTTTTCATAGGGGTGGCCAGATGGGGCCACTTAAAATCCTGGGGTGGCACACCAAAACTATAAACCATAATTTCAGAATTTTATTCTACTGTTGTAGTAAACTGTCTGAGCGCGCAACAGCGGCATGGACGGAGGGGCGGGGGAGAGGGCTGGCTACTGTGTGCGATCGAAGGTCTAGAGCGGCTTGCCTGCCTGGCTGTGCATTAGGGACGAAATGCATAACTGATGCTACTAAAATTTATACTGGTCAGTGGGGTGGCCAGTGGGGTGGCCAGGAGTCGGCCAGGGGTGGCCACGGCCACCCCCTGGTGGCGCCAGTGTGCACACCATGCTGTGAAGAAAGTTTGTCTCCATGTTTGTTAATCAATGCTAATGCATGATGTTAATAATTTTACATACAAAACAAATAAACCATATATATATATATATATATATATATATATATATATATATATATATGTATGTATATATATATATATATGGAATTTATGCATGTAGACCTTAGTAACCTAAGTAGACCTAAAGTACTTCAGCAGGTAAATTAACCCTTTATGTTTTGGGTAGTATTTGCTCCAATTTGATATGTGAAATATGCACAAAAGTGTTCTTTAGTGTTTAACAATTTCCTATTGTTACGTGCTAGCCCTCTTTTTGTCTAGAGGTAATGGGCATAGCAGTAACAAACTTTGGAGAGAGAAAGCTCAGGGACCTCTTGTCTCCAGCCCCAATTACACACCTCCAAACAAAAGAACTTCTTATTGTTTTTTTATTAAACCAAAAAAAAAGGATAAAAGGAAACATAAACTTCAGGAGGGGGCAAAGGCCAACATAACAAAAAAGATTATACATAAACCAAAAACAAATGAATAACAAAATGAACTTCCCTAACTCCTTGACTACCCAGATAACCAGAAGAAAAGCAGTTAAAGAGAAAATGCACCCACCTCCCTACAAGTTTCCTTACAAAACTCTTACGTCCTAAACAAATGTACAAATCTACAACTAAATTCACAGTAGCATCAATGGTTAGCACTCAACAGCAACAAAACAAAGTTATCTGGAGCCAGAGAAAAGAAGTCCATGTGACAGGTTACAAACAGCATCCCTCTTCCTCTCCCTCACCCTCTCCCTCTCCCTCTCCCTCTCCCTCTCCCTCTCCCTCACCCTCACCCTCACCCTCTCCCTCTCCCTCACCCTCTCCCTCTCCCTCTCCCTCACCCTCACCCTCACCCTCTCCCTCTCCCTCTCCCTCACCCTCACCCTCTCCCTCTCCCTCACGCTCACCCTCACCCTCTCCCTCACCCTCACCCTCTCCCTCTCCCTCACCCTCACCCTCTCCCTCTCCCTCTCCCTCTCCCTCACCCTCTCCCTCACCCTCTCCGTCACCCTCACCCTCACACTCACCCTCTCCCTCACCCTCTCCCTCTCCCTCTCCCTCACCCTCTCCCTCTCCCTCTCCCTCTCCCTCTCCCTCACCCTCTCAATTCAATTCAATTCAAATTAGCTTTATTGGCATGTCTGTGTAACATCACAATGTTGCCAAAGCAATACAATACCTCTCCCTCTCCCTCACCCTCTCCCTCACCCTCACCCTCTCCCTCACCCTCTCAATTCAATTCAATTCAAATTAGCTTTATTGGCATGTCTGTGTAACATCACAATGTTGCCAAAGCAATACAATACCTCTCCCTCACCCTCACCCTCTCCCTCTCCCTCTCCCTCACCCTCACCCTATCCCTCTCCCTCACCCTCACCCTCTCCCTCTCCCTCTCCCTCACCCTCACCCTCTCCCTCACCCTCTCCATCTCCCTCTCCCTCTCCCTCTCCCTCACCCTCACCCTCACCCTCTCCCTCTCCCTCACCCTCACCCTCTCCCTCACCCTCACCCTCACCCTCTCCCTCTCCCTCACCCTCACCCTCTCCCTCTCCCTCTCCCTCACCCTCACCCTCTCCCTCTCCCTCTCCCTCACCCTCTCAATTCAATTCAATTCAAATTAGCTTTATTGGCATGTCTGTGTAACATCACAATGTTGCCAAAGCAATACAATACCTCTCCCTCACCCTCTCCCTCTCCCTCACCCTCTCCCTCACCTTCACCTTCACCCTCACCCTCACCCTCACCCTCTCCCTCACCCTCTCCCTCACCCTCACCCTCACCCTCTCCCTCTCCCTCTCCCTCTCCCTCTCCCTCACCCTCTCAATTCAATTCAATTCAAATTAGCTTTATTGGCATGTCTGTGTAACATCACAATGTTGCCAAAGCAATACAATACCTCTCCCTCTCCCTCACCCTCTCCCTCTCCCTCTCCCTCTCCCTCTCCCTCACCCTCACCCTCTCCCTCTCCCTCACCCTCACCCTCTCCCAATTCAATTCAATTCAATTCAAATTAGCTTTATTGGCATGACTGTGTAACATCACAATGTTCCCAAAGCAATACATATATTATACAGATAAATAAAATCATGGGGAAACACATATACATGTCCATATTATACATGTAGGTTAAATAAATAAATAAATAAAAATAAATGATGAAATGAATAAAGAGAGCAGTTATAAATGGAAAGGAGATACACTTTTCCTTTTCTCCCAGAATATAACAGAGTTTGTTTTTATGGTTAAATTCAGGTGAAACTAGAGCTATTTGTTTGAAATAGGCATCTCTGATGTGTTTATATTTGCTGCACTCCGTGAGGAAGTGCAGCTCGTCCTCCACGAGTACCTCAGTGCAGTGAGAACACAGTCGGAGCTCTCTGGCTCTCCAGCTCTGCTTGTGTCGGCCCGTCTCCACACACCCTCTCCCTCTCCCTCACCCTCTCCCTCTCCCTCTCCCTCTCCCTCACCCTCTCCCTCTCCCTCTCCCTCTCCCTCTCCCTCACCCTCTCAATTCAATTCAATTCAATTCAAATTAGCTTTATTGGCATGTCTGTGTAACATCACAATGTTGCCAAAGCAATACAATACCTCTCCCTCACCCTCTCCCTCTCCCTCACCCTCACCCTCTCCCTCTCCCTCACCCTCACCCTCACCCTCTCCCTCTCCCTCTCCCTCTCCCTCACCCTCTCCCTCTCCCTCTCCCTCACCCTCTCCCTCTCCCTCTCCCTCACCCTCACCCTCACCCTCTCAATTCAATTCAATTCAATTCAATTCAAATTAGCTTTATTGGCATATCTGTGTAACATCACAATGTTGCCAAAGCAAAACAATACCTCTCCCTCTCCCTCACCCTCACCCTCACCCTCTCCCTCTCCCTCACCCTCTCCCTCTCCCTCTCCCTCAACCTCACCCTCACCCTCTCCCTCACCCTCACCCTCTCCCTCTCCCTCTCCCTCTCCCTCACCCTCTCCCTCTCCCTCTCCCTCTCCTTCACCCTCACCCTCTCCCAATTCAATTCAATTCAATTCAAATTAGCTTTATTGGCATGACTGTGTAACATCACAATGTTCCCAAAGCAATACATATATTATAAAGATAAATAAAATCATGGGGAAACACATATACATGTCCATATTATACATGTAGGTTAAATAAATAAATAAATAAATAAATAAATAAATAAATAAATAAATAAATAAATAAATAATTAAAAATAAATGATGAAAGGAATAAAGAGAGCAGTTATAAATGGAAAGGAGATACACTTTTCCTTTTCTCCCAGAATATAACAGAGTTTGTTTTTATGGTTAAATTCAGGTGAAACTAGAGCTATTTGTTTGAAATAGGCATCTCTGATGTGTTTATATTTGCTGCACTCCGTGAGGAAGTGCCGCTCGTACTCCACGAGTCCCTCAGTGCAGTGAGAACACAGTCGGAGCTCTCTGGCTCTCCAGCTCTGCTTGTGTCGGCCCGTCTCCACACACCCTCTCCCTCACCCTCTCCCTCACCCTCACCCTCACCCTCTCCCTCTCCCTCTCCCTCTCCCTCACCCTCTCCCTCTCCCTCTCCCTCTCCCTCACCCTCACCCTCACCCTCTCCCTCTCCCTCTCCCTCTCCTTCACCCTCACCCTCTCCCTCACCCTCTCCCTCTCCCTCACCCTCACCCTCTCCCTCACCCTCACCCTCTCCCTCTCCCTCACCCTCACCCTCACCCTCTCCCTCTCCCTCACCCTCACCCTCTCCCTCACCTTCACCTTCACCCTCACCCTCTCCCTCTCCCTCACCCTCACCCTCTCCCTCTCCCTCTCCCTCACCCTCACCCTCTCCCTCACCCTCACCCTCACCCTCTCCCTCTCCCTCTCCCTCACCCTCACCCTCACCCTCTCCCTCACCCTCTCAATTCAATTCAATTCAAATTAGCTTTATTGGCATGTCTGTGTAACATCACAATGTTGCCAAAGCAAAACAATACCTCTCCCTCTCCCTCACCCTCACCCTCTCCCTCTCCCTCACCCTCACCCTCACCCTCACCCTCTCCCTCACCCTCACCCTCACCCTCACCCTCTCCATCTCCCTCTCCCTCTCCCTCACCCTCACCCTCACCCTCACCCTCTCCCTCTCCCTCACCCTCACCCTCACCCTCACCCTCTCCCTCACCCTCACCCTCACCCCCACCCTCTCCCTCTCCCTCTCGCTCACCCTCACCCTAACCCTCTCCCTCTCCCTCTCCCTCACCCTCACCCTCTCAATTCAATTCAATTCAAATTAGCTTTATTGGCATGTCTGTGTAACATCACAATGTTGCCAAAGCAATACAATACCTCTCCCTCTCCCTCACCCTCACCCTCTCCCTCTCCCTCTCCCTCTCCCTCACCCTCACCCTCTCCCTCACCCTCACCCTCTCCCACTCCCTCACCCTCACCCTCACCCTCACCCTCTCCCTCACCCTCACCCTCTCCCTCTCCCTCTCCCTCACCCTCTCCCTCACCCTCACCCTCTCCCTCTCCCTCACCCTCACCCTCACCCTCACCCTCTCCCTCACCCTCACCCTCTCCCACTCCCTCACCCTCACCCTCACCCTCACCCTCTCCCTCTCCCTCTCCCTCTCCCTCACCCTCTCCCTCACCCTCACCCTCTCCCTCTCCCTCACCCTCACCCTCACCCTCACCCTCTCCCTCTCCCTCACCCTCACCCTCTCCCTCACCCTCACCCTCACCCTCTCCCTCACCCTCACCCTCTCCCTCTCCCTCACCCTCACCCTCACCCTCTCCCTCTCCCTCACCCTCACCCTCACCCTCACCCTCTCCCTCTCCCTCTCCCTCACCCTCTCCCTCTCACTCTCACTCTCACTCTCCCTCACCCTCACCCTCACCCTCACCCTCTCCCTCACCCTCTCAATTCAATTCAATTCAAATTAGCTTTATTGGCATGTCTGTGTAACATCACAATGTTGCCAAAGCAAAACAATACCTCTCCCTCTCCCTCTCCCTCTCCCTCACCCTCTCCCTCACCCTCACCCTCACCCTCACCCTCTCCATCTCCCTCTCCCTCACCCTCACCCTCACCCTCTCCCTCTCCCTCACCCTCACCCTCTCCCTCACCCTCACCCTCACCCTCACCCTCTCCCTCACCCTCACCCTCACCCTCTCCCTCACCCCCACCCTCTCCCTCTCCCTCTCGCTCACCCTCACCCTAACCCTCTCCCTCTCCCTCACCCTCTCCCTCTCCCTCACCCTCTCAATTCAATTCAAATTAGCTTTATTGGCATGTCTGTGTAACATCACAATGTTGCCAAAGCAATACAATACCTCTCCCTCTCCCTCTTCCTCACCCTCACCCTCACCCTCACCCTCTCCCAATTCAATTCAATTCAATTCAAATTAGCTTTATTGGCATGACTGTGTAACATCACAATGTTCCCAAAACAATACATATATTATACAGATAAATAAAATCATGGGGAAACACATATACATGTCCATATTATACATGTAGGTTAAATAAATAAATAAATAAATAAAAATAAATGATGAAATGAATACAGAGAGCAGTTATAAATGGAAAGGAGATACACTTTTCCTTTTCTCCCAGAATATAACAGAGTTTGTTTTTATGGTTAAATTCAGGTGAAACTAGAGCTATTTGTTTGAAATAGGCATCTCTGATGTGTTTATATTTGCTGCACTCCGTGAGGAAGTGCAGCTCGTCCTCCACGAGTACCTCAGTGCAGTGAGAACACATTCGGAGCTCTATGGCTCTCCAGCTCTGCTTGTGTCGGCCCGTCTCCACACACCCTCTCCCTCACCCTCTCCCTCTCCCTCTCCCTCTCCCTCTCCCTCTCCCTCACCCTCTCCCTCTCCCTCTCCCTCTCCCTCACCCTCACCCTCACCCTCTCCCTCTCCCTCACCCTCACCCTCTCCCAATTCAATTCAATTCAATTCAAATTAGCTTT
The DNA here is from genome assembly GCA_036784905.1 of Acrossocheilus fasciatus. Taxonomy (NCBI): domain Eukaryota; kingdom Metazoa; phylum Chordata; class Actinopteri; order Cypriniformes; family Cyprinidae; genus Acrossocheilus; species Acrossocheilus fasciatus. The sequence goes on along the minus strand of CM071954.1, from coordinate 23,662,270 downwards.
ATTGGCATGACTGTGTAACATCACAATGTTCCCAAAGCAATACATATATTATACAGATAAATAAAATCATGGGGAAACACATATACATGTCCATATTATACATGTAGGTTAAATAAATAAATAAATAAAAATAAATGATGAAATGAATAAAGAGAGCAGTTATAAATGGAAAGAAGATACACTTTTCCTTTTCTCCCAGAATATAACAGAGTTTCTTTTTATGGTTAAATTCAGGTGAAACTAGAGCTATTTGTTTGAAATAGGCATCTCTGATGTGTTTATATTTGCTGCACTCCGTGAGGAAGTGCAGCTCGTCCTCCACGAGTACCTCAGTGCAGTGAGAACACAGTCGGAGCTCTATGGCTCTCCAGCTCTGCTTGTGTCGGCCCGTCTCCACACACCCTCTCCCTCACCCTCACCCTCTCCCTCTCCCTCACCCTCACCCTCACCCTCTCCCTCACCCTCACCCTCTCCCTCTCCCTCTCCCTCACCCTCTCCCTCACCCTCTCCCTCTCCCTCTCCCTCACCCTCTCCCTCTCCCTCACCCTCACCCTCTCCCTCTCCCTCACCCTCTACATTCAATTCAATTCAAATTAGCTTTATTGGCATGTCTGTGTAACATCACAATGTTGCCAAAGCAATACAATACCTCTCCCTCTCCCTCACCCTCACCCTCTCCCTCTCCCTCACCTTCACCCTCACCCTCACCCTCTCCCTCACCCTCTCCCTCTCCCTCTCCCTCACCCTCACCCTCACCCTCTCCCTCTCCCTCACCCTCTCAATTCAATTCAATTCAAATTAGCTTTATTGGCATGTCTGTGTAACATCACAATGTTGCCGAAGCAATACAATACCTCTCCCTCACCCTCACCCTCTCCCTCACCCTCACCCTCACCCTCCCTCTCCCTCTCCCTCTCCCTCACCCTCACCCTCTTCCTCACCCTTTCCCTCACCCTCACCCTCACCCTCTCCCTCACCCTCTCCCTCTCCCTCTCCCTCACCCTCACCCTCTCCCTCTCCCTCACCCTCACCCTCACCCTCTCCCTCTCCCTCTCCCTCTCCCTCTCCCTCACCCTCTCAATTCAATTCAATTCAATTCAAATTAGCTTTATTGGCATGTCTGTGTAACATCACAATGTTGCCAAAGCAATACAATACCTCTCCGTCTCCCTCACCCTCTCCCTCTCCCTCACCCTCAACCTCTCCCTCTCCCTCTCCCTCTCCCTCACCCTCACCCTCACCCTCACCCTCACCCTCTCCATCTCCCTCTCCCTCTCCCTCACCCTCACCCTCTCCCTCACCCTCACCCTCACCCTCTCCCTCTCCCTCACCCCCACCCTTTCCCTCACCCTCACCCTCACCCTCTCCCTCTCAATTCAATTCAATTCAAATTAGCTTTATTGGCATGTCTGTGTAACATCACAATGTTGCCAAAGCAATACAATACCTCTCCCTCACCCTCACCCTCTCCCTCTCCCTCACCCTCACCCTCTCCCTCTCCCTCACCCTCACCCTCACCCTCACCCTCTCCCTCAATACAATACAATACCTCTCCCTCTCCCTCACCCTCACCCTCACCCTCACCCTCTCCCAATTCAATTCAATTCAATTCAAATTAGCTTTATTGGCATGACTGTGTAACATCACAATGTTCCCAAAACAATACATATATTATACAGATAAATAAAATCATGGGGAAACACATATACATGTCCATATTATACATGTAGGTTAAATAAATAAATAAATAAATAAAAATAAATGATGAAATGAATACAGAGAGCAGTTATAAATGGAAAGGAGATACACTTTTCCTTTTCTCCCAGAATATAACAGAGTTTGTTTTTATGGTTAAATTCAGGTGAAACTAGAGCTATTTGTTTGAAATAGGCATCTCTGATGTGTTTATATGTGTTTATATGTGTTTATAGTTCAGTGAGAACACAGTCGGAGCTCTCTGGCTCTCCAGCTCTGCTTGTGTCGGCCCGTCTCCACACACCCTCTCCCTCACCCTCACCCTCTCCCTCTCCCTCACCCTCACCCTCACCCTCTCCCTCACCCTCACCCTCTCCCTCTCCCTCTCCCTCTCCCTCTCCCTCACCCTCTCCCTCTCCCTCACCCTCTCCCTCACCCTCACCCTCACCTTCACCCTCACCCTCTCCCTCTCCCTAACCCTCTCCCTCACCCTCACCCTCTCCCTCTCCCTCTCCCTCACCCTCACCCTCACCCTCTCCCTCTCCCTCTCCTTCACCCTCTCAATTCAATTCAAT